>JAZEWT010000003.1:41808415-41827634 GCA_036362905.1 Mordacia mordax
GAGGCGGACTCACACAACAAAGAACACACGCATCACACCCACACATATAAGGAGACAATAGAAGCCGCGCACGAACACTACGCCTGAGGATGCCTCCAACGTCCCGAGAGAGCAGCTTTTCGAAGCAATCATTATTATAGTATTGACAAATCAATAATACACTTGCCTGTTTCACAACGGACGTTACAGATTCCGTGATGCATGTATGCGTGTGTCGCAGGAAAATGTTACACTTTTGTTAAAATTGCAAATCTCCCAATTGATGTCCGGCGATGGACTGGCGTCCCGTCGTCGGGTGTATTCCTGCCTTACGCCCTGTGTTTCCGGGATAGGCTCCGGCTCACCGTGACTCTATATAGGACTAAGCGGTTTCAGATAATGAGCATGAGCAATTGATGTCAGCCACATTCCAACATCGCCCTCTACTGTGCAATAACCGATTTGTCTGCCAAACGTAGCAATATCCTGACAGCCATTTGTTAGAAATATGGTGGAAATACCAAATCTATGAATTTCTTTGATGGCCATTTGCTACGTTTACACATTTGAATCTGGTGGTCTGCAGTAACCAATAAGAATGGCTAGGGTTTTGTTTTTCTGACTTTCAGTGCATCAGGCATATCAGGCACTGATGGTGCCTTCAACGTGGAAGGCAAACTGTCACGAAGGAAAGAGGAGGAATGCTCATCTCATTATCTGAAACCGCTTAATCCTATATAGGGTCACGGTGAGCCGGAGCCTATCCCGGAAACACAGGGCGTAAGGCAGGAATACACCCGACGACGGGACGCCGGTCCATCGCCGGGCATTGCGGGACAATTTTAGTCTGCGAGCCAATCAACCTATCCAGGAGCATGCTTTTGGACTGTGGGAGGAAACCGGAGTACCCGGCGAAAACCCACGCGGACACGGGGAGAGCATGCAAACTCCACACAGAAAGGCACCCGAGCCGAGAGACTCGAACCCGGGACCTTCTTGCTGTGAGGCGTCAGCGCTAACCACTGGGCCACCGCGCCGCCCAGAATGCTTATAATGGTTATTCCGAAAGAGCAGCTCTTTCGAGCGATTCCAATAAGACGAGCAGTGAAAACCTACAACAATATATTTGGCTCTATTGGGCGCTGGAGGGTTTTAGCTAAAAGCGACGTGATACCTACACAATGTAAACCAAAAGAAACTAATTACGAATCATAAAACTGGCCTTTAAAGTTACTTTATGATGTTTGTTGTTTGCTATTAATTTTATAATATTCACAATCGCAATGTATAACCTGTTCACTGGTGAAGAAGGAGAATATGACTCGGAGGCACAAGGAAGCTACAGAAAGGCAGGGGCAGGGGAAGGCATTCGCGTGATTAGCCGGTGCCAACATTTTACAGCCACACAAACCCCACACAGAAAAGCACACGAGGCAGGACCTTCTGCCTGTGAGGTGTGGATGTTACCACTATCCCAACCCTGCTATTTAAGTCTTATTTGAAATGCAATCGAATTTTAATAAACTATTTTCTTTTATATTTTTTATTTATGCATAGTGAGCAAATATTTGTTTAAGTTAACAGTCAATAGAGTTAAAAACAATGACTCTGATCGACATATAGTTGCTCTTACACAGCAGCTTCTTATTATATCACTGGTCCAGCCAAGCTTCAAACAATACCAATATTTATTTCACTTGAAGCATATTTTGTATTTACTGTTTTTCTATGCTCTATTTCGGAAACAATTGTGTAGATTTCAGAAGCACAGTGTACGGCATAAGTCAGTTTATTGAGAACGATTAAATCACTTTGTGAAGCATATTTATGAGTTATTCTAGAAATTCTTCAAACAGTCCTCCATGATGTTCAATACACATGTATCTTTTGGACCACTGAACAAAAAATGAGTATGGCAGCACAGTCCTTTATTATTATTTAAAGTCTCAAACTATTGACGGATCAAATTCTAAGTAAAGTGACTTAGTGCAGCACCCTGTATAATTCATTGATTCATTATCAATATCCGCTTAATCCTGTACAGGGTCACGGGGGGGGCGGAGCCTACCTCAGGCCGACTGAGGGCAAAAAGCAGGTTAATACCCAGGATGTGACACCAGTTTATCGAACGGCACACTTTTTTGGGGCAGATTACTTAGCAGGCCAATTAATCTCGACAGTAACGTGTCTTTGGAGAGTGAGAGAAAACCCATAAGGACGTGGGGAGAGAACATGCAAACTCCGCACAGAAAGGCACCCGAGCCGGGAATCATACCTGGAACCTTCTTGCTGTGAAGCGACAGAACTACTCACTGTGCCACTGCACCCCCGCCTGTATGATTGTACAGCTAGATGTGCACATGTGGCATTGACAAGGTATGAACGTGTATGATATCTGCGGGTTTTGCAGGCGTTTTATGAGGAAGCAGATCGTGATGGCCAACACCTTGTTCAAGTGCGTGTGCTACCACCCGGAGGAGTTCCAGATCGTCACCAGTGGCACGGATCGCAAGGTATGGTACGCAGCATGTGTGTTCGAACAGAGCCGGTAGAGGGTGAAACATTACGACAGCTTGACAGCAGACCATCGTCTTCATCGCTCGTACGCATCATCATTGGAATACAGATTACTGATGTAGCGAGACTGGCGGCGCGTGGAGAGAAGTGGCGGCGCTACACTCGGACAATCCTCCGGACAGAGGATGGCTCTGCACAATCAGCCGTCAATGTGTACACGGTTCTACCATGCATATCATCATCACCATCACCAACATCACTAAACTTGCACTATACAAGTAAAAAAAAGAAACCCTATATATTAGCCACGATGCTCAAGTGACAACATTACAGTTACAAATCAAAGCAGTAAATGAAGGTGGTGGCTGAGTGGTTGAAGGAATGTTGGGACCTTCGGGTGAAAGGCGCTTTAAAAATATAAATTATGATTGTTAAACGTGAAAAAAACCATGAGCCAATACCAATGACATCTTGGATTAAATCTCTTGTAACCACACACAGGTCTAAGCCTAAAACAGTATCGTAAATTATCTTTGACTTAAAACAAGTTTAAGTGTTTTCCATCTCTCAGCTTTATATATGTCACAGTCATTCAATGTGGAAGGTTTTCATTCAAAGAACGAAGGACCTTGCAGAGGGGGGTGGCAGTTAAGCCTCACGGTTAGCCGGCGCCAACCCGCCAGGCACTGCGTTCTATGCATTACGATGATATCGGCCGATTAAATCACGACTGTTGTTTAGTTGTGGGAAGAAAATGGAGAACCCGGAGGAAACGCATGCAGCACAGGGGGAGAACACACAAATCCCACACAGAAAGGCACCCAAGGGGGAATCGAACCGCCTGATGCAGAATTTTAATCTCCATGACAATGTGCAGCGCTTTGTGACCCCTGGGTGTAAAGTTCTCTCTCGAAGTGCAATTATTATTATTATTAGAATGAATCACCAATTAAGCACATGACATTAAATGGACGTCTTGCTTTCAGAACATTAAGGACCTAATTAATGCATGTAAAACGCAGTGTTTGAGGGCTTACTTTAGGATTCCATATCATTACACTATGTGTTTTGTTGCTCTAGTTCCAGTGCCATAAATGAAATATCACACGAAAACACGAACAACATGAATTGAGAAACAAAATAACATAACATCTGGAGATTGAATACTTCCATAGCTAACAAATAACATGCTAACTGATCTTGGCAAAATATCCTCATACTGATAAATGACGTTTATTCATGAATAAATCGCTTAAAACTGTAAAAACGTGGCAGGACCCTCCTGATAAAGAGTCTTGAGACTCAGTGAGGCTTCCTGGATAAACTAGAGTAATATTAATGTGAATAATCCGGTAATATATATTGGATGAATCGTCTGTATTTATAAAGTATATTCATCTGTATGTCTGCACTGAGAGTACCAAGGTCTATTTTTTACATATTAGCAGAACGTTATCTGCACATGAACAAGGCTTGCATGTCTTAATTCAGCTTCACGTCCCACTTATTAATTAATCTTCTGAATCTTTAACAGTATTTCAGCTTTAAATTCCCACTTGTACACCAGTACCATCAACTCTCATAAACACTCTTCCGCATTTAGTCTGATCTCAAAAGAATTCGTTACACGCTTAGGATAAGATTGGCTGTCGGGCAAGTACTCTGATAGTGAGATAATAAAGAAAACTAGAATGCTACGAAAAGTGGCAACATGATTATTATAATGATTGCTTCGAAAAGCTGTTCTCTCGGGACAGCCGCGTCGATGGCTCTCTCTCCTCTCCTCGCGACGTTTCGCCTCCTCACACGTTAGAGGCATCCTCAGGCGTAGTGTGTGTGTGTAGTGCCTGTCGCTCCTTTATATTTGTGGTTACTATGCATGTGTCGAGTCATCTTTTGTTGTGTAAGTCTACATTTGGATCACATTAACATTAATTTCCTTATCTTATTCCCACCCCCGGAACTGCGATTACCTCCTCCCTGCTTTGTCTGTGGCTAGTCCCCGAATTTGGTTTTCGAAGCAATCATCATGCATTCAGCCATGAAAACCTACATCATTACATGCTTATTATATATATTTTTTTTAAAACTTTGTGAAATTATCACTTCCTGGAATGTCTATATGTTCTGTTACATTTTGAACAGAGGGTCAGAAATTCACGACAGCAAGCAGATTGGCTTTTTGTGAGTAATAACCCTCGTTAACTTTGTGAATTCTTTCCCAGCAATGACACAACACTTGACCACAATTTGACCGATTGAGAGCCTGTGGTGTTGTGTTTTTGAAAAGTGCAAATGGGATTTGTTTTCCATACCTGTGATTTGTGATATTTTCCTGACGATTACAGCAATATATAAAAGAACATAGAGAACCTCGATGTGAATCGGGCCCTTAGAGGGTAGACCTTACTAATAAAAAAATAATATTCCATCCAAAAACACTTAAATTCATACATTTTTAAATACTGAATCAAATAACTCGTGACACATTGACTGAGAAGGGATTCTTATTAAATTCGAGACAGATGCAATCACTATTGTTCCATATTTGATAATCGTGCTTTTTGAAATTCAAACTTATACCTGTGATGATACTTTATATGAATTACGGGAGGAAGTGTTCACACACACACACACACGTCTATTGCACAGTGTGGAAGTAGGTTTGTCTATGCACTACAATGAGTTATACAGCCAGTACATGTTTAATGTTGGAGGTGGGTGGTACTGTGCTGTAGAGACTCACCGACAAACCAAAAAGAGTGGACATGAGTAGTCGAGGATATTGGCTTTGATTACGGTTTGACAACAAGAAGAGCCCACCTCGCTTGATGAGACCAATTAGCACGTACTACGTAGCCAGCTTTAACACACCGGCACGTGTCAAACTACAGGCATGCGTACTGTAGATTAAAGACATATTACCCTATCACGGTGGCCCAGTGGTTAGCGCTGACGCCTCACAGCAAGAAGGTCCCGGGTTCGAATCTCTCGGCTCCGGTGCCTTTCTGTGTGGAGTTTGCATGCTCTCCCCGTGTCCGCGTGGGTTTTCGCCGGGTACTCCGGTTTCCTCCCACAGTCCAAAAGCATGCTCCTGGATAGGTTGATTGGCTCGCAGACTAAAATTGTCCCGCAATGCCCGGCGATGGACCGGCGTCCCGTCGTCGGGTGTATTCCTGCCTTATGCCCTATGTTTCCGGGATAGGCTCTGGCTCACCGTGACCCTATATCGGATTAAGCGGTTTCAGATAATGAGATGAGATGAGATGAACATTTTCCAGACACTGCGTCATATATATCATGTCGTCGGTCAATTAATGAGTGTCGTTCAGTTGTGGGAGAAAACCAGAGGACCCAGATGAAACTCACGTACAACAGGGGGAGAACACAAACAGATGTCAGAGGTCGGAATCATAGCACGAATGTAACCACTCTAATACCCTGCCGCTCAAATTGATTTGCAAGTGCCTTGTGGGGGGGTTTGCTCTTGAGTGCTGCTTCTTTGCACCTTGCGTGTGTGCTTACAGATCGGCTTCTGGGAGGTGTTTGATGGATCCGCCATCCGTGAGCTGGAGGCCTCCCTGTCGGGGTCTATTAATGGCATGGATGTGTCACCCGACGGAGAGTACTTTGTCACAGGTGATATTTCCTACTCGCACTGCAGCACCCTACCACATTTACTCTCTTAAGGAGGGCGGCACGGTGGCCCAGTGGGTAGCGCTGTCGCCTCCTCACAGCAAGAAGGGCCCGAGTTCGAATCTGAAACGTTCTCTGTTCGAATGAATCCATGTTAAAATGAATGAATACATGTTCAAATTAATGAAGACATGGCGATGTAAATGGTCTGATTTAAGACCAAGAAGTGCACCACTAAGACCACCGATCTGTCTTGCCCAGCGCTAACGGCTTAGTTAGCGTGCGCGTGTGCTTAGCCACTCGCCACTCGCTGGCAAGGAGACCGCTGCGCAACTGGGCCCTGGATGCGCATCAAGCCAAGGTCTGTGGCCACGGCAAATGGTTCAGCACACAGTCAATCCAATACGATTCACTCCGGACGTACATTCTGTATCAGCAGATGTGGCCGCGTCGCGAGACGCTCTGCACAACAGCGGTGGATGAACACCCTGGAGAATGGAGGCATTTTTATTTGGCACCAGGGTGGCTATGCAGTGGTAAAAGCTGTGCCTTCATTAAAAAAAAATCCTGCCCGAGGCCATTTAATTCCTCCTTTGGGCGCCTTTCTGTAGAGAGTTTCTGTGTTTTCACCCTGTGTTAGTTTCCGCTCGAGTCTCAACTTTCTTCCCACAACTAAAAAAACCCACTCGTTAATTAATTGGGCTCAACGATGATAATATAGTGTCCGGCGGATTGGCAGTGGCTGACCACCCAGCTGCCCACCCTCACCTCTCTGGGGTTGCCTCCGGTGCTGTGGGACCTCTGGGGGGAATGCACTACTGTAAATGTGATACATTTTTATTATTTACTCATTTTATACAGAGAAACAGTCATAGGCAGAGGAAAGGAGGAAGTCAAGAGACTAGAGGGCCCGGAGAAGAGGTTTCACACTGAGAACAGCAGAGAGTGGAGAGATTGTGGTGCTGCTCAGCTCTTGTTTACATCTCTAAGCCAGCTGTGGAAACTTAGTAGCTCTGCTACGGGAGATGGATCTATACGTAGGGCAAATATTGTTAATTTACAATAAATTGGTGCTTGATGATTGCTTCTTAAAGCTGCTCTCTCGGGACAGCCGCGTCGATCGCTCCCTCTCCCTCCATCACTGTGTAACACAGGCACTATGTGTTACACAGCGCTGAACGTCGCGATGGGGGGGAGAGGGAACGATCGACGCGGCTGCCCCGAGAGAGCAGCTTTTCGAAGCAATCATCATGCATCGAGCCGTGAAAACCTACATCGTTACAAAGTGGTGTTTATTTTGTATTCACCCCACGGGGAGGCTAACTGGGATTTCCCATTTTCAGCCATGATGTCTAATTTGCTATGCCAGCTGGCTCGAGGATTTAAAACTGAAAGTAATAATTATCTCTGCACCACGCAAACCATCAGTGCTGTCTGAAACTATCAGGAACATCCTGCTTGGAATGTTAAGCAGGTGTGTGTTTTTTTCCAAATATTCGCACGACCTTCAGATCGTTTACAGAGACATATGTGTATATTAGTCTGGAATGAACAACACAAAATCAATGTGTTGATGTATGTTTTCACTGCTCACTGTATGAGAATTTCACTGAAGAGTAGCTCTTTCGGGAGAGCAGTCATGATCATTCTGTTGGGAGGATGGCATCAAGATTCTAATGGAACAAAAAAACTATACAGATGGAGGCGATGGGTGGAGCCTGTCTAGACAAACACAGGGCAGGAGGTAGGGCTATCCCCTAAATGGGACGCTAGTATATGGCAAGGCTTAGGGTTTCATCTCTGTACAATTTTACGCTGTCCGTTTGTGTTACTTCATGATTTTAAATAGTGTTTGCATTGGTGCGTTTTTATTTTCAGTGCAGGAATTCTGCATCCAGTACTTGCAAGCTCACTGGGTATTTTCTGCTGTAATAATAAACGTCTATGATATATTTTTTGGGGCTATTCAGCCAGCAAGGTAATTTAACCAACCTAGGCAATAGCATGTATTTGAACTGTGGGAGGAAACTGGAGTACCTGATGAAAAACCCACGTGGGAGAGCATGCAAACGCCACACAGAAAGGCACCTTGGTAAACACAATCGGGCGTTGGAATTGCGCAAATGAATGTGAACTGATCGATATTCTCCCCAAAAGGTGGCGACGACAAGCTCATCAAAGTGTGGAGCTACAACGACGGCGATGTAACCTTTGTGGGCAAGGGACACAGCGGCAGCGTGACGCGCCTGTGCATCTGCCCCAACCGCTGGCACATCTTGAGCGTGAGCACCGACGGGGCCATCCTGCGTTGGCGCTACCCGCACTCGTCTGCGTGATGCGCCCCGTACGCCCGCACCGTAACGCGCCTTAGCCGCAGATGCCCTGCGCCGGCAAGCAAAGGCGGCGGGGTCAGATGCGTCGCTTCGTAAATGGAGTGATTACGCGGAGTGCCACTGATTCTCTTGGGCTATGTGCTGTGTTCATAAAGAAGCCGTGCCGTGCACTCCGAATGGCCAGATCGAAGGGTTATAACAAAACGGAACAAAATATATACCGGACATATTAAAGATGGCATGTTGATATGATATGGCTTTAATGCAGTATCCATATTGTAACACGGGCAAGAGTTTGTGTTTTGATCAACGTTACTTTAAGTCATGATCCATCTGTTGTCAGTGGTATAAGCAACGTGTGTGTTTTATTTCTAATAGGAAGTCTGCACTTTCCAGTGGACACTAAAGTTACTGTAATGAAAACACAATTTGTGCAGCACACCCAGAACTGGCAGTGGAGATGTGCATCACTCATTGATTAATATAATATACTGATGTAGGTTTGTCACGGCTCAATATATCAAAATTGCTCTCCACAGCTATTCTCTCACGATAGCCGTGTCGAGTGTTCATGCTCTCTCCTCTGCGTCATTTCGCTCTCCAACACGAGAGACAAAACGCCCGTGGCCCCAACAGCCTCCCCCGTTGGAGGCAAAACGTCGCGGAAGAGAGAACAACAACGCTCGACACGGCCATCCCAAAAGAGCAACTATGGAGAGTGATTAAGTGAGTGTTGGGAAGTATTTGGTAATCTATAAGTGTCGAATGCACGGTGGGGGGCGGTTCCAATAACACATTGCACCTCCCATTTAGTTCAGATGGATTATGGAACGCACGCACGCTTATTAGTGTGGGGAAAAAAGGCTGTCGGGGCCACTGGCATTTGCCCGCTTTGGAGACGCTTAGGACCAATCGCCAGGGTTGACTGGCTGTCGAGGAACGGGCGAGAGTAGTCGGCATTACAAAACTACTTGTCGCTGGGACCTCAGTTGAGATCTCCTGTGTGGGGGGCTGAACGAATGCGGTTCCTGTTTATTGGGTTAATCCCTGGGGGAATGGCAATTGCACTGATATGCCATTAAAATTATGGCGCGGGATTGTGTCAACACTTTATTTGAAAGCCTCTGCAAGTCTCCTACCAATCTCAATTCACTTTAAAACAATAACCACTGAAAGAGACCTAGCTGCAGCTCTTGCAATATTCAATGATTAGATCTAAGCGAGGTACGTATACAATAGGTCACCTTGTATAGTGATGACGTTGCTGATTGCCCCCATAATGACTCAAGACACATTGGATCCTCCTCCGCGATAGCTTATATTATCAGAGTGATCGACTAATTCAAAGAATCCACCGCTGTTCTCACTCCTGTCTCTTCTGATAAATTATTTTGAAGTGCCCCAGCCACGTGTGAATCTCTCCACTGCGATTTCATGGAATGCCATTATTGCACTGGCACAGAGTTTAAGATTAATGTTTCATTTTTGTGTAATGTGTGAAAAGCATTAACGGTTACTACATTAGCTTTGGCATGGTGGTTGCAGTCATAGCAGGCAAAAGGTTATTGTTAGTCAGTGTCCGTACTCGCTTAATCCTGTGCAGGGTCGCGAGGGGTCAGAGCCTATCCCAGCAGACTTAGGACGCAAGCTTTACCTGCGATGTACGCTAGTACATGTACGCCAGTACGTCGCAGGTCAATTTTTTTTTTTGGGGGGGGGGGAGGGGGAAGGAAATTTACTCAGCAGGCCACTTAACCTAGGCAATAGCGTGTCTTTGGATGGTGTGAGGAAACCGGAGTACCCTGCGAAAACCGATGCAAACACGGGAAAAACATACAAACTCCACACAGAAAGGCACCTGAGCCGGAAACTGAACCCAGGGCCTTGTTGCTAATCGGCAGCAGCGCTACTCACTGCGCCACTACGCTGTCCCAGTTACTGTTCGTGCAGAATTGTAATTCAGACAGATAACTCCCTAACAAATAGCACAAGTTCATTTTACCTCGTTTAAATATGACAATCAAAATAGTTATATACCTGGACACGTTTTGCACGCTAATTAAATTCGTTAAACATCACCAAAGAAATGTAACATGCAACTGCTGGTGAAGTAGTGTGGTTTAGTTGTGTTTCCCCTCAACTCGGAGACCTGGGTTCAAATTTCGGCCACGACTATTTCTGTTTCCCCAAGGTGCTATAAAGCGCCGGAAAACAGCCCCTGGTGACCGATGTGTGACGGAGAATCCTTCATCCAGGATAGGACTCACACGTGGCTGTAACCGTGATTATTGTATTGATGTAGGTATTGATGGCTCGATGCACAAGAATTGCTCTCGAGAGCCGCTCTTCAGGAGAGCCGCGTCGAGCGCTCCTCAGCTCCCCTTTGTTGGAAATATTCTCATCATGCCTCCAACATGGAAGGGGAGAGGAGCAATGCTCGACATGGATGTCCTGAAAAAGCGGCTCTTTAGAGCAATTCTCATTTAAATTTCGACACAATATTCTTGGAATTATACACTTGCTTTGGGAATTTGTCATCTTCTAAAAGTGATATCGGTTTTCACGGCTCAGTGCATGATGATAGCTTCCAAAAGCTGCTCTTTCGGAAGAGTCACGTTGATCGCTCCTCCTTTATCCTCCGTGATGTTTGGCCTCCCACGCTGGAGGCATCTAGGCGTTCTGAATTATCACAAATAAAAATACACTCATAAGTAGAGATCAAATCTAATAGCAATACAGTACATTAAAAACGCAATTTAAGAACATAGATATACACTCACAAGTAGAGATCAAATCTAATAGCAATACAGTACATTAAAAACGCAATTTAAGAACATAGATATAAAATTTAGAAGTTGATCATAATAATTTCTCAGAAATCTAGTAAACATAATTGTCACACTATATTCCAAATTGATAAAGGTCACAATTGCATTTTACAGCAAAATTCATTATCACTTAGAAAGTACAGTGTTTTTCAAGGCCAGATCTGACAGTTTGTGCACAAGTAACTTGCTTTAGAGTTTCACTGTGACGCCACCGTGCCTGACATCTCGTCACTTCTGTTTGGCTAGCAATGATTCAAAGTACAACATCACTTCTAAACATGTAGAGAAATATCAACTCGACACACTACCCAAATCTGTAGTTTTGCTATTTCTCAAACTACTGCAATTTGTTATGTCATCTCACCAAAATTCTGAGAATTTTCATTTGTTTTTTTTTATTCGCATATGTGAGTTGCATTGATTGTAAAGGTGTCAAAGACAAGCGAAATGAAAACATCTACGCAAGGCTTTTGCCCAACAGAGAATGTCAGTGCCCATGCTGATGTCGGTTCGCACGACTCAATGCGTGATTGCTTTCCAAAGCAAGCACCTTGAGGGGTACTCCGACTGTCAGTCTCAGGTACAACGTCGCAAAGGACAGAGGGGGAGCACTCGACTCGGCTATCCCGAAAGAACACTTTCAATACTTAAGAGCATAATCTAAAAAAAAAAACATTTTAAACATTTCAGAATAACCTTCTTTATGTCATTTAGGGGGCGGCACAGTGGCCCAGTGGGTAGCGCTGTCGCCTCCTCACAGCAAGAAGGTCCCGGGTTCGAATCTCTCGGCTCGGGTGCCTTTCTGTGTGGAGTTTGCATGCTCTCCCCGTGTCCGCGTGGGTTTTCGCCGGGCACTCAGGTTTCCTCCCACAGTCCAGAAGCATGCTGCTGCATAGGTTAATTGGCTTGCAGACTACATTGCCCTTAGTGCCCGGTGATAGACTGGCGTCCCATCGTGGGTATTTCCCTGCCTTGCACCCTGTGTCTGCCGGGATAGGCTCTGGCTCACCGCGGCCCTGTACAGGATTAAGCGGACCTGACAATGAGATGAGGTGAATATCATTTAGGTAAATGTTGCATATTATACATGTATGATTCAAAAGAAAATATGCATGAATGTATGCAAAATTAATAACTCACCGGAGGGAATATTGTAATGATGTAATGAAAGAGCAGCTTTTCGCAGCGATCGACAGGGAATATTATTAAGCACCCGTTGAGCTATGTAGCCCTTTTTAACAGTTGTCCAGCGAGGAGCGGTGAACAAGTTAAAACATCTCAGAGCACCAGGGGCAGTTTAGTCACAACAGTTAGCCTAGGCAGTATATCTTTGGACTGTGGAAGGAAACCGGAGTACCCTCTGAAACCCCAGAGAAATTCCACACAGACACCCGAGCCACGGCTCGAACCCAGGTTCTTGCTGCTGTGAGACGGCAGCGCTGTGAGAATAAACACATGTCATGTAATCTACAGTACTTGTGGAGTGTGTACTGTGCTGTATTAGATTAAATAACGCATTCTTGGAAAAACCACGAAAGCGACAGTGCTTCCGTGTGCCTGTATACTTCTCTCCGACAGGTATTTGCATACATCTCTTCCTGTCTCTACTTCCATTGGGCATCGCTGTGCAACCACAAGAAGGAAGCATCTATATCAATGTTAATATCCCCTTGATATACATATAGAGTGCAAGTAAAACAACCTTGGGAACGATTATTATAATTAATTGGGTAAGTCGGTATATCTAGGGTTCCTAATTTTTTACAAGCATGCTTTTGTTAATTATCATTCGATTAGGTGTCTGCATTACAGCTGCACACACCTGCACACAACCACTTAGCCATATCCTGTACAGCCTCAATCTCAGCTACCATGACTATGCTGATGACATCCAAATCTATGTCCACGCAAAGCCATCCATCAATACGCCTCGTCTTTGTATGTCGTCCTCACTTAACTGTGAAGGCCTGGCTCAATTAAAATGTCCTAAAACTAAATGGCGATAAAACAAGTTTTGCTTGTTGGAACCCCATATCAATTGTCCGAGGCTGAACCCATCCAGTTGATGCTTGACGACCAGACCATTGAAATTGCTAAGGCAGTCCAGACATTTGGTTCCTAACTCACCTTCGGGACACATCACCAAGGTGACGAGCCGATTTCCATCTCAGAAACATAGCCAGACTGTGTAGCATCCTGTCGCCTTCCAAAGCTGAGAAGGCAATAAACATCTTCATCTCTTCACGAATCCATTATTGTAATGCACTGCTCCCTGGCACCCCTGTCTACCTGATCAATTGTCTCCAACGTGTACACAATGCGGCTGCTAGAGTCCTCACTCGCAAGCCCATCCACAATCACATATCCCCAGTACTGGTGTTTCTCCAGTGGCTACCGGTTAAATATAGGATCGAATTCAAGATCCTCCTCGTCACTGACAAAGGCTCTCACTGGCGCTGCTCCGACATACATCCGTGACCTACTTCAGGCACCCTCCTCAACACGACCACTCCGATCCTCCAATACGGGCTGCTTGCTGCAAGTGCCCAGATCGCACCTCCATTCGATGGGTGACAGAGCCTTCTCGCGCGCTGCTCCGAGTCTCTGGAATTCCCTTCCATTGGAGATTCGATCAGCTGAGTGCCTGGGCATCTTCAAATCTCGTCCCAAGACTCACTTGTTCCGTAAAGCTTTCAAGTCCTCTGGCAAAGACTGTTGATGCGACTCAATATTGTTGTGATGGGATGATGTCTCGTTGCTGACCTGCGCCTGCTCAGGAATATTTATTCCTTCCTTGTTTGTTGAACAATTGATCTTTATCACTTATTTTCTGTCCTTCTATAAGTTATAGCCATTATTTGACTTTCAGTAGAACTGTCCTGATGTTGTTATTGCTGACATGCCATTCTCTTCACAGCTTCGATTTATAACTGAAAAAACCATTGTTTTAATTTTTGATATGCCGTTCATATGTAGTTGTTATTACATGTTATTCTCTCCACAGCTCTGTGTAGCGCTTTGTGGTCTTTGGGTGAAAAGCGATTTAGCAATGCAATTATTATTAGAGTGTGCGTGCATTGTTGTCTCACATTGGACTACTGTGCTCTTTTTAGATAGCAGGGTGACGCAGTGGTTAAATCTACGTCTCACAAAAGTCGCACCCAGAGGTATTTGTGATTCCTGCTTCGCCTGCCTTTCCGTGTGGAGTTTATCTTCTCCTGTTCTTCCACTGCTCTCTGTGGGTTTCCTCCCATAACAAAACAAACTTCATTAATGCATTGGCCAATAACAACATATAGGATGCAGTGTCTGAGAAAGGTTGGCGCCGACTAACTGATTGGCTGCCTTCACCTCCCTCTGCGGTTTCCTCGCACCCAACGGAAACGATTTTATTTTGTTCTAATGCAGTCCAGATGGACATAGCTAGCGACATTTAACATTAACTCATAACTCGTGTTTTTCCTTTAAACAAAAAACCCACCACTTACAAACCAGAAATTTCCGCTCTTCTTGAAAAAAACCAGTTACCCTGACTTTCCTGTAACTGTAGGAAGGTCTGTCTTGCATTTCCCAGAATTGGCATCACAAACCACATTAACCACTTCCACCCGTATACACTTCTGCATTTACACTGCTGGCTGGATATGTAGGCGTGTCACTTCCAGCTGGGATTGACAGCTAAATATTCCATCGTTAGGATGTCCTCTGCAGCCGCCCTTCTGAACCAGTGACCCGTGACCCACCAGTGGGCCGCGAGCGCACCTAGTGGTTCTGGCGCTCGCGGCCCACTGTTGTCCAGTGGTTCGTAAGGAGACCAAACCCGAGTGGGCCTTGAGGTGCAAAAGGTCGAGAGCCGCTGACAATAAGTTCGACTATGTTGTTGTTGTTGTAGCCGGTGTTGACAGCCGTTATCCGAATTGAGCCGAGTTGACCGGTTAACCCAAAGAGTGGGGATCTCTCAGCGGAATTACATGGCCAGAAGCCTTTCCTGACGCAACGCTCCTTTAGTCGGATCGTTGTTTGGAACTTCCCCCCCCACACTTGGTTACTAAAGGAGACCTTAGCGATATACGGTTCGGATACCTTTCTGCGTGGAGTTTACAGGTTCTCCCCGTGTCTTGCGTGGGCTTTCTCCGGGTACTCCAGTTTCCTCCCACAATCCAAATACATGCTGCCCAAGTTATTTGTCATATGTAAGCAGAATAGTGGACAAACTGTTTTTGAAGAAGAAGCTCATATTCATGGTATTCTGTTGAGCTCAGGAATCGCAGTGTGACTCTAGGCCCTCTTTGGCAAAGGGATCGTTGGTTCGAGGGCTGCGTTCGAATCTCAGCGGTCCAATACGATCTCTGGTCAAGGCTAACGTCAGTGATGCGTGTTGCTAGCACTGGCGTTGTCCCATCCACCACCCCGCCCCATTCACCAACCGACACTGACCAATGCGAAGTTTGTAAAACCAACCAATGCCCGATATGGTTAAGGGAGTCTGTGGCTCTAGATTAGGGTCAAAAGCCACACAAACCATGCAGGCACGTGTGGCGCCACGTAATATGTGAATGTTGTGTTAGTGACATTACACGCAGCTGCAATTAAGCTATTGCAACATCACTTTTTAAGCGATTGGTACTTTTGCCAGTGTACACATGTAAGTAATTGTGAAATGTGTCTCTTTTGGTCCTCTAACATCTTAACATCTGTATTATTGCCAAAAATGGTAAAAAAAAAAACCTTTTCTATTCATCACTTTTTAATTTTAATTTATAAACGCCATACTTTGCATGTTTCAGATCAGATTCATTAACAAAAATGCAGTCCCAAGTAAGTAAGCAATGAAGTGCAGTGCTGAGTACAGCTCATGAAGAAATGTGAACATGCTGATCGACCTGACATTCACTGTGAGGGTTGCCTTGGAATTATCTGTTAACTATGTGCAATTGTCGGCGATGGACTGGCGTCCCATCGTCGGTATATCCTTGCCTTGCGCCCTGTGTCTGCCGGGAGAGGCTCCGGCTTCACCATGACCCTGTATAAGACTAAGCGGTTTCAGACAATGAGATGAAATGAGATGTGCAACTGCAAACTTTTAACTTCTGAAACGTCTAATTAATCGATAGTGATTAGTGTGTACGTAGAGTGTTTCCAAAAAGCTGCTCTCTCGGGACAGCCGCGTCGAAGCAATCATCATGCATCGAGCCGTGAAAACCTACATCATTATATAGTGTTTCCATTTAACATTTAACACGGAATTTCAACTTAGCTTTAATGTAGATATTGTTGTTGCTATTTCATGCATTGATGTAGGTTTGTCACGGCTGGATGTAAAAGAACTGCTCTCCATAGCTGTTCTTTCGGGATATCCGTGTCAAGCGTTGCTGCTCTCGCCTTTGCAACGTGTCTCAGAAGCCTGATGATGTCTCAGGCGTGGGAGGCGAAACGTGGCGAAGGGGAGAGGGAGCGAACTCTTGACACGGATATCCCACGTCAACAGCTGTGCAGCACTTGCTCGTTTAATAACGTGCCTCTACAGCACTTGTTCACGAATATCATCCACTGATGCCAAGAGCAAAATTCTCCGGTGCATAATGCAGTGTGAACCGAGATGATCATCACAGCGCGGTATGAATCCAGTTGAAATTCAATCAATGCATTATTTACACTTTCCCTTAATAATGGATTGAGCGTCCACACACCGCTTCCAACACGAGCGTGTTACACGGCGATCTTTATTTGCGCAAAACTCCGTCATGACCTTGCGAGCAATTTCCTACTTTGCGCAAATTGCTTGGATTTTTTTGTTCCCAGTGTCATGAGAGCAAGTGAGGCCGCTGCACGGTTAGCCGTCATTCATCACGCAATCACTCATGCCAGTCTTACGTTATCGCACTTCGTTACGTATTACCAAATGATTGCTCGTGGCAAAGGTGTTTTTCAGTTCGCCGCAATCTTGTCGCAAGTAAACATTTTCAAAACGCGTTTTGCCCGATGCAGTTCCACTCGCGCCTCGGGCGCCTTTCTGTCTGGAGTTTGCGTATCCTCCCCCGGTTCTGCGTGGGTTTCTCCCGGGTCTTCCGAATCTCTCCCACAACAACAACAAAAACACCCAACAACTAATAGGCTGATAACATCATAATATACGGTATGGGAAGCAGTGCTTCCCATGCTGACCGCCGAGCTGACTCCCCCTCCCTTCTCTCCCAATTCCTCAGGCCTCCATGTCCCTGTCTCGTCGATGACCAAGTGTCGTTGTTGCGCGGTGCGTTATGAATTATGTCGTCATTATTATTATCCTACAGAAATCGGGAGGCGCGTCCACGCGGTGTTAGCGTACACGGCCTGCGGTCACCTGCTCTCCCAAGGCACGAAGAGCCGCTGTTTGCTCACTGTTCGCGTTTTCCATTTGTCCAGAGTCTCAGCGAAAGAGCATCGACGCTTGTAACGCTCGCAGCTTGACAGAGGAGGAACGCCCGACATCACTACCCTTGAACGCAATTCTCGTGCATCGAGCCGGCAAACCTACATCATTACAAATAGACATTGACTTGTGACAAAGGGCTATTGCCTGACGCGCCATCTATTAAATGTGTGTTACAATCCCGGCGTACTATTGACAGGTGTGCTGGGTTTGTTGTTAAATAGGATTTGAGGCAAAGAAAAACCCCATGTTCCAAACGATATCAAAATTCTGCAAAAACAAATCGATATTACAGCGAAATACATTTTTTGTAACGAGAATTGGCTCAGACCAATTGCTTTCAATTAAACATAGTATGATTAAATTACGACTGATTACATGGCTATATGTTGATTGTAATTATGTAGGTTTCCACGGCTCGATACATGATGATTGCATCGAAAAGCTGCTGTCTCGGGACAGCCGCGTCGAGAGAGAGGCATCCTGCGCCTGAGGATGCCTCGAACGTGTGAGGAGGCGAAACGTCTAGAGGAGGAGAGGAGAGAGAGAGCGAACGACGCGGCTGTCCCGAGAGAGCAGCTTTTCGCAGTGATTACCACCCCACTCTGTATACAGACAGGGATCCCTGTTATTTGGCTAAAACATAAACACGCTAACTGTGCCTCATCTTTCAATGTGATGTCATCGGAGTGGTTTCCGTAACGCAGTCAGAGGAACTGCAGATGAGTTCCGTGTGGTGTCATTTCATCTCTAACATTACTTCACACTTAGGTCACATGAGCAGCTACACGGAGATAACAGAGCAGATGTTTGTTTTTAGTTTACGTGTTCAAGTTGGCAGTGTCCAATAAACATGCTCAATCACACCTTTATCTTTTACAATCACACCTTTATCTTTTACAGTAACACCTTTATCTTTTACAGTAACACATTTATCTTTTACAGTCTCTATGTTTGCAGGATGGGTGACACGGTCGTGCAGTGAGTAGCGCTGTCGCCTTACAACAAGAAGGACCCGGGTTCGATTCTCGACTCCGGGTACCTCTCTGTGTGGTGTTTACATGTTCTTCCCTTATCTGCATGCGTTTCTCCGGTTGCTCCGGTTTCCTCGCATAGTTCAATAGACATGCTATTTTGGTTAACTAGCCTGCTAACTAAATTAGTGCCAGCTTGGCGTCCTATCCTAGACAGAGTCCTGCCTTGTGCCTGCTCTGCTGGGATTGGCTCCGGCTCAGTCACCCTGTACAGGATTAAGCAGGTACTGGTAACGAACGTGTTGCTAGCTATGAGAACCAAGCGAAGTATAACCTGGATTTCACGGACGAGTATGGAGTAAAGGGTCTCTGTAAGTCCGTTAAGTCCGGGTGTTTATATAATGGATTTATATACAGAGTAATGACCGTATCTTGTAACAACCTGTTTATTATGAGCACCATTGTCTGTAGCCTGAGATATCGATATCACACCAGCCAATCAGGTCTCTCCATTCATATGTTTGATGGTGACACAAACAC
>JAZEWT010000003.1:41834733-41850207 GCA_036362905.1 Mordacia mordax
GGCATCCTCAAGCGCCTGAGGATGCAGCTTTTCGAAGCAATCGTCAAGAACGTGTATATATCTAAATATAACTAAGGGGATGCTGGAAGGGGAAATGCCAGCACATTTGTCTGCACGGAAATAAAAAATACCCGCATGCCAATATTTCTGCCGAATTTCCAACATCTGGAGACAATGCAAGTGATGAGGTCGGGATAGTGTTTTTACGGAAATTGTGTTATTTATTTGCATAAAGAGCTCGCTGCATTACACGAGAGGCTTGTGTAGTAAATGGTGCCAAAGCGAGTGTGCTCGACGCACGCTGGAGACATGATTCTCACTTTGGTGGAGTTTCTTCTGCATTGCACAATATGAGCAAATCACATCCGGTAGGGCACGGTAGCGCAGTGGGTAGCGCTCCGGCATCACGTCAAGAAGACCTGGGTCGATTCCCGGCTCCGGTGCCTCTCTGTGTAGAGTTGCCATATTCTGCCCGTGCCTTCGTGGGTTTTTGCCAGGTACTCCGGTTTCCTCACACAGTCCGAACAAAATGCTGCCTGGGTTAGTTATCCTGACTAAATTGCGCTCGGCGCCTTGAAATGTTGTAGCTTGCTTACCCCTCCTCGCTGGATGAGTTAAAACGCACAATATAGCTCAACGCATCCTTCCAGTTTAATTACAAATTGGCTGGGTGACTGAAAGATGTGCTCACGTATTATACAATGTGCGAGAAAACGCGATTTTCGACACGACATGCTTGCCGGAAATTCCAGTTATGTTTTGCTGATTAAGTCTTCCGTCTGCTCGTACATACTCACCGGTACGTACACACGCATATGGTACATACTCACCGGTATTTACACACGTATATCGTACGTGCTCACCGGTACGTACACACGCATATCGTACCCGCTCACAGGTACGTACACACGTACATCTTGCAGCTGTTGAAATGCCCCCTTCATGTTCAATGACATTGGTGCTTTGCCTGCATCAAAATATTTTCAGAAACAATCCTAGGGGCGGCACGGTGGTGCCCCCCAGTGGGTAGCGCTGTCGCCTCCTCCTCACAGCAAGAAGGTCCCGGGTTCGAGTCTCGGCTCGGGTGCTGCTTTCTGTGTGGAGTTTGCGAGTTCTCTCCCCGTGTCCGCGTGGGTTTTCGCCGGGCCCTCCGGCTTCCTCCCACAGGTTAATTGGCTTGCAGACTAAATTGCTCGCAGTGCCCGGTGATGGACTGGCATCCCATTGTGGGTATATCCCTGCCTTGCGCCCTGTGTCTGCCGGGATAGGCTCCGGCCCACTGACAATGAGATAAGAAATGAGATTCTATCAGGAAGAGGCGCGTGGCCTTAATTCCCTGCCACTAACCCTGCCACCCCTCACCGTAAACGCTGCTCAGAACAATTCACCCACGGTTACAATTTGTTTAATTTTTAACATTTAAAATGTGGGCGCTATCTCTCAAGCGGTATGGCTTCTTGAGATCACATTAAGGAGATGCTTTAACATGAATACATGCGTAATCTTGTGTTCTGTAAACTCTATCTTCACATTGCAATGTCGAGTTTGTGTGCTCTCCCGTTGTTTCTAATGGGGTTCTCCATGCTCTCCGATATCCCCCCGTGGTTAAACTGACACTCATTGATTGGACATTTTCATCTGAATATACAGGACGCAGTAGTGTCGGGCAATTGTTGGCACCGGCTAATTGCGCGACTGCCTTCCCCCTGGCCGCTCTGCACGCAAATGCCTTGGACGTTGATCGATTGCTGGGTCGGATCAATGACGATGACGGTTGATCGTGAATGAAACGCGAGTGAGTAGCGGTGGTGCAGCGGTTAGCCCGCTGCACTACGAACCCGGCCACTCGGGTTCGATTCCCGCTCAGGACCAACACCAGTGACGATTGTCTGAACCAGTCCTCAGCCACCTCTAGGTCCACTGAGCCTCAAGTCAGTTCCTGGTGGAGTGTGTGAACATTTCCAGCAGGGAGACAAAGGCGGCCGGACGTGGTCCCTGGTCACCCATCCTCTCGTCCGCTGAGCCGTTCTTCATGGGCGCCAACTCACAGCACTTGACCCTACGATGCGTGAGGCTACCCGGGCGATGTTTGTCTTTGTTGTTGCTGCAGGCTCCGGAAATGACGGCGCAGCAGCCCCAGGCGAGTCTCAGCAGCGAGCAGCGAGTGCAGCACTCGCTCTCCCGGTGCCTGCACGGGCTGCACGAACCGCAGAGGGCTTACCGTGGTGCGTGCACCGACACTCGCGCAGCGGCACCCCGCTCTACAGCGTCATCATCGGTAGCCGCTTCATTCTGTACAGGCGGGGCTATGCCCAGGATGTGACGCCAGTACATCGCAGGGCACTGGGGGCAATTTACTCAACAGGGCAATTAACATTGGCAGCGGCGTGTCTTTGGATGGTGGGAGAAAACTCGGGAACTTGGAGAAAACCTCACGGGAAGACGGGGAGAGAACACGCGAACTCCACACAGAAAAGCGCCCGAGCTGGGAAGCGAACCCTTGCCTGCTTGCTGTTAGGCGACAGCGCTAGTCAGTATCCCAACGAGCCCCCTCCCCCCGCTGTATGTAATGACATTAGATTTACACGGAAACCCCGCATCGAGAGCCTGCGGTAATAATAATTTATCTAATGGCCAAATGATTAATGAGTGACTTGATTGTGGGAGCAAAACAGTGGAACCCAGGGGAATCCCATGCAGAACAGACAGCGAACACAAAAACTCCACACTGAAAAGCGCCCGAGGCAGGAATCTAATTACACGGAGCAGGGATTTTCTCCCCCGTGGAGCTCCGCGCTCCGCGGTGCAGCGGTGCTGCCTTGCTCTTTGTGTGCTTCCTGTTCGTACGTGGCGATGCGGTGGTGGCGTGCAGGCAGGGCACGATGGGATTCGTGCAGCCCTTGTGAGCAGCAAATCCGCCGCTGCATCGACGTGCGTTCGCGCACGCAAGCGCAGGCGCGCACGCGTCAATGAGGATAACGCACGTGCTGTGCTGGCCCGTTCATAACAGGCATTTAGAGAGGCGACGGATGCAGTGAAACATCATGATGCGCGGTCTATCCTGCCATAGCGCTACTGGTGTATATATTGACACAGTGGTAGCATCGGCGCGTCACAAATGAAAATGTCCTGCAGAAGGCAGTTCGATTCCGTGCCGAGTTTGTGTGTTCTCTCCCTCTTCTCCAGTTTCACCCCATAACTAAAAAAACGCTCATTAATCGGCCGATAACATCGCAGTCTGTAGGACCCAGTGTCTGGCGGGTTGGCACTGGCTGACTCCCCTCGCTCGGTGCACTTTCCTCGCGCCTATGAGTCCGGTCTCTGTTCGAATGAATAGCTTTGAGGTTGAATGAATTCCCTGCCACGCACTCTAAATGGTAACGCTAACACTCTGATGGTGAGAGTGATGATGGTGATGATGACGGTGTCTCTGCGTGGCGCGCAGCTGCCTTGGGCACGACCCGCTTCTGTCTGGACGAGCTGGTGAGCAGGGATGAGACAAATCCTCCCATCTTGCTGCAGTGCATTCTGGACCGGGTGAGCGAGGTGAGCAACACGCGGCACAACTGCCATGAATCGTCACACGTGGGTTGTTTTGTTTTCTCTCTCCCATAACACAACATAGCCAATGTCATGTTTTCATTGCGAGTCAGCCATGAACTCCGTGCAGCCACTCGCACGTGCTGATACAGACTCCATAGGCGTCATATTCACACCGAGAATCTCTCGGTTCAATGGTGGCAAGGTGGTGCAGCGGTTAACATCTGCGCATCCTCACAGAAAAATCCTCCCGGTTCGCGTGTTCTCCACCTCTTCTGCGTGGTTTTCCTCTGGATTCTCCAGTTTCCTCCGACAACTAAACAACACAAATGAATTAGCCGATGACATCATAATATAGGATTCGCAGTGTCTGGTGGGTTGGCGCCGGTTAACCCCGTGGCTTGACTTCCACCCTCTACAAGTAGAACGCGTTACACACTTGGAACAAGATCGCCCGTAGAGCGGGTACTCTGCTAATATTAATAGTAAGAACACGTTTGGTATCTACGTCATTCTTGTAGCAGAGAGGTCTCCGACATTTACAAAAACAAGATCACATTTAGAATGCAGATATAACATTAGATCGACAGTTAAACCTTTACCAAAACCCCAGAATGTACGCTATGCATATTACACGTGTTCTTCATGTGACACCTGTGCTTGCTGTACTCTATGACTATTGCACATTATCTGTGATTGCTGCAACTCGATGTGAGTGCTGCACCCTATCTAGAGTGTTGCACACTATCTAGAGTACTACACACTATCTGTGTGTTCTGCACACTATCTGTGAGTGCTGCACACTATCTGTGAGTGCTGCACACTATCTGTGCGTTCTGCACACTATCTGTGCGTTCTGCACACTATCTGTGAGTGCTGCACACTATTTGTGCGTTCTGCACACTATCTGTGAGTGCTTCACACTATCTGTGAGTGCTGCACATAATCTGTGAGTGCTGCACACTATCTGTGCGTTCTGCACACTATCTGTGCGTTCTGCGCCCTATTTGTGAGTATCTGCCATCATCTTGAGCAGCTTACATTTGCCAACCGACAGCCACCCCGGTTTAAAATCCAACCACCGCTCAGAATCTCGACTTTCCCCATCTCACGATATATTTTGTAAAATAAACTCTTCATATTGGCTGTTCAGGACTCTGAGGACGACCTGTCTCTCGTGATCCACGGGTCGGAGACCCCTGCCGTAGCACAAGGCTCTTGTGAAGAGGCTGCAATGTTTCAAAGGGCAGTTTTGCTGAGTATCTTTTACCCAATTTCGTAATAACTCCATAGCGGCAGAGCTTGTTCCGCGTGGGGTTATATTGCGATTATTATGATCATCCGCTTCACAGGAAACTATAGAAAACAATAGTAATAACTGCATTTCTAGAGCGCGGTTCACCCGAGGGTCACAAAGCGCTGCACAGAGCTGGGGAGAGAACAGCACGTCGCAGTTGCATCTCATTGTCGCTCCTGGTCACACTCGGTGACACGGTGACCCGCCAAGATCATCTTGTACTCGACTTACCCGTGTAGACAAAATCCAAACTCGTGTACATCTTGGAGAGGCGTGCGCACGTCATCTGCCGTGCCAGGAAGCACGGCAGTCGTGATTCTGCTCCCATCACTTACTGTTAAAAACAAGGACACAGCAAGTAAGCCGAGCGTGCGGGTGTCACCGTGCAAATGTGCGATTTCATAAATAAATGCACGAACGCTGATCAAGTTCAATATTTACTGGAGAGACATACTGCCGGGAGTTGGTTTATCACACTTCCTTGCTTAGTTACCTGCTTATCGTCCCCAGGCTTGTACCGCCCGCAACGAAGGCCCAATGTTGCCAAGAATAACGCCGTGTGTAGTGCATGGCCTGTTTGTGTGAAGGAACGCGCGCTGCTCAGAGGACCACTGCTCGTCAATATCTGTCACTGACAGGCCCCGCGTATGGGCCCGAGGTCATTATGATACCGCGCTGTTGCTTCCTCTCGCGCGTTATCTCTGCGACCGGCGCACGTGTGATTGTCCGCGAGGGAAGATGGGAGTCAATTACATTTACTATCTAGACCTGTGCCACCTGGCTGCACGATGCTCATGCCGTGTCGAAGGCATTCGTTCGAAGAGAGAATGGCTCAGAGGTGCGAGGAAACTGCAGTCAGGTTTTATTTAAGCTGGTAGGAACCGGTCGGCTATGTAGCTCTTTTTAACAGTTGCCCAGCGAGGAGGGGCAACCAAGTTAGTAGTTAATGTGGGCTATACCCGGGATGCGACGTCAGTCCATCGCAGGGCACCGACGGAAATTTCGTCAAGTTCTGTCGTTGGACTATGGGAGGAAAATGGAGTACTCAACGAAAACCTACACGATATAGGAATTATTGCATTTATAGAGCGCTTTTCACCCGAGGGTCACAAAGCGCTGCACAGAGCTGCAGGGAGAACGGCACATGAACAACAACGACAGCGATGTTGACAGCCAATTAATCAGTGGTTTTCAGTTGTGGAAGGAAACCGGAGAGCCCGGAGAAAACCCACTCAGAAAAGGGGCAGAACACGCAAACTGCACGCAGAGAGGGCCACGAGGCAAGGATCCAACCGTGTGTGTGAGGAGGCGCGTTTGTCACCGCTGCACAGAGCAACACAAACCGCGGCTCGTTCACAATCCCGGACAGCGAGCCACATCCACTGTCAGCGATCGTTACTGCACCGCTACTCGAACGGCCCGTCGCGGATCATTCACTAAAGCTTCGCGCTTCCCCGTTCGCTGGCCCCGAGTATAAACCGTGGGCATGCATCAGCTGTTCTGGCAGCTCTTGATTAGCCCCGCCGCTTATCGACAAAAGCCACGGCCACGAGTGCCGTTGCGCAGTTATTGCACTGCAAGCTTGTCACCGCATTTGACTGATATTGTCAAAGTGCGGGGGCGAGGTGGTCACGTCATACGCGACATCACTCGGAATCACAAAGTCATGGGAAAATAAAAGTGTGAAGGGTGAAACGCGTGTATCTGATTAAAGTACGCACTCTATATACCAGCGCTCGATATTTGTTTTTGCGATCCACCGAGGTTTGTTTTGTAAATGCGTCGCTCACCACGCCAGAAGCCGATGATTCCTGCAACGTGGAGGCGAAACGTTGCCAGTGAGAGAGCGGGGACACGCGACACGGCTACCCTGAGAGAACAGCAATCGAGAGCAATTCTCACGCGCTATCAGAGCATACAGGGGTCAATGCTGCATTCTCTTGCTCGTTGTGTCATCACGGTCGGTTGTCACTCTTGCTACGCTGGCCCACACGCGGGGAGGTTGTGGTCCAGTAACACCACCCACCGCCCTCACCGTGCTATCGGAATTCATGATAATCGTTGGCACGATTTATAACGCGCGTTACACACGCAATCAATGTGAAAGATGTTCATTAAAAGAGAGATCGTCTCAGAGGTGCGAAATGACGGGCGGGGGGGGGGAGGAGGGTGAGTCAGGTACACGATTAGCCGGTGCCAACTCGCCAGACACTGCATTCTGGGTTTAATGATGTTATTATAATGCGTGTATGCTCTCCCCTGTACTGCGTGAGCGGGGAGACGGGGAGAGGGGGGAGAGGGGCGAGAGGGTGAGAATACGCAAACTCCATACAGAAAAGCGCCCGGAGAGGAAATAGAATCGCCTCTGGCAGGACTCTCTGTGAAGAGGTGTGGATGCTGCACAGACTCCCTGCCGCCTGTACGGCGCGATCACAGCACCAAGAGAAACAGCCAGCCTACTCGGCACAGCCTCGGTGTGACACCCGCTAACAACACCGGGATAGCGGTGATCGCGAGCAAGCTCACGATTCCACTCGCATTGCCGTGACTTTGGCCATCAGTCGCTGTTAGCCCTGTTGATTCATCTGCCCCGCGCGTTGATTACGCCGTTTAATCGTGAGATTTGTTCAAATAAACGCGGAGCGTTCATCCGAAAGCGGAGCCTACCGCTTGCCTGGCACATAATTTCAATCGTTTACGAATGTTAATGCGGCGTACCGATCCCTCGCCAATGCCAGAGGATTATAATCTCATGAAAATAATCTATCACCTAAAAATACACACACAGACCGCAGCGTATCTTGCGCCGTATTGCACATTCATAAATGGTGTCACGTGTATGGCACAGACGCCTGCATCGGCAGTGCACATCGTATCGTCATTGCTCGTGAGAATAACTGCGACACCCCGCACCCATCGTGGGGGAGCAGTGGCCGTGAGAGATAATGTGTCTTATAATAATAGCATTTGCACTTTCTAGAGCGCTTTTCACCCGAGGGTCACAAGGCGCTGCACAGGGCTGTGGAGAGAACGGCATGTCAACAGCAACATCAGCTTAAATCAGTTGAAGTAAAATAATGGCTATAAATTAATGCAGGACGTAAAATAACGGGTAAAATAATTAACAAAGAAAGGAAGGAATAAGTGTTCCTGAGCAGGAGCAAGCCAATAATGAGCAATCATCTGAGCATAACAACAGTGAACAGCATCAATAGTCCTAGTCAGAGGACCTCAAGGCACAGTTGTACAATTGCAGCGGTAGTAGTTTCCATTGCAAAATTCTACTTTTATATTTCGCTTGACGCGTAAATCCATATTGATTGCTGGGTTGAAGTTCGTTTCCTTCTTTTTCCACGTTTTACAAAGTCGGCAAAGCTCAATACACTGCCTTGAAATGAATACTGCGTTGAAAGTCAAAAATATATAATCAGCGATCGTTTGGGAATCGTCGATTCTTCATAGCACAAGAAAGGGAGAGTGCAGATGCTGGCGCGAGATGTGTGAGAGTCTGATGGTTAAGAGTGAGACAAACGGCCACGAAGATCGATCTATCAAAAAAGCGAGGGTGAAGAAGAGCGGTGCAGAACGCCGGGAGGCGTCTGAGGATCAACCTTGTCTGTGTAGGCGCATCGACACGTGCCTCCGCACGCTTCTGTCTTACGCCGCGAGTGCACGCAGGCGGCAGCGACCCAACTTGCACGGCAGACTCACAGGGGCACTCTCTGTATGCAGGGCATTCACGCTCACTCGTGCTTAAAGGGTTGGGGCCACCACTGTGGTCGCTGAGAGCCCGCGGGATGCGCAGAATGCATCCTTCATGCAAAGGTCCCCCGTGTAGTCCAACAGGCATTTGTGGCAAGTGCTGTTAGCGCGTAGCACCCATGAATGCCGGGCGGGCACGTGGGGGTGGGTGGGTGGGTGGCCAGCATCACACCCGGCCGTCTTTGTCTCCCGAATGGACGATATTAACAAACCTTGCCAGTCACTCGTTTATGTCTCAGTTGTGCCACGTGTAACCGCACGCACACAATGTTGCACGCACGTAATACGCTCGCGCAGCAGATGTTGATTCAATGGAAACATTTCTACCGTGGTTATTACACCCACTGTGAAAACCCAATTGGCATAAGAACTCTGAATGATTGGGATGTTGTCCTTGTCGTGTTCGACCTGACGCGCCACCCATCATCACTCGTTGCAGGTGGAGAGAAACTGCGACTATGAACAATTTTCTCCACTCGCCATAATGTTCCACGCCGCCGTGATCCAGGTGAGTGAATCAGCGGAGATGGTGTCGCTTAACGCGGCGCCATGAGAATTGCTCTGAAGAGCCGCGCTTTCAGGATAGCCACGTCGAGCGTATCTCCCGTCCGCCTCGTGACGTTGCTTCCGACGTTGGGCGATGCCTCCGACGATGCCTCGAACGTGGGAGGCGAAACGATGTGAGAGCGAAAATGAGGAACGCTCGGCTCGGCTATCCTGAAAGAACAGCTGTGGAGAGCAGTTCTCATCGAGGCATCGGTCCGAATCGAGCGCGGCAGAGGGAGATCGCATCTGCTCGCTCACTATGGCGCGCACCACAAAACATAAACAGAACTCATGAGAAATGCTTCAGAGTCACGGATGCATTATTCACGAGTTTCATACGCGAGTAAATATCACAGGGTAATTATATTTTTAAACACTGGATCACTGGCACGGCTCAATAATTCATCCTGTTGTCGAGGTCGGGTAAGGGAGCAATGACCACGTGAGAGAGATGACTCGAACTTGCGCCTGGATGCTCGCGGGCAGGCGTCCAGTTTCCTCCTCGAATGCCAAACAGGACTCTGCCAATCCTCTCACCTCGACTGACATCACGGGTCAAGACTTCCGCAAACCCAGTCGGTAGCTACAGGGACTTCACATTTCTTGCTACATTTCACGTAATCCCTGCCGTGGGCAAGGGACGACGGTTCACTTTGGCGATGACTCTGCCGACATTGACTGCACAATGACGCTGACCCCCCCTCGCCCCGCTCCCCGCAGGCCTCCCACTTGCCCGAGAGCACGCAGCTGTTGCAGCAGTCCCGCGCCGTGTTCCGCCGCATCCTGTCGTGGCCGGTGCCGCACTGCTCCGTGGCCCAAGATATGATCTCGTTCGTCGATACGGAGCTCCGCGCCCCAGGTGAGGAGGCCCTCATTCGAGCGCAGGCCAGCTCCGGATTGCTCAGGGCCTCTGGCGACGCCTGCGACGTAGGAGGAAAATGATCGCGAAGGAGAGCGGAGGAACAGACGGACTGATCGACAGAGAACCAGACATATGGAGAGACAGACGTACAGACAGACAGAGGATCGGGTGGACGGAGCGATGGAGAGACAGAGCGAATACATCCCAAGCTCAAGAGCCACCAGCAGCAGACAAATGGAGGCAGTGCTTGTGATCTTGGTGGTCGCACATTTACGCGCGTGTTCCGATCTTCCGCCAGGGATTTCGTACCAGCGCCTCGTCAGGGCGGAGCACAGCCTGCAGACGAAGGCTTTCCCTGCGAGCACCAAGTGAGCTTGCGATGAGCGTCGGGTGTCCACCGGCCCGCGCCGCGAGCCGCCATGCCGTCCAGAGAACGTCTTCATCCGCGTTGATTCCATTGTGACCCTGTAGGCCATCGTGCAGCCTTCAACTTACCATGCATCTCGCTGGCCTCTCTGCAGGGCGGTCCACATGTCTTGTGACCCCATTGAATTGCCCCCTAACCTATTGTTTTCCTTTACTAATTGATTTCATTTCAATAATACTTCCCTATTTATTTTAAATCAATAAAGTTTCTATATGCCATTTTTATTTTGCGGCACGGTGGCCCAGTGGGTAGCGCTGTTGTCTCACAGCAAGAAGCACCCAGGTTCGAATCTCGGCTCGGGCGCTGCTTTCTGTGTGGAGTTTGCATGTTCTCTCCCCGTGTCCGCGTGGGTTTTGCCGGGCACTCCGGTTTCCTCCCGCAGTCCAAAAATACGCTGCTGCATAGGTTAATTGGCTTGCAGACTCAATTACCCGCAGTGCCCGGTGATGGACTAGCGTCCCATCGTGGGTGTATCCCTGCCTGTGTCTGCCGGGATAAGCTCCGGCTCACCGCGACCCTGTACAGGACTAAGCGGTTTCTGACAATGAGATAAGATGAGATTTTGTTTACCTTGCATTGCATACCCATTGGTATATACAAATATGAAGTTTTAGAAAATTAAATGGGGATCACAACACCTTTATGTGCTATTTAGTTAAAGTTTCCCATAAACAGCAACAATTACAAATATATATTTTTTTTTTCTACAAGGACAGTGTTTTGTACGCATGTCCTGAATGTGTGATTTTAACTTTACACACCACTGCTGATGCGGTGTGACGAACAATAACATCGAAACGCCGTGGAAATAGACCGCCACTGTTACCCACAAAACTCCACGGGAACGCATAATGAGTGTTTGTACAGACGAAAATAATGTGCGCTCTGTTGTAACGCCGTAGCGCAGTGAGTCGCGCTGGTGCCTCACATCAAGAAGTACCCTGGTTCGATTCCCGGCTCGGGTGCCTTTCTGTGTGGCGTTTGAATGCTCTCTCTGTGTTCGTGTGGGGTTTTGCAGGGTACTCCGATTTCTTCCCACCGTCCAAATGCATGCTGCCCAAATAAATTGTCCTGACTAAATAGCCCCCGATACCCTGTGACGGACTAGCAGTCCATCCCGGGAATAGCCCAAATTATCCACTAACTTGCTTACTCTCCCCGCTGGACAACTTTTAAAAATAATTACATCGCTTAACGGTTCCTTCCAGCTTAAATAAAAACTATTCGACTGAAGTGGCCTTCACCCAGCTTCAAGTAAAACGTGCGCTCAGCAAATAACACGAGTGCAAACTTCACGCACATTGGTGTTGTGTGTCCATGGCTGTGTTTGTCATTAGTCTGGGTGTATGGGCAAGGTTGTCAAACATCTATTTTAAACACCCTTGCATTTACACCCTGCTGTCCACATTTTTGAACACAAACACCGCATGTCTGTGTTTAATTAATTTTATGAATTGGCCAATAACATAATATACAGGAAGCAGTGTCTGGCGGGTTGGCACCAGCTGACCGCCTGGCTGCCCGGCCCCCCTCTGTGTGGTTTCCTCGCTACGCCCCCATACCCGTTTGCTGTCCGTGAACTTCCGTGGAATTTACGCGGCGCGTTAAAAATAATATAATTATTTATAATAGGGCGGCACGGTGGCCCAGTGAGTAGCGCTGTCGCCTCCTCACAGCAAGAAGGTCCCGAGTTCGAATCTCGGCTCGGGCGCTGCTTTCTGTGAGGAGTTTGCGAGTTCTCTCCCCGTGTCCGCGTGGGTTTTCGCCGGGCACTCCGGTTTCCTCGCACAGTCCAAAAAACATGCTGCCGCATAGGTTAATTGGCTCGCAGACTAAATTTTCCGCAGTGCCCGGTGATGGACTGGCGTCCCATCGTGGGTATATCCCTACCTTGCCCCCTATGTCTGCCGGGATAGGCTCCGGCTCACCGTGGACCTGTATAGGACTAAGCGGTTTCAGACAATGAGATGAGATGAGATTATTTATAACAATGCCAGGCAGGCACCACCAGGGGCGTGTGACCACATTCATCACAACCGCCGGCTCCTCTTCCTCCCGCAGAACGATCTTCCTCCTGGACCCGACCGAGATGCCGCCCGGGTTCATCTCCACCGTGGAGCAGGCGCTGCGCACGCCGAGCCGCGCCGACCTCCGCTGCGCGCTCATCCGCCGGGCCCTGCGCCCCACGGGCGCCGTGGTGCTGGCCCTCGGGGTAAACTGCGGCGCGCCGTCATCCCACGCTCGCGCGTCGCTCCGCTCTCATTTGAGCTGCACGGAAACGTTGGGCTGCGTAGCTCGTTTTAACAGTTGTACAGTGGGGAGGGATAAGCAAGTTACAATGTCTCGGGACACAGGGGGGGGCAATTTAGTTGGGACAATAAACTCAACGAAAACTCAAGCGGGCGCGGGGAGAACATATTAACTCCACACAGAGGCACCCGAGCCGGGAATCTAACCCAGGTACTTCTTGCTGCGAGGCGGCAGCGTTGCTCATCGCGCCAGCGTGTGTGGTGGTTTCAGAGTAGAGTTGCCACCTGGTAGTCCCACAACAAACCGGGACGCGTGCTGGTGCCCCCAGACTGAGGCCATTGTAGAGAGCGGTGCGGGTGTCTCGCATCCCTCCTTGCCCCAGCCGTCCTGTTGTCCCCAGGACCGTCCTCCTCCTCCTTGAGGAGGCAGCTGGTCAGTCCGAGGTCTGTCCACTCGCGTGCGCGGTCCTCTCGCTCATTCCGACTCGCTCCGTCACAACGCATTTCACTGCACTGCGGGTGGCGCGGTGGTAACATCAGCAGCTCACAGACGGAATGTCCTGCTCTCCCACGCGGTTCCATTCTCACCTTGGATGTCTGTGTGTGGTTTGTGTGCTCTCCCCCTCTTCTGCGTGTGTTTCCGCCTAGTTCTCGGGTTTATTAATACGACAACAAAAACCACTCAATACACAATCGGTCGCTAACATCATAGTATATAGGAAGTATTGTCTGGTGGGTTGGCGCCGGCTGACCACCTGACTGACCCCTCCCTGCAGTTTCCTCGCTACGCCTCCCAAGTCCGTGTCTTGTCCGTAATAATTAATCATTGCTTTTATAGAGCGTTTTTCACCCGAGGGTCACAAAGCGCTGCACAGAGCTGCGGAGAGAAAGGCACGCCAACAACAACGACATTAGAACGGAAAATCAGCAAAAATAATACTTAGGGTTTTTGTTTTTAATATACACGTCGTTACAGAGCAACAAGTAAAATATGATCAGACTTTCAACTACAATTTTAAAATGCAAGTGTATATAATACACTGACGGGCCTGGGTTCGATTCCTGATTCCCAGCTCGGGTGCCTTTCTGTGTTGAGTTAATATGTTCTCCTCGTACCCGCGTGCGTTTTCGTCGAGTTTAATTTAACATTTATCGTATAATAATAATTATAGCATTTCCATAATAATAATAGCATTTCCATGACCAGGCGTTCTAAATTATGCTATTGTGTTTTTTTTATATTTTGTTCACACGCCACGTGTCCCGGATTTTTGCTCCTCCGAGATGACAGCGCTGCTGCGCCAACCACCGGCCTAACGCGGCAGCGGCCTTCGCCTTTGCGCAGGTCATGGGCGAGAAGGAACTGCAGCGGTTGTTTGAGCAGAGCGTGGAGATGATGGAGCAGGCGGCGAGGATGGAGAGCCCGGAGGAGGCGAGAAATTACCTCCTGTGCGCCAGCGCTGCCCTGCAGCGGGAGGCTCTTGACGTCGCGGCGGAGACGCGTGATGACCCCCGCACTCTCGCCGCTGACGGTGAGGCGATGCAGATGATCGTTTGCTCTCGCTGCGCGGGATCGCACGGGGCGGTCCGGGGGTCGGGTCACCCCCTCGCCGCCCCCCCCCCCCAGCCTCGTTAAATTCTCAAAAAATAAAACACTTGATATTTTTCCATATCAGGGGATGTGTAATGCAACGTCAGCAGTGTTGAAAAAATATGATTAAGTCTATGAAACCTGACGATTGTAAAGATGAACAACGTCCTTGTTTAGGGTCCGTGACATCCGAATGGGAACCAGCATTGTCTCTGCACAGGGAGGTTCGAGGCGATCTCTCTGACGAGCAGTGTTTACGCACGGCTGACAGCTCCACTCGGGCAAAGTCACCCCCCACATCCCCGTTGTCCCGTTTCTCTCTCTTGAGACGTTTGCTTGGATGAATCCCCCAAGGACATTTTTGTGTCGATATCTATTCAGTGGGGTTCACAACACGGGGCCACCCTGTAGGTGTGATGGTCGGCCCATGCAACATGATCGCGATTGACAGCTGTGCACGATGGTGCTATGTCCAGAGACACGCTGCTGCTGCTGCTACTGCTGCTACCTAGGTGACTGTCATTGTCCTCACTAATTACCCCTGGTAACTTGATATATTGTAACGTCCTTAGCCCTCCGCGTCGATCAACTTTAAAAAAGAGCCACACAGCTTAAATCAATAACTGAATGATGAAGACAGACCCGACTGTCAAGGCTACACGGGGGATCTTTGTGCAAAGTGTGGGTGCTCCCAGCACCTCACAGGCGTTTGGGCAGCGTGGAAGAGTAGGCCAAGTTAGTGCTGTATCGGAGCTCTGTTTACGTGAAGCAGCGCCTTGCGAGAAGGCGTCTGTGGGGAGTATTTTAAACACAATCGTTGTTGCAGTGCACCCCAGAGCGTGTCGCGGTTACAGATTCACGCAGAAGATAAGCAAAGTAGTTGGCGTGCGTTCCACCTCTGCGGCGAGTGAGGCACGAACCGTGTAGAGCTCTCTCGGTGAGCGGGCTGGAGAGGAGCGTTTTGCCGCGAGGTTTTGTGCCGAGAACCGCAGAACGTTGGGATTCTCCGAAAAGCCATGAGCGTGCGTGCCGAGCGAGCTCGAGTGCTGGGAGAGGCAGGGCGTGAGAGTGATGGGAGAGGAGAGCGTGATGGGAGGGTGTGAGAGTGATGGGAGGGTGTGAGAGTGATGGGAGAGGCAGGGTGTGAGAGTGATGGGAGAGTGTGAGAGTGATGGGGGAGGCAGGGTGTGAGAGTGATGG
>JAZEWT010000003.1:41859919-41870454 GCA_036362905.1 Mordacia mordax
TCGCTCTGCCCCCCGCTCTGCCCCCCACACCCGCCACCCCGCTCCCATCCACACCCCCCCCGCCCGTCAACTGACCGATGACACCGCAGGCTCCTGCTCGGATGGTATCCCGCGTTGTCCGGCTCGATGTCCGACGTTTCGTTTCTTGTTCTAGGCACTTCCGAGTTCCAGAGGAAAAAAAAACGGATTGTAGAGCTGTAAAATATCTCATCTCATCTCATTGTCTGAAACCGCTTAATCCTATATAGGGTCACGGTGAGCCGGAGCCTATCCCGGAAACACAGGGCGTAAGGCAGGANNNNAACTCCACACAGAAAGGCACCCGAGCCGAGAGATTCGAACCCGGGACCTTCTTGCTGTGAGGCGACAGCGCTAACCACTGGGCCACCGTGCCGCCCTAAAATATACAGCTCTATAATTCTATAATTCAGGGCATGACCCTGAAATGCTGCCGTGTTAAACAGATTATCATTAAAACGCTATTGGTACGGCCAGGGTGTAGTTCCATGATAGATTGTCACATTTCTAGTTATTTTGGTCCGTTGGGTCGATTGCAATATCACGTGAAATGTTTGTTTCATTATCGCGAGAGCCGATTGGTTGCCGAATGATGTGTCCTGGGCCAGGCCCTGTTTGTTGAAAGAGATGCCCCGTGCAGCTTCTCCCCGAGCTCTCGGTCATTACATCGCTTGGTTTCCCCGGTCAGTCCTGCGACGATGTGTCACGTAACCCCGTTACGTATTCCGTGCCGTGGGTAGCGCACACGCCGATCGATCGCGCTGCACGGCGTCTGGTGAAATCCGCCCCTCGCAGAAGGAATCTCCTTGCCGAACCGGTTCGATGCCCGAGGCGGGCACCGTTTTGTGCGGAGTTTTTCTATTCTCTCCCTCTGTTCTGCGAAATGTTAACAATTGGCTGATGCCATGAAAATACATCGGGACTCAGTGTCTGCTGGATTGACTCAGTGTCTGTGTTGCTGCCTTCAATCCACCTCTCATTGCAGCAGTGCTTTGAGACCCCTGAGTAAAAGGCACTCTATATATGTGTAACACGCGATTATTATTATTCCACCAACGTGGGCGATCGTGCTGAGATCGTGCTCACAACAAAGCGGAGCACTCGCACGGGAAGCGTTCCGTAAGGAATTGGAAAATCTCCCGAAACGAAGCTTTTTGATACAGGGCGTAAGAAAAAAACATCTTAAACGATGAGAAAGGACGGTTCCGTTTGACGATGTCTGTCTCACGCCACTGCTGGTGGAAGAATCTCTACCCCTGCCACCACCTCTTCCAGGTGGTGGCAGGGGTGGAATTGGAGGCAAATCACTGCGAGTCCACCCGGGTCTGCATCCCCTGCAGAGCGGTGTCTCTGGGTCCTCTGCCAGAAAATGCAGGGTTTATGAGACTGCATTTTCTGCTTTTCTGTGACTTTTTAAATGTAAAATAACCATCTGAATTTAAAACCATGAAATCCTAATACGTTCCCTCTGGGCGTTTCGCTTTGACAGCAGCGCTGCCGTGCATTCCCGTGAAATTCCACCCCTCGGTGGTGGTACTCACACTTTACCCCACCACTCCTGACAGTCGTATGTAGCGAGAGATGTAATTGTGAATGTGCTCTTATGTTTTCATTCACTGTCACATATTAAAAATAAGACAATACTAATACCACTGTCAGTCCACCTAAACACTAGCGTAAATAACACGATGGGTAAATGAAAGACAGAAGCAAGGTTTAACTTTACAGTTGTACCAACAACTAATAGTTATAATCTCTTAACTGTTAACATCTTTTTAGTGTCTCGTTCCACCCATTGAGTGGCGGCGAGGTGGCGTGGCCCATAGCGCTGCTGCCTCACAGCACGAAACACCTGGGTTCGATTCCTAGCTCGGGCGCATTTCTGTGTGGAGTTTGCATGGTCTCCCCGTGTCCTGACTTAATTGCCTACGATGCCATGAGATGTTGTAAGTTGCTTACCCCTCCCCACTGGACAACTGTCTAAAAAAGAGCTGCATAGCTCAGCGGTTCCTGCCAGCTTTTAAATGAAAATTGACCCACATTGATTTCAGATGCCTCAGTCCTTTTGTCACTTTTTTGGCCCAAATGCTGTCCAGCTATAAATTTCAATTTTATTTTTTTCAAAGTAGCGTTGCTTCATACGTAACCCAAGGGCTACTCGACTAATGCTACTCATTGCTCACCCTATGTGTGAATGCGCATGTTTGTAACCTAGCCTTGTCCGACTTATATCGGGGATCGGTTCTTGACATTGTCAAGCAAGAGTGACTGTGTAGCAGCAGTGACTGTGTAGCAGGAGTGAATGTGTAGCAGGAGTGACTATGTAGCAGCAGTGACTGTGTAGCAGGAGTGACTATGTAGCAGGAGTGGCTATGTAGCAGCAGTGACTGTGTAGCAGGAGTGACTATGTAGCAGGAGTGACGGTGTAGAAGGAATGACTGTGTAGAAGGAGTGACTGTGTAGCAGGAGTGACTGTGTAGCAGCAGTGACTGTGTAGCAGGAGTGACTGTGTAGCAGGAGTGACTGTGTAGCAGGAGTGACTGTGTAGCAGGAGTGAATGTGTAACAGGAGTGACTGTGTAGCATGAGTGAATGTGTAGCAGGAGTGAATGTGTAACAGGAATGACTGTGTAGCAGGAGTGACTGTGTAGCAGGAGTGACTGTGTAGCAGGAGTGACTGTGTAGCATGAGAGAATGTGTAGCAGGAGTGACTGTGTAGCAGGAGTGACTGTGTAGCAGGAGTGACTGTGCAGCAGGAGTGAATGTGTAGCAGGAGTGAATGTGTAACAGGAATGACTGTGTAGCAGGAGTGACTGTGTAGCAGGAGTGACTGTGTAGCAGGAGTGAATGTGTAGCAGGAGTGAATGTGTAGCAGGAGTGACCGTGTAGCAGGAGTGACTGTGCAGCAGGAGTGACTGTGTAGCAGGAGTGACTGTGTAGTAAATCATAGTGACGGAAAAGTACTCAAACGACTGATTACAGACAGCTGTCTCGACCTCCGGGACAGCTGTCTGTAACCAGGTGAAGCTCACTTTTTCAGAGGCGACATCACTCTTAAAAGCTCATCACAACTGGAGAGCTGTAAGTAAGCAGAGCTAGAACCGCGCACTAACGTGTGTTTTAGCGTGTGTTATAGCACTGGATGCTGAACCTCGCTGGTGCGTTTGAAATCGCGGGGTGGTGCAACATACGTGGTTCCGAGGAACCGTACAAGGCCGTGGTTGGTGTGATTGACAGCACAGTACTCTGCGTGTATACTCACACCGGTGGTTAGTGAACCTGCTCTATCTGCTTGTGGTAAAATGTGCAAACAATATGCCTTGGCAATGTGTGCATTATCCTTAAAACTGATGGGACGAGCCCAGCGAGTGCCTTCTTTGTGACCCTGTCTCACCAGCATTAAACCAAGCATTACCAAAAGGCAGACAGGGCTGCACCACTACCACCGTAGTGGAGTGCAGGGCTCTTTGCACAGCGGCTCTTGATATTGTTCAAGACATCACTGATGAAACAATGCAGTGAAGAGATGAAGAGAAATGATTTCGGACACCGGTTAACCTGACCTCTGCGTTTACATTTGCAGAGAGTGGCATGGGCACACTCAGCCTCACTCTGCTCGAAATCATCCGGAGGACGCAAGGATCCAAGGGAAAATCTGCTTACAACCAGGTACAAAGAAAACTGGGCGGCGCAGTGGCCCAGTGGGGAGCGCTGTCGCCTCCTCACAGCAAGAAGGTCCCGGGTTCGAATCTCGGCTCGGGTGCTGCTTTCTCTGTGGAGATTGCGAGTTCTCTCCCCGTGTCCACGTGGGTTTTCGCCGGGCACTCCGGTTTCCTCTCACAGTCCAAAAAACATGCTGCTGCATAGGTTAATTGGCTTGCAGATTAAATTGCCCTCAGTGATGGACTGTCGTCCTATCGTGGGTATATCCCTGCCTTGCGCCCTGTGTCTGCCGGGATAGGCTCCGGCTCACCGCGACCCTGTACAGGACTAAGCGGTTTCTGACAATGAGATGAGATGAAATAAAGAAAGCATGCGCGCTGTCACGCCAATACCCCGTGTCCGTCCCTCACGATGGCCCACGTTTCGCTGCATGCGCCGGCAGCTTCTTCACTCTTGAGCGGCTGCAAAGAAGCTCCGAGCATCCCGGGCAGGGTCTGCACGCGCGATCGCGTGCAGCGGCGCTGCGCAGCGCGCCGGCCAAGCGGCCGGCCGGCGCGTGGCACAGCCAGATCTCGGGCCGGACGGCACACAGCTGCGATTCAGCTGTGGCCCTATTTATGGCTGTGTGCACCGTGGGAATTTGCTTTAAGTGCCGGGTGGCAGGGTGACACAGTGTGATCACATCTGCATCTCATAGAAAGAACGGTCTGCCTGAGGTGGCTTGAGTCCAAGCTCAGGGACATTTCTCTGTGCCGTTTGTGTTCTCCCCCTGTCCTGCGTCGATTTCTTCAAGGTTCTCTGTTTTCCTCCCACATCTAAAAAACTACTCATTAGTTAATTGTCCGATATCATCATAATGTATAGGATGCAGTGTCTGGCGAATGTTGGCACCGGCTGACTGCGTGGCATCCTCCCCTCCCCCGCCTCTCCCCGCCTCTCTCCAATTTACGTGCACCTCTGAATCATTCTCTCTTAGAATATCTTGGACATTAAACACGTGCCACGTTATAAATTCAATGTATTGCTTATTGTCAGTCAGTTTTTATTTAACTCTCTCTAACAGTTGTCCAGCAAGAACGGCTAAGCAAGTGACATCATTTCAGGCCACCGGGGGCAGTTTAGTCAAGGTCGTTAACCCAGGACGCTATGTCTTAGGGCAAGCGTTACTAAGCTGTTGCTGCGCATACGCAGTTTGTACGACATTACATGACTGTCCGTCCCATCAGTCCCCCACCATTGAGTGATGTTCGCAAATAACTTAATGATAAATGAATGAAACTGGACGAATGTGGCTGGATACGCACCACGCCTCTCATCCAGCAGTGGCTTCACAAGCAATGGCTACGAGTGAGGCATCCGAAAATGTTTCATTACGATTAGTTTTTATGTCGCAATGGATAGGTGTTGGGATCAGAAACATAACTTCACACTTGTCAGATATGTCTACGCATCACCTATGCTGTTACTATTTCACACACAAAATAAATGTTAATTATTTACCCAGGCTAACAATAACTACTGTATTCTCCAGATTATACACGCACACGTTTCCTCCTGTGTTTTACAGCAGACGTTAGTCGCGGGGCAGGAGGGGACATCTTATAATCTGTAACCTCTGCGGGAGCAGATCTGTATAACAATATTGACACCGGGAAAACATGTTTGGGGTGCGTCTGCCCTTCTCTAGCTTCTTACAATCCAGAGAGCACGTGGCATTGCTAGCGCCTGTGGAGATGTAATGATAAATGGTCTGTCTCGTCTCAGCAACTGAGTGCTCTGGAAGTGAGCGTGGACAAGGTACAGTTGACGGCGGAACGGGATTCCAACTTCTCCTTGTGTCTCGACCGTGATGACAGAAAGGTGTTTCGCAACATCACGAGGTAATTATAATGATCATCGCATTTCGAGAGCGCTTTCACCCGAGGGTCGCAAAGCGCTGCACAGAGTTGCGGAGAGAACGGCATGCAGATTGTTTTTTTTTAATACGGATTCATGATTAGCTGGACACTGGCAGTATGTGGCTCACGCCGGTGAGAGCAGACCACAAAGAAGGACGTCGCTGCTGTGCGGGGCCAATCCGTTGCAAGGACAAGGCTTACATTATCAGCGCACCTTATTTGCATGTTTTACCACAAGTGTGTGCGTTGTTTTGCAAACTTAACGCTTTCAACAAGGTGTCTATTATTGCCAGAAATGGTTAAACCGTTTTTTCTCTCTTCACATCAATATGCATTTGTTTAATTTTCTTAACACACGAAAACAATACGATGTCTGTCAGTTATTTTTTTTTGCTTTACAGGAGTGATGGTATAATTTAGAACGTGCGCAAATTCACCGTCAGTTCAAAAAAAAGAAGCAGATATTGAGGAACGGGCGGCACGGTGGTCCAGTGGTTAGCACTGTCACCCCCTCACAGCAAGAAGGTCCCGGGTTCGAATCTTGACTCGCGTGCCTTTCTGTCTATTGGTAAATAATAATAATAAATAATAATATTTACATTTCTAAAGCGCCTTTTACCCGAGGGTCACAAGGCGCTGCACAGAGTTATGTTGAGAACGGCATGTCAACATCAGAATAGATCAAAATTAGATAATCAAAATATCACACGACCATAGCAAGAGCCCCAGAGAAAATTTGTAGAAAACTGGAAGACACAGTTAATGACACGTGCGTGGACATTCCATCCACGTCCAGCTCGATTGCCGCTTTTCCCCCGCCGTGTGGTGAATTTACCACGCTGGTAAATAATTTCTACGAGAGAAGTCGCTATTGGTTTTCCAGCGGAGACTCGATCCACCCTTCTAACGGAGTTCCAGAGGTGATTTGTGCACCGCAAATACTTCCCGCTTCATGTTCTTCGTCTGATTCACTGAACAGTTCTTCAGACGCCGCATTCCGAGTTTGTGTTTCCACGCGGTCGTCTGACCGCTCGCGTCTCTCGCGTACAGGTGCGAGGTGAGACCCTGCTGCCAAGTGAACGCTCCTGCGCCCGGCACTCTGGCCGCTGGCTCTCAGCTGGAACGAACGAGCACGACACCACACTACGAGGCGTTTTGCCTGCCGGTGTCTCTCTTCTGCAGTCCGTCTCTCTAGTCGTGCTCGCGGAGGAACTGGCCTATTCGTTCGTCGCCGGACAGGGCGGCTAATGCGCCGTCGGGCATGCGTTCACCGCACTCCGCCACGCGCTCCTCAGCGCGGTGGAGCGCGGAAAGTCCGGTGCAACGAGAGGTTTTATTTCCACGCTGCCCACCGCTGCTGCCAACAGAGCCCCGCGGCCTGTAATGACTTGGGAGGCGGCTGCCCCTCAAATCACGATCCACGATCACGGCATTGTCTGCCATCTGAACACATTGGCGCACTCTGATTTGTTCAGCGGTGACGCGCGTGCTCTCTACACGCCACGAATATCCTGGAGATGCCAGGCCTGGCATCTCATTGTGATACCAATTAAATATACCTATACAAAAAACTGAATCGTATACATTCATTAAAATCAGCGATAACACACGTGTTCGAAGCTTGCAGTGAGTTTTCCCACCTGACTTTAAAAACGGGGGCATTTTATTTAAATAACCTCGTGTTTTGCCGTGTCCTCCACCAGTTGATACACACACAGAGCAGACTGGAGGCATGTCCCGCAGTTGGCGAGCACTGCCTCGGTAGCCCACAGTGGCTGTGTCCGAGTTGTGGAGACCACATTGAACACAAGGGCTCGCTGAGCAACGTGTGACACCAGAACGTTCTTCTCACAGAGGGAACACGAGCCCACGTATTCGTTTATCCTGACACATACTAACCATGTACATTTGCCATGGCTCGATGTGTGACACGTCATCTCCATAGCTGTTTTTTCGCGATAGCCTTGTCGAGAATTCCTCCTGTCTGCTTCAGTGGTACAGCCACGGGCAGCATGGCCACCACTGTGCCATGACATGCAGTTGTGGCAGGTGCAGGCAGTTGAGCGTGCAACTCGTGATCGCTCGTACTTACGAAGAAGCTCCTATGAGATGCTATTAATTCCAGTCCACAGTATACTGCATGCGGTATATAGTATAACATTAAATATTGTGTTTGGACTTCAGGTTTTATAAACAAACACAGTACAACTACCGTACAAACGCTGAAAGTATCGAGTGCTTTACTGCTTCATGTATACACGGTTAGCCAGCACCCACGCTTACTCTTTATAAGCATGTTGTCGGCCAATTTATAAAGGGTTTTTTTTGTGGGATGAAACCAGTGAATCTGGAGGAAACACAGAATATAGGGAGAATATGCACACTCCACGGAGAAATACACGCGAGATGGGTATTAAATCATCTCGGGCAGGCAGTTGGTTTCAGAAAATAAGCTCCTGCCAATTTCCGAGGAGTGAAAACAATTTGTGGGTGAATTCTGCCGAGCAACACCCGGTACAACGTGATAACGCATGGAGCAGCGCAAGTCTGCGCGTCACGATGCTGCACGCATGCGATCAAACCGCGTGGACGAGCCTGTGTTGACGTCTGCAGCAATGCGCCACTTTGAAAAAAGTCTGTTGTGGGTAATTTGTCTGAATGTGGTCGATAGAGGCCCCAAGTGTGGGAGGATTGGCAATGCGATTCCCAATCTACTGATGTGTTCAGAAGCTGGACAATGTCACGTAAACTGCAATGTTCTCATGCGCGCCTGTTTTAACTTTCACACACGTAACCATTCGCGTTATTCTGAAATTCACCGACTCTCGCGTTCCTCAAATAACGACATCGTTTAAATTCGCGATGTAACATATTTCAGAAATTACATATATATTTCAGAGAATCTTAATTTATTTTTTTAAATAATTCACGTCGGTCTTGTTGATTTTTGGTTTTGTATTGAAACTTTGCACATTATTTCGTGTTCACTATGCATGTCGCAGTAATATTATTTCCATATTTTGCGTTAACTGTTTCTGATAAGATCTGCACTGAGATATATGACTGTATTTGGGTTGTTTTCCCTAAGTCACCCTTGAAAAAATATGGATGTTGCTTTCAATCTCACCTTGTTATAAAGTTCGTATATGTATGGTACGTGTATATATATGGCTCAAGTTTAAAATGTCGATTAATTTAAATAAAGGTACAAGCAACCGAGACGCCCCATGGGTTGGTATTCCAATGAAACCTAGAGCTATGTCTCCTGCAGTCCAGAACTCTTGATAGGGTCTCCCTTACACGGAGATGTCTCCCTCACAACATCTCCGTGTCCCGAGAGGTAACTTGCTTACCCCTTCCTGCTGGGCAGCTGTTGAAAAGAGCTCCACAGCTCAACGGTTCCTTACAAATGTGATCGACATTGGCTGCCTGACCTCTTTTCTTTCCGCGACGTCTTGATTTGGAATTGCGACGGTAAAGGACTCCGCGTTATTTTCCTCTCGCGCAAAGCGACCCCAGCATGAGCCTCGCCGCTTCGAGTGCCAGCGGACGGCCCTCGGACTCCACGCGGGGCTCCGAGCGAGAGAAATTTCACGTCGAGCGCACGATTCTCCCCGCGCTCGCACCACGGGTGGCCTCACAGCGGACACCCAGCGCGCTTTGATTCTCCGAACGTCACGGCCTCGCTCGGCCTGGTTGAGTTTGAGACCTTGGGAGCAACGCGCGCGGCGATTCTCTGCGCTGCCGGCCGATGGGAGAACGCAGGCGTCACTGTGATTCCGTGACCGGCAGCGATCGCGATGCGAAGGCACTGCCCGTCCCGATTGATCTTGCCATAGATGTGTGTCTGTGAGTCTGCACTCGAGAAACAAGAGTGGTGCGCTGGTGGCACTCGCGCATCACGGGAACACGAATCTGGCTTCCATTCGATTGCTGATTTTCCGTTCTCTGTCATCGTTGCTGAGGTGCCGTGCTCTGTGCAGCGCTTTGTAACCCTCGGGTGAAAAGGGTTCCACAAATGCAATTATTATTATGATTATTCCCGGCTCGGGTGCCTTTCTGTTTGGAGTTTGCGTGTTCTCTCCACGTTGGACTGAAGGAGTTGGCGTCAGGATTGACATTCGCCTATAAACTTCTGCTCCACGGCGATGGACTGGCGTCCCATCGTCGGTATATCCTTGCCTTGCGCCCTGTGTCTGCCGGGATAGGCTCCGGCTCACCGTGACCCTGTATAAGACTAAGCGGTTTCAGACAATGAGATGAGATGAGACTTCTGCTCCAATCCTGCAACCATTAGGAGGCCACCAGCCCAGTCAGGTCCGCCTGTACGGCGACCGTTTCAAGTGGCAACAACTTTATTGTGCACATTTAACGACATTCTCTGATACCTCGCCACCGTGAGCAACAATATAATAATAATAAAAATAACTGCACTTCTACAGCGCTTTTCACCCGAGGGTCACAAAGCGCTGCACAGAGCTGCGGCGAGAACGGCACGGGTCAACAACAACGACGGCATCAGAACGGCAAATCAGCAATAAAACCTTTTTTAAAATGAATTCTGGCAGTGAACTGCACATTTTTATGTAGTCGGGTCACGTGATTAAGCTAAAACATAATCGTAATTATAGGCAATGTACATCTATCATGCGATGTAAAAGTATACTTTTTGTAATGTTTTAATAATGTCGCGAAATTATTTCATCGAAGTTAGATGGAAATGTATTTTTGAACAGCAACAGTAATTACTTCTATGTTTGATAGGAGCACAAAGTTCGTTTTGCATCACCGCTGCTGTTACTTTACTCCGAGCAAACGGCAATGAGATCAGCGACCTTGTCCACCAGATCATCTCGAGATTACAATCTCAGTCTCAACAGCGGAATCGCTAGCGATTACGATTTGTCTCGGTCAGCCTCGATTACTGATTGGCAGGTTTGCCACATCGCCTTATAAT
>JAZEWT010000003.1:41870657-41882498 GCA_036362905.1 Mordacia mordax
CAAATATGTTCTTGCGGGATAGCCGTGTCGAGCGCTCCCTCTCTCTACTTGTTGGAGGCATTATCAGGCGTTCCGACGTGAGAGACGATACGCAATTGTATAAGCATCGAGCGTGAAAACCTACATCAGAACAATGTTAAAAACATACTTTTTGTTTAATTTGCAAAGTTCATTAGCTATATCTCGGTCCGTCACGCACACCTGCCATGCATCACCCTTGATTCCGATGGCAGTGTTGTTGTTTCCGGTTTAAACAGCCCGTGCCTCGGTTAACTCACATTAGCAAGGATGCCCCCAATGGCGTGTGTGTGTGTGTGTGATGGAACAGGCGCCGTGGTGCCTGTTCCATCATGGCATCGGGGGAAATTTAGTCAGGGCAATTAATCTAGGCAGCATGTTTTGGACAGTGGGAGGAAACCAGAGCACCCAGCGAAAACTCACGCGGACAGAGGGAGAACATGGAAATTCCACATGGCGCCCGAGCCAGTAATCGAACCGTGCCAGCGTATAAATGAAAATGCATCAGCTGTGACACATTCCATGTGTCAGCAACACCGGAGCCAGTCTCCAACACCACAGGCCGCTCGCTGTCGCGCCCGTGGATTCTCCTTGGGCGGCAGCGCCACCGGAGACGATGACGGGAAATGTTTTAATTTGCGAAACTTCATTAACAACTCACAACACTCCGTGCTGAGCGGCCACCCGAACTCTCTCCAACCCCTAAACATCGGCGCCGAGCCACACTTTCCCGTCCGAACAGTCCGTTGTTCTGTACATGGTCAACCGTCAGCTCGCCGAGTTCCCATCACCGACTCACCCCTGACGTCTCCTCGACCCACCTGTTATGTAACAGGAGCGCACCCCGGTGCCCCGCCTGCACCCGACCAGTCCCCTGACGAACCGGCTCAAACCGGTTGTTTACGCACACGTTCTCACCGGCTGAGTCTTCCGTTCATTCAACTTCCTATGATCTCCCTCCGGCCGACCACCCCATAGCAACAGCGCCATCACCGCCAATCACACACGACCCTCGTTCGCCCAATCCCAACGCAGCCCTCTCTCCAACCCTGGGCTTGTCAAAGTGCACCTAGCCTGGCACGCACGACACCCCACTCAGCCATCCACACCGCCGCAACTCGGCACCGCTAATCACGCACGACCCCACTCACCCCATGACACCGCGACCCCCCTCACGGCCCCATCGCTGGGTGTGCACCTAGCCTGGCACGGCGCGGGGCTCGGCACCACACATGTATACAGTTCCCCCCTGACCAGGGGTGAGAGTAAATTGAATATAACGGTCGTTATCACAACCTCCCTTCCCAGCTGCACCGTACTGAACGCCTCCTCGGCCACTTTTGTACTCGTCCGCCATACGAGACCGGACAAGCTGCTGACTTTGACCGCTGCCACCCTTACTGGCTGGACATCCCATCAACCCTTTGTGGTCGGTGATTCGAAACATCAAGCAGGATGACGTGCCACGATGAGGACACGTGGCGGACACGTGGCGAGCAGCTGGGAGCGCTGCACAAGTTACAAAGACCCAGTGGGCGACCCGACCACATGTCTCAGTACCTGGCTGCGTCTGACTTCCCTGGTAAACTCTGAGCCGCAGTGGATCATCGCGTTATCTTCTCGCAAGGGGAGGAGGGATGCAAGGCAGTTCCACCTGCGGCTGTGCTGCAGTACAAGTGAAGCACGTGGAACCGGTGGCTATGGTAATGAGTTCTACATATTCATGGTCGTACATTAAAATGCTGGCGCTAGCATCGCACACGCCCCCACGTACAGGGAGACACGTGTTAGCATCGCACACGCCCGCACGTACAGGGAGACTCGTGTTAGCGCGAGGGGGATTCACAAGGAACACAACGCCAAGTTCACCCGGTGTCTGACATCTCGCTGGCCCAGGTGCCGGCCTGCAGTCTCTCGTGCGATCTGCGGCCGCATCGTGACTGCAGAGAGAGAGAGACGGTGCAGGTTGGCGCCGCCTAAACACAGAGGGCACTTTGGCGGAGGCACAACAACAATGCATGCACGAGCTGACAACGGCCGTGGATATAGAACCTGAGACGATGATTTGTACCGCGTGGCGCTGCCGCAAACCTCGGTGCGAGAGACGAAATGATCGATTACTCCATGGTTGGTACTGGGCAGCACCATGGCGTGCTGCCTCACAGCAACAAGAGGCTGGGTTCCAATCCCGACTCGGGTGCATTTCTATGAAAAGTTCGCACGTTCTCTCCCCATGTCCGTGTGGGTTTTAGCCAGGTACTCTGGTTTCCTACCACTGTCCAAAGACGTGCTACTGCTGCCTAGGGTAAATGGTCCAACTTTGCCCTGCGATGGACTGGCGTAAAATCCTAGGTATAGCCCTGCCTTGCGCCCTGTGTCTGCGGGGATCGGCTCCAGCCCTACCCGCATGCCCCGCATAAGGGCATCGGCTAATTAATAATAATACACCTATATAGGATTAAGCGGGGACGGATAACGATTATAATTGGTAGCAGGGCATTGCAATTGTTGGTTAACACCGATAATGATTGAACAGCGCCACGTGTTCAGTGGACCCGAGTTCGATTCCACCGGTCCTGAGCGTCCCCTAGGTCGACTCAGCCGTAAATGAGTACATGGGTGTTGCGTTTGTGGTACCGGGACTTCATAGCTGCTCCCCAGTAGCCTCATCAAGGCTGTGCAGTAGCACCGTACGTTTCGTAATTGAGGATTGCTTCGAAAAGCTGCTCTCTCGGGAAAGCTGCGTCGATCTCTCTCACTCTCTCCATCGCGACGTTTCGCCTCTCACGTTGAAGGCATCCCCAGGCGCCTGACAGAGGGAGCGATCGACGCGGCTGTCCCGAGAGGTAGCTTTTCGAAGCAATCATCATGCATCGGGCCGTGAAACCTACGTCGTTTTTGTAAATGTCGTTTGTCTAATTTTCGTATGAACATGAACCGTTGAAAGTGACAGCCAGTCATGGTTAAAACTAATGTCATCTCATCTTTGTCAGAAACTGCTTAGTCCTGTTCAGGGTCGCGGTGAGCCGGAACCTATCCCGGCAGACACAGGGCGCAAGGCAGGGATATACCCACGATGGGACGCCAGTCCATCACCGGGCACTGCGGGCAATTTAGTCTGCAAACTAATTAACCTATGCAGCCGCATGTTTTTCGACTGTGGGAGGAAACCGGAGTGCCTGGCGAAAACCCACGCGGACACGGGGAGAGAATTTGTAAACTCCACACAGAAAGGCACCCGAGCCGAGACTCGAACCCAGGTCCTTCTCGCTGTGAGGAGACAACAGAAGCGCTACCCACTGGGCCACCGTGCCGCCCCTAAAACGAATGTATTTGTTGAAAATGTCACAGTAAATGTGCATTACACAGATGATGTTAACTCTCTGCTGGATTAAATCGTTGCCTTTTCACGCTTGGTTCGAGGAAAATTGAGTAATTTTCTTGTAAACATTTGAGGGCAATAAAAAAACACTCGAAGTCTTGATTTGAGTTGTTTTATTGAATGCGCTGGTAAACGATGCTCTTCATCATCGAGGCATTTCGAAAAGTTTTTTTATACTTCGACACGACTGTAGTGATGCAGGCTCTAACAAGGACATACATACCGTAGAGGAAGTGTGTTATGTGATGGCATTATACCGTAATGTACTGCACGTTATATTACAAGTGGATTATGTTGCGTACAACAATAATGTTGTTTAACAAGTTCACGTAAGGCTGTTTTTTTCCCTCTAAAAATCACAAGTTGACAGCTTGAAACGTGTTGCCCCACTGATCAAGGGCTCTTCTCGTGATTCAGCGTTTTTTCTCCTGCACATTAATAATATTGACGTGAGGAGTCTCTCGCAAACACACAGCATTGCGCCCTGGTGATTAAACGGGGCACAGGGAACGAGACGCTCCCCTCGCATTGAGTGCTCGGGATTTAAGCGCTGTCGCCTCACAGCAAGAAGGCCCCGGGTTCGAATCTCGGCATGGGTGCCTTTCTGTGTGGAGTTTGCATGTTCTCTCCCCGTGTTCGTGTGGGTTTTCGCCGGGCACTCCGGTTTCCTCCCACAGTCCAAAAACATGCGGCTGCATAGGTTAATTGGTTTGCAGACTAAATTGCCCTCAGTGCCCGGTGATGGACTGGCGTCCCATCGTGGGTGTATCCCTGCCTTGCGCCCCGTGTCTGCCGGGATAGGCTCCGGCTCACCGCGACCCTGTACAGGACCAAGCGATTTCTGACAATGAGATGAGAGGGGAGAGGGTGGGCAAATATTAGGGCAGGTCCAAAAATGCGAATATATTTAATAGCACGCAAGATGGGTTGTTTTAAATATCAAACCACTGTCACACATATGACCAACTCTAATTTTTCACGAAATTCTAGGAACCGCAGACACATGATGGCATTCTAAATTGCAGGTCAGTGAAGCACACTGATTTTGAGTAATGGACCATTCAAGTGTTTGATGTTTTTTGAGTTGTGTTCCGGTCATGTGTAACGTTAAAAGCCATACTTTTATTTTACTTGAGCTTACGTAGAAAAACAACAAAATGTTAGATCTGCTTGGCAGCCAATTGTGCGTGTGTGCGTCATTGCGGCGCACGGCAGCACACTGTGCAACAAACCCTGAAATCCAAAATTCAAATCTGTTTACGGTCAACGACAGTGACGACTATCCAAGCCAGTCCCTGGCCTCCCCCTTGGTCCACTCGGCCTCAAATAAGTACCCGCCACGTGGGAGACATAGTTCACCTGGTATGGCGCTGGCCTCAAACCCACAACCCCATTGTGCCGTGCCAGCCTTCATAAGTGCTCAGCACTTCACGGTACTTGCCCCAACAGTTCGTTACGGCTATGCAGGAGACCTATGTCTGCGTCGTTTGTGGTGCAGCGGTAACTCCCACGCCTCACAGAACGAAAGTCCTGCTGAGGTGGTTCGATTCCCACCTTGAGCACCTCTCTGTGTGGAGTTATTCTGTTCTGCCCGTGTGGGCTTTCTCTGGGTTTTCCAGTTTCCTCCCATGATTTTCAAAAAAAAATCTCATCAAATAATTGATCAATAACATCATGTTGGCGCTGGCCTACTGTGTGGCAGCGTTGCCGCCACCTCTGCGATTTCTTCGAGTCTCTTTCGACATTGAATGACTCCGCACGGCCCGTTTATTGTTTTTTTAATTGTTGTTATAAAGCGTGACGCCTCCGCCGTGCGATTTGCAGGTGGAGCAGGATGGTGAGCGAGACAAGACCGCCGCTGCGCTCACGCTGATGTCCGTCGTCGCGCAGGTCACAGCCGCCTCCTCCTCCTCCTCCTGCCTGCCGCCCGGCGCCCTCGCACTCGACCCTCTCTAGCGCTGTGCCACAAGTCAGGGCACGACGGGTTGGGGGGAAGAGGGCATTCGATAGTGAGGGAGGGCGGCGCGGTGCCACGGCTCGCAGTACAAACTCCTGGGTTCGATCATCGGGTGCCGCCTCCCTGCGTGGAGTTTGCCTGTTCTCTCTCCCTGTGTGCGTGGGGTTTTTCTGAACACTCCGGTTTCTTTACAACGTTCAAAGACCTCGTGCTGGCTAGATTAATTGTCCTACTGACTAAATTGTCCCCGGTGCCCTGCCAGGTCACCTCTGTGACCTGGTCACACGTGACAACCTATAGAAATGGTCCTGATGTTGTTGACATGCCGTTCTTTCTGCAGCTCCGATTTGTAAAAAAAAACTTCCAAAAAAGCGGTTTTGTTGCTGATTTGCCGCTCTGACCTCGTTGTTGACGTGCCGTTCTCTCCGCAGCTCTGTGCAGCGCTTTGTGATCCTCGGGTGAAAGGCGCTAGAGAAATGCAATTATTATTATTATTATTTGTGAGGATTTCCAGTAGACAAATAACCAAACTAACACACGTTTCTAAATGTGAAGGGGAAAACCACGGAGGTGGCAGAGAAAAATCCAGCCAACCGCAGGGAGAGCTTCATCATTCGCACTACCTGATAATGTACACCGTTACAAGAGGCAAAAACCTATCCTGGCAGACACAGAGCACAAGGCAGGGCTATAACCATGATAGGATGCCAGTCCATCACCGGGCACCAGGGGAAATTTAGTTATCAGGTCAATTAACCAAGGCAGCAGACTGTCTGTGGACAGTGGAAAGATACCGGAGTACCCAGAGAAAACCCATAGGACACGGCGAGAACACACAAACGCTAAACTCCAAATCTAGTGGCATAGTCAGGGTCAAGATGTAACCCAGGCGAAACGTTGGTCGTGACGCGCAGGAAAGTGGCTCGAGCTCAAAGCACGTGGGAGAGCTCATGAGGGCACAAACGCTGTCCCACAGCGCTCGCTCTTTAGTGCCATCTTCAAAATACCCAGACTGTTTTGCGCAGATCCGATGTCGCTTCTCACAGACGTTGGCAAATGCTGCCACCACCATTACCTGCTGAATCCTGTACAGGCTCACGGTGGGCCGGAGCCTATCCCAGCAGACACAGGGCTCAATCCAGGACTGTACGCAGGATAAGAGATGTGCTTTCAGGTTCACCTTGCCGAGCGTGCTTTCCCTTATGCCGTTTCACCTCCTTCGTTGGAGGCAAAACGTCATGACAGAGAGCAGAGGAACACTCGCCATGAAAAACCTAAACGAACGGCTCTTAAGAGCATTATCCGTACATCGAGCCGTGAAAGCCTACATCATCACAGCCACTGTTAACCCTGAAATATCCGTGTGCGGTATGCATTGCATTGTGTCTCAGGTGACGTCAAGGTGACTTTGAGAGCCGATAGAGATTCCTCCATAATGTTGTTGTTGAGGAATTGTATTTTCCAAGAACGTTAGTGAAAGTTTCATCGCTCAAGTGTACAAAGCGTCGTTATAAATGTCTTTTTCAATTTCATACACGAATTCAATTCCAACATTTTCCTTCAACTCCCTCCAAAGCCATAACCACTTTCTGTTGTGGAATTACTCGAAAATTACATAACACATCTTTGACCGATGTTCTGAACGCATCCGTCTTGTACAACAATTCAGTCATGTTTTCTGCAGCTGTTAGTGGCAAGGGTCATGGTGGTAGTGACCTGCGATATTTTTAAAATTATCTTTTTAAAAGCATGTTTTTTTCCGTCATAGGGCAAACCAAATAGAAATGTGTACAGTCCTTCAAGAGGGTATCCAGAGCTCTTGTAGAGCGGCAGGATGGTGCAGTGGTAACGTTCACCCCTCACAGAAAACAAGATCCTGCACAAGGCAGCTCGATTCCTACTGCATCGGCACGTTTCTGTGTGGAGTTTGTGAGTTCTTGCCCTGTGCTGTTTGGGTTTCTTCTGGGCTCTCCAGTTTCCTCCCACAACTAAAAACACAACTCATTTATTAATTGTATGATATCATCACAATACATAGGATGAAGTCTCTGGTAAATCTCTGCGCTTTCATCATACATTTTAGTAAGTCTTTCTGTCTTACATTCAATTAATATCCACGCGTTTTAAATTGTAATTACGATTATTAGTGATCGATGATGAAATTAGCATTATTTTCCATCATGTAAGTCAGGTTACCATAGCAACAGAGGCAATATATGTTTTTCTTCACCTGGTTAGATGAAGGAAAATCTTACTTTAGCAAAGGATCACATGAAAACATAATACCTACGCAGCTTTATTGAGCCATATATATACTACATAACCCCTCTATATATGTGCATCTTTAGTTCCACAGTTTATGTCTCATTAACCAATAACATCCGGCAAGGAATGTATCACGGCCCATAGTTGAGAGTTGACCTTTAACCCTCTTCTGTGAATGATGACAAGTGCCAAATCAAACCAAACGATGAAGCGATCCTTACAAAATATCAGGACAATTTGCCAAAGCGACTCGCATTGCTGAATGACATGCGTTATCCAATCACATTGCTTTACAAACACTCTACTGTCCCCACGCCCACCGCCCACTCACGCTCATAGAGGCCCTGCAGTGACGTGGAGTCAATTGGGCTCCTGGAAATTACGAGTCATTTTAATGTGCTCGCCCTGATTCGCTGGCCCCGTGTAACATTTACTTATACGGTACAGTTTTAGTTAAAATGCCTCGTTGTGCCGGGATAGGCTCCGACCCCCCATCGATCCTGTACTGGATTACAACATACGGCTGCGGCCGGACTGCCATCTAGGCTGGTGCTAAACAGATTTCTATGCACTGAGTTTTTTAGGTGTCAGATTAGCTTACAGCTCTTTGTCAGGCATTTACTTAACAGGCATCATCTTCAGCCATGATTAATCAACTGCTGGATGAATACCTCCACAGACCATCTCAATCCATCAGTCTCGCAATACAAGAGTCTATCTCGATATTGCGTACAAACACGCTTAGTCCTTTTGTTTTGTTACTTGATGATATTCATTGATTTATAGTCATTATTCTACTTCATTGATCTCTTCTGATGTTGTTGAAATGCCGTTCTCTCCAAACAGCTGCGTGCAGCGCTTTGTGACCATCGGGTGAAAGGCGCTGTAGAAATACAAATATTATATAATTATTAATGTGCTCTGGCCTCAAGTGCTCAGCCAGGAAACTGCTGTCGTAAGCCGGTAAGGTTATAAGATGACCCAGTGGAAGTGTGTTCGCCACATTCTCCTGCCGACTTTCAAGGTGCCAATCACTCGAGGGTCACAAAGCGCTGCACAGAACTGCGGAGAGGACGGCACATCAACAACGAGATAAGAACGGTAATCAGCAACAACATTTTTTTGAAGATTTTTTTTTTACAAAACAAATCTGAGCTGCGGAAAGGACGGCATGTCAATAACGTCAGGGCAGTTCAACTGAAACTCAAAAAGTAGCAACGCATTTTAGAAGGACATAAAAGAAGCGATTAAAAAACAATTCTGCAACAAACAAGGAAGGAATAAATGTTCCTGAGCAGGCGCAGGTCGGAAGAGAGCCACCATCCCGGCACGACAACAGAGCCGCATCAACAGTCCTATCTGGAGGACTTGAAAGCCTTACAGAACAAATGAGTCTTGAGACGAGATTTGAAGATGCCCAAGGACTCAGCTGAACGAATCTCCAGTGGAAGGGAGTTCCAGAGTCTGGGAGCAGCGCTGTCTGAAGCATAGTGCCTCCGTGAAAGTATTGCAATGTAATGATGGTGAAACAAGCACTTGTACATATGGAATGTGTGAATGAAATGTCTTTTTAATCGATTCAGGTCTAATTCTAAACGGAAATTGACATCAGAATTTTTGTTCAACCAAATTGTATTTCAATATCAGTTTAAGAAAAAACACCTGACATGTGGCAGCAGATTACAATGAGTAATACCAATTATTAATTTATCTATCCAGAAAGCCACACTGACTCGTGACCTTTATCAGGAGAGGTCCTGCATTGGATTTTTATTATTAAATGCTTTCAGCCAATTCTTGAGTGTTTATAAAAGCAAGATGAAACTGGGGCACCTGGAGAAAACTTTCGCACGGGAGAAAGCAACACTCTGTAACATAGAGAGGGAAACAGCGATCAGCGATCACTTCGAAAAGCTGCTCTTTCGGGATAGCCGCGTCGATCGCTCCCCCTCTCTTCATCGCTTTTCGAAGCGATTGTCACGCTGTGAAAACCTACATTATTACAGATGGCGACTAATTCACCTGCTGTGCATAACCACCACTGCCCTCTTACTGCTAATGTGACCCGACATTCTAACTATAGAACGGCCTGTAAAGTGATTGGTCTTTCCAAGTGTGGCTAGCCAAGCCAGATTAAACTGGAAAGAAAATACTGGATACCTTGTGAAAGGTGTCTTTGCTGTTTGAAGATCTTAATATTTGAATTAGTGCCAAAAAAGGGTACAATGTTTGCTCTTGTAGAGATGTAGGTTTTCACGGCTCGATGCATGATGATTGCTCCCAAAAGCTGCTCTTTCAGGATAGCCGCATCAATCACTTCACCTCTCTCCTTTGCCATATTTTGCCTCCCACGTTGGAGGCATCTTCAGAGCAATCCTCGTACATCGAGGAACCATAACAAGCCTACGGCGATTGTACGAGAGTAAACCTTCCCGCGTTCAGGCACAAACGCCTGAAGATGCCTTCATCGTGGAAGGCGAAACGTTGCGAAGGAGAGAGGAGGAACGCTCGCTGCCGCTCTCCCGAAAGAGCAGCTTTTGGAAGCAATCATCAATCTTTTCTCTTTTGACATCAGAGATTAAATAGCACGAATGGATTTGTAATTGAGAGCAATTTCCACATATTCTCTCCTTTCAGGTCACTGTTTGTGTTCTCCGAAGTTCTTTAAACTTTTCCACGTTGTGTGGTTTTTTTGTATTGCCATGGACTTACATCTGCCTGCAATGTCGTTCCCAGGCCCCACACGTCACGGACGAAGTGCTCAGCGAGGCCTACTGGGTGTGCTTGGGCTTCACGACGAGGCCCCTTCACCAAATTCGCGCTGCGGTTCATCAGCACCGAGCGCCAGGCCCCAGGTCGGTGACATCGCGTCTCGTCATCATGACGAGCGGACCGATGCACGACAGCAACGCCCTCTCACCTCCCCCCGACCTTGGCACAGCCTGTAGGCGTCGACAAGGAAAAGCTTCGATGATTGCTTCGACAAGCTGCGCTCTCGGGACAGCCGCGTCGATCGCCCCCCCCCTCTCTCTCTCGACGCGGCTGTCCCGAGAGAGCAGCTTTTCGAAGCAATCATCATGCATCGAGCCGTGTGGAAACCTACGTGATTACAAGGAAAAGCTTTTCTGCAGTGGAGCCGGTGCAGGGATGAATACCCAGCCGCCGACTCCCTAATGCCCGCATTACCTGGCTATTGAGCTCATTAAGCTTTCTAAGCTCTGACATTATTGATCATGGGACAATGGTTTCCCATATTCCGAGCGTGCTGATCATTCGGCATGTCGCTGAAAGGATTTGGTCATTACTTTCAAAAGTAGAAGTCTGTGCTTTTTATCTTTACACGGACTATGAACTGTGCCGTGCGACAGCATGACACACACCCCACCAATGACAAGGGTACTGCACACACACCCCACCAATGACAAGGGTACTGCACACCCAGGTCTTCAAAATTAAGGAACGCGTGCTATTGCATTGGCACTGGCACATGCGCACAAATAAGAGACACTCAATACAGCCATCAATATTGATGTGGTACTGTTATCATTTCTAAACTGTAGAGACGTCCCAAGAGGCTGCAGGAAACCGCCGCAAGATGGTTGGGAGGCGGTCAGTGGCGCGTCAACCTATCAGACATGACCTCCTCTATATAACGATGTTATCGGCCAATTAATTCATCGGTTACTTTTTAGTTGTGGGAGGAAACGCCGAGAACTCGGAGGACACCCACGCAGAATTGGAAGAGAACATAGAAACTGGACACAGAGAAGTCCCTAAAGCAGGAATCGAACCATCTCGGGTAGAAGTATCTCTTACCACTTGCTATAGTCCGATATGTAACCTGTCAGCGATGTATTTAATCCTTAAACCAATCCTGCTGTTACGAATTCATTTTTCATAACGATGGTAACAAATTAGGCATATAACTAGAGACAATCATTTTGTTCTTTCTGAAAATAACCACTGAGCATTTATTAGAATGGGAATTACTCTCCATAGCTGTTCTCTCGGAATAGCCATGTCGAGTGTACCGTCTCTGCTTTGTGACGGTTCGACTCGCACGCTGGAGGCATGGTCAGCGCAAACATCCAGCCATGATGAGCCTGCACCAGCTGCAAGAGAGTAAAACCAAGATTTCATGGATTAATTGGGGGAAAGGGTGTCTTGAAGTAAGATGACGTGTTCATGACCATCTTATATGCAGGGTAATGACCGTATC
>JAZEWT010000003.1:41903028-41918354 GCA_036362905.1 Mordacia mordax
CACCAACACAGATCACTCGCAGGTGGCACCGCGGCCACCAACACAGATCACTCGCAGGTGGCAGATCACTCGCAGGTCGCAGGTGGCACCGCGGCCACCAACACAGATCACTCGCAGGTGGCACCGCGGCCACCAACACAGATCACTCGCAGGTGGCACCGCGGCCACCAACACTCAGCGCGTACGATGCTCTGTGTCAACCCACACTCGTGTCACACTCGGTGACACTCGCTCATCCACGGCACTGCGCCAACCGCGCGCGCTCTCGCAATACGTACAGTTATAAACTCATCGCTCGCACATTGCCTTATCCATGGAGCTGCTGGAGGTAGGTGAACTCAACAGCAAAGTCTACTTTCATTCGAAGGCTTTCGTGACCAATATTATCAATAAAATCCATTTGTGGGTCGTCACGTCAAAAAAAAAATTACGTGATCTGACCCAAAAATGAGTACATTACTCATTTAGGATTGCGCGACCGGTACGTTTAATAATTTATTTTTGAGTCCGATCGCTTCAACACAACGTGTCGTAAATTATCCTGCACCCAGGGACAATTCATTCGTCTGTATTTACGCTAGAAGGAACCGTTCAGCGATGCTGCTCTTTTTGACAGTTGTGCAGCGGGGAGTCGTGAGCAACTTACATCTTCAGGGCACCAGGGGCCAGTCGAGTCAGGACAATAACCTAGGCGGCGTGTCTTTGGACTGTGGGAGGAAACCGGGATACCCGAGGAAAACTCACGCGGACAGGGGGAGAGAACGTGCAAACTCCACACAGAAAGCCACCAAGCCGGGAATTGAACCCAGGGCGTTGTTGCTGTGAGGCGGCAGCTCTACTCGCTGCCCCCCCCCCCCCATGAAGCTCGTGTATCTCGCTACATCATCGTATCGGCGCCTTGGTGATCATGCCGCGCCATTAAACAACGGGTGGCGCGAGGATTCGCTAACGATGCCGGGTTTTGGTGCCAGCCAGCGACACGTGCACGCGCCGTACACGTGGCTCGGATCGCTGCTGCAGCAACCGTCCATTGCGCCTGTGTGTGTTCACGTGATCACTGGATTCACCGGCTGCGTCGGGTGGTGGAGGGCATACAACACACATCCAGAAATGTTTCATGAGTCTTAGCGCAGTCCTGGGCGCAGTGCAGATCAAACTGAGATTAAGGAAGCTCTTCATTAGAAGAATGCACTTAGTAATGCTACACCAAACAAGGTAAATTTAATAATGTCACGTAAGTGTTGCAAGCTGTTCACATACCAGCTAATTGTCATTCAGTACTTAAAGCTTGACACCAATTTTAAACTAAACGCGTGATATCCATTCCCAATTTAGCTGTCACAATTGAAACGTACACACATTTATTTGTGTCGTCTACAAATGGTAAAGCGATTGAACAAGAAAGTTTACAAATTTGTAAACATGAATTCTCCAACATGAATACAAAATCTGGCAGTGCGGTTTTTTTCAGTATTAGATTATACACGAGGGGCGACATTGTGGCGCAGTGAGTAGCGCTGCCGCCTCACAGTAAGACGCACCTGGGTTCGATTCCCAGCTCGGGTATCTCGCAATGTGCGGTTTGCCCGCTCTCCCCGTTCTGTGTGATGAAGCCAACACGGCGTCTGCGCTCTCTCCGGCTGCGTCAATTTCCCTCCCACATTGCAAGGACACGCTGCTGCCTAGGTTTATTGGCCTGACTAAATTGCTCCATGCCCTGCAATGGACTGGCATCCTATCTTGGGTATAACCCTGCTTTACGATCTGTGTCTGCCGGGATAGGCTCCGGTCCCCTGCAACTCTGTAGAGGATTAAACGGGCCTTGATGATAAATGGATGAAAGATACGACGGACGTTTGGTTCTATTACGAGCTCATTGTCCAAGGTTGATAGTTTTATTTTACATCGACACAGGTCAGCGGGTGCAGGTCACGATAGTGCGCGATGGACCTACAATAACAAACAATGTTTAGAGCGTGCGCTCACTGTGAGTCAGCGTCTCGCCCAAAATTGAGTTTCCCCCATCGATCACCGTACCTGTCATTGACATGGAGCCATCTGAGGGCAATGCTACGGACACGTTGTTTCCCGTGATATTGAGCAGCAAGGGGGGGTGTCTATGCAGTGGTAACATCCGGCACCTCACAGGAAGAAGGTTCTGTCCCTGGCAATTCGATTCCTGCCTCAGGTGCCTATCTGTGCAGCGTGTGTATTTTCTCCCCCTATTTTGCACGGGTTTCCTCCAGGTTTTCGCATTTCCTCCCTTAACTAGAAGCTGCGCATTCATTTCCCCACGAACTCATAATATACAGGACGCAGTGCCTGGAAAATGTTGGCGCCGGCTAACCATATCACTGCCTCCCCTCCCGCCTCTCTGCAACGAACGGCACTGAACGATATTGTGCCACGCGTTATTATTGTTGTTGTTATAGTCTGCAGGTCGCATTCCAACCCGCGGTGCTATGTGTATAACTTACATGACGTAATGCGCTATGAATAATATTTGAAAATTTAAAAATTCAAATGCAGGAGTCAGCGTTTTAGCATAGTGGCAGTGCAGATGATAGTCACATCATACGTTTGGATAATGTCGTCTCTGTAACATTACGTTCTGTCGTGAACGAATGTCACTGCCCAAATTATTTTCTGTTTGCCTATGTATTAAAAAAAAACTCAACACGTTTGTCAAGAGCACTGTAGCCTTGAAATAAATAATTATTATCGCCATCATTCAGAGCAATAGCACTTCTACATTTCACATTGCTCGGAACGCCACTAATTTTAGACAAGATGCAGTCTGAATTGCTTTGCCGTGAATCATAAAATCACATTGTGAGGAATTGTTATTCAATAGATGTTGCGGAAGTTATTCGTTCAGAAATTGATCAAAGTGTCCTCCATTACGTTCGATACACGTGTGGCATCTTTGGAGCTCTGAACAACTTTTCGTGTGACGGTGGCACAGTTTAGTGCTATTATTCAACATCTCAAACTCTGGGCGAATCTAATAATTCCTCGCAGTAAAGCGACTTGTGCCGCACCCTTCATGTATTATTTTAAGGCAGTGTTGTTGTTCAGTGTGTTCTTGTTTGTTAACTGTGCAAGTGCACCACTGCTAACACTCTAGCATTCAAACACTTTGGTTCTCTCAAGCAGAAATGGTGCCCTAAGCGAAATTTCGTTATCGAGAGACCATCACGTATTATTATTATCCCTCGCACTGCCAGAAACTCCGTTATCAGCCTCGGGTTCGCAGCTCTCAGTACTCAATGTCTGTATTGATGTCGGGTTTCATCGCTCGATGGATGAGAATTTCTCTAAAGATCCGCGCTGTCTGCCTAGCCGTGGTGAGCGATTCGCCTCTCACGGAACCCCTCCAATTCATGTATGGTGCATTACGTTTCACCACTGGCTGTTTTCATTGCTAGTTCTGACAGCCTCTAATGCAGTGAATGACATTAAGTGACCCTCGCCTTGCTCACAGCCGCGTGCATTATAATTATGGACGTGCATGAAGGAATTTTGGATCAACTTCACCCAGCTACGAACAGTCATCGGCTAAAGTCCACATATGTCTATCGGGCTTAAGTGACCGGGAGAGAGAATACAACCAAATTCCGGTGTAAATGGGTTCCTTTGAGCTGGGAATAAGCACGCCGGTCTTTAAAGAGTTAAACATTGCCCCCTAGTGTGCTGTTCGCCGAGAAACACCGCCAGTAGCAAGGACAATAATGTAACGTGTGGAATAAACAGAAGCATGGCATTAACAGAAGCATCTGGTGCTATATTCATCATCGTATAATGCCATGATTGTCGCCGTGATTGATAAAAAAACTATACTTTTATTATAATAATAATTATAATAATGATTTATGCAGGAAGCCTCACTGAGGCTGCTTTGTTATAACTTTAAAATCGCACGTTTTTCGTCGATTAATGAGCACTTACGTTTGGGATGAAACCGCAGTGCCTGGAGAAAACCCATGCGGACGAGGTGACAACACTATCCCATTACAAACGGGAAGGATCATATCAGCCCTGCCAGGCACCAGTGCAGGAGAATGTAGATGTTAGCACACCTCATACCAGCACAGTTCATTCCTCACAAGTATCTCAAGTGCAATAGTTTTCCAAGTGTTTAATGGCATTAAGTAAATACTGATGTAGGTTTCCACGGCTCGATGCATGATGATTGCTTGGAAAAGCTGCTCTTTCGGGACAGCCGCGTCGATCGCTCCCTCTCTCCACCTCGCGGCGTTTCGCCTCACGTTAGAGGCATCCTCACTGCGCCTGAGGATGCTGGACTCCTGTTCACCAGTGAGACCATAGCAGGAGTACTGGACTCCTGTTCACAAGCAAGATCATAGCAGGAGCCTTAGACTCCGGGTGACATTGCTTTAAGGTTCACTGGAACATGCAATATGAAAGTAGAAAATAATATAAAATATAAAATGGTATATGCTACCATTTTCTTCTAAGCTGTTCTTATTGAAAAATACATCACTCGAATACCCATTACTGATTCAGGTTCACCCACAGCACAAGTATATTGTATAATGAAGGTGAGGATGGCTGGACCGTTGAATAAATTGCTTCGATTGATGAAGAGGCATCAGCGATGAGCGAGGTTTGCAATGTATTAAAAAGAGAGGAGACTTCTCAAGAAAGTACTTTTAAGTATTTTTTCCAACCCTAGTTAAGATTTAAAATGTGAACGGGCCTGTACGTATTATACAGTATGTTCTGTATTCTGCACAGTAATTATATGTTTCTGTCAAGAGCTGGTGGTTTGGGATAGCCGTGTCGAGCATTCCTCCTGTTTCCTTCCAGAGAACCCGGAGGAAACGCACATCAAACAGGGGGAGAGCATACAAACTCCACACAGATGCGCACCCGAGATGGGACTCGAACTGCTTCAAGCAGAACCTTGTTTCTCTGATGTGCAGCTGTTACCACCGCGCGTCACCTCGCCGCATCATCATTAATAGTAGTAACAATTTAATACGATTTGGGGAATAAGAAGAATTGCTGACTCAAGTTTAATTTTGGAAAATTCAACACTGCACTTCATCACATTGTCAAAGCAACGTGATTTGGCTAAAATAACAACTTTTCATCGAATATGAATTGCATTACACGTCTACATTCCTAATAAGTTAACTAGAACGTGCATATGTGAGTGTTATTTGTCACAGTCACATCCTGTAATACAAGAGGGAACATTGGTACATTTTCTGCATGATTGCTGAAAATTGCCATTGGAGGGAAGAAGTGATTCACCAACATTGGCTCTATTTCACGAATTCCAAGCTCATGCATTGCTCAATCCATTTACAGTCCATTCGTCAGCACCCGTGATTAATTCCTTACCACTGGCAAAGAGCATATTCGTAATACGAAGTTTGTCAAGCACCACACAAATGTAGCTTTTATGTATAGCATGCTTCCAATTTGTAATTCGCTGAGCTTACCGTTGTTGTTAAGACATCCAGGAAATGTAAAGGTCGTCGTTAATGAAAGCATTTGTGTCTCATCTCATTTGTCAGAAACCGCTTCGTCCTGTACAGGGTCGCAGTGAGCCGCAGCCTATCCCGGCAGACACAGGGCAATTTAGTCTGCAAGCCAATGAACCTATGCAGCAGCATGTTTTTTGGACTGTGGGAGGAAACCGGAGTGCCCGGCAAAACCCCACGCGGACACGGGGAGAAAACATGCAAACTCCACACAGAAGGGCACCCGAGCCGAGATTCGAACCCGGGACTTCTTGCTGTGAGGCATTTGAGTCACTGTCTTAAAGTCTCAACGTAATTATTGATGCAAGTTTCCACGGCTCGACATGTGAGACTTGCTCTCAAGATGTGCTCTTTTGGGATAGCAGTCTCGAACGTTCCTCTCATTTGCGACGTTTTGCCTCCCACGCTGGAGGCATCATCAGGCTCATGGTTGAGCCCCATGCTGTGTTATGTCTGAGATCTGCACGTGTGCCGTATAATACTGACAATAATAATTACATTTCCAGAGCGATTATCACCCAAGTGTGTCGAGTACACGCGTGTTATATATCTCTAGTGTTCTTCTGATATGGGAGGCAGCAGGTTAAAGAGACACGTTTTCGCACGTTCCAAAGTGAGGGGTTCCCTCTTTATGATGTGGCTTGCATTTCCCATTTTAAAGTAATTCCAAGCATTCCTTCCCAAAGCTGCTCTTTCGGGATAGCTAGCCGTGGCGAGTGCTCCTCCTCTCTCTTTCGTGGCTATCCTGAAAGAGCAGCTTTTGGAAGCAATCATCATGCATCGAGCCGTGAAAATATACACCAGTATATAACGTAGTTCTATTTTTTGTCATATATTTTTACGATATCAGAGACGGGCGGCACGGTGGCCCAGTGGGTAGCGCTGTCGCCTCCTCACAAGGTCCCGGGTTCGAATCTCGGCTCGGGTGCCTTTCTGTGTGGAGTTTGCATGTTCTCCCCGTGGGTTTTGGCCGGATACTCCGTTTTCCTCCCACAGTCCAAAAAACATGCTGCTGCATAGGTTAATTGACTGGCAGACTAAATTGCCCGCAGTGCCCGGTGATGGACTGGCGTCCCATCGTGGGTGTATCCCTGCCTTGCGCCCTGTGTCTGCCGGGTAGGCTCCGGCTCACCGCGACCCTGTACAGGACTAAGCGGTTTCTGACAATGAGATGAGATGAGAGACTACAGCATGGCAGTATCACAGCTGCACACGACCGTGCATGCTCAGGACCGTACAAGTGCAGAAGCAACAACACTGCCTGAACAGGAAGATACGGATGTTTGGGGACAATGGCCCTAGTTCATGACACATGCTTCATGCGCTCTATGTATTGATTATGTTCTGTAAAGGCCACAGTGTTGTTGATGGGTGATGTGAGCGGTTTGTTTGGTTTCGAGGGCTTATGCCCCACCTGCAATGCCCCATCATTACCACACGATGTCAGAGTCTTATCTCTCATCTCATCTCATTGTCTGAAACCGCTTAATCCTATATAGGGTCACGGTGAAGCCGGAGCCTATCCCGGAAACATAGGGCGTAAGGCAGGAATACACCCGACGACGGGACGCCGGTCCATCGCCGGGCATTGCGGGACAATTTTAGTCTGCGAGCCAATCAACCTATCCAGGAGCATGCTTTTGGACTGTGGGAGGAAACCGGAGTACCCGGCGAAAACCCACGCGGACACGGGGAGAGCATGCAAACTTCACACAGAAAGGCACCGGAGTCGAGAGACTCGAACCCGGGACCTTCTTGCTGTGAGGCGTCAGCGCTAACCACTGCGCCAATGGTCTTCTACAAACCTCTGCTCTTTGTGTGGGTTATAAGGGGTTTAAAAAGAAAACAGAAAGAGTCTGAATGTAAGCAGTGAAGAAAGGCTCTTTCCTGACACATACGTTTATATTTTGAAGGCAGTATTACACCAAACGTGGCCACAATGTAAACAGCTCAAGTACAACGCAGCTATGGTATCATTAATAGCGTGGGTCGAGCTCCCAATTAATTACATATACAAATGATGTGAAAATGACATGTTGCATTAAATAACAATAATACAATTGATCTCATTGTCTGAAACCGATTAGTCCTATACAGGGTCACGGTGAGCTCAGAGCCTATCCCGGCAGACACAGGGCGCAAGGCAGGGATACACCCACGATGGGACGCCTGTCCATCGCCGGGCACTGCAGGGCAATTTAGCCTGCGAGCCAATTAACCTATGCAGCAGCATGCTTTTGGACTGTGGGAGGAAACCGGAGTGCCCGGAGAAAACCCACGCGGATACGGGGAGAGCATGCAAACTCCACACAGAAAGGCACCCGAGCCGAGAGATTCGAACCCGGGACCTTCTTGCTGTGAGGCGTCAGCGCTCACCACTGGGCCACCGTGCCGCCCTAATACAATTGATATCTCTCAAATTCCACTCCTGGTCATGAATGAGACAGAGATACGGAGGCGCAGAGCCGAGCTCAGTGTGGGCAAGCCTGACGGAGTGCTGTTTGAGTCGTTGTTTGAAGGTCTCTGTGTTGGTGGCTGGTTGAAGGTGCAGCGGGAGGCTGTTCCTGGTTGTGGGTGCCAGTTATGGAAAGCGAAATGTAACAACTCCCGCATGGAGAGCCGAGAAAACAAAACCATGAAGATTTGACAGAAGGAAGAAAAAAAAACAGATAATACGAAAGTGTGAAACAATAACAAAACAAAAGCAAATATACACTCTTGAAAGCATGATAATGAATACAGACAGTGGGATCACTGGGTGGTCCGCCCCAAGGGAGACGAGGGGATGCTGATGGTATAGATATGAGGCAGTGTGTCCTGCAGGAAGCAATTTCCTGGAGAACAATATTTTGTGCTGCTGCTGCTGATGATGATGATTGGCGCGCTTATATTTTTGAGAGGCTCCGCGGGCAATTGTGCGCGTGAATTCGATCACTTTTTTTTCTGCTGCGAAGGACGTAAGCTTCGCGGTGTGCTTTGGCAAAGCTCCTAAGTTTGGGAACATCAAGAGGCGACGAACGAATTCGGGTTTGCTTCTCTCCGTTTCATACAAACGACGCTCATTCGGGTGATGCCGCTGTGTGCATCGTTTTGACTCGGGTGCTCAGAAACCTCCAGGTCACGGATTTGGGTACCAGCACGTAAACAATGGCTTACGGGCAGCATCTTATTCTGAGACTATATATGTATTGATCATGTGAACTTACTTGTACTTGCTGTGCAATCAAAATTGGTACCAGCACGGATAATGTACTATTAGCAAGGTAGACTTGCTAATAGTATGTTTCACCACTCTGGTCAGTGTAAATCTCTAGGCAGGGAAATATAAAATAGAGTACAACAGATTTTACTGCAAATGCCCTCTGCTGCCCACAATGGAGCTGAAAAGTGGCCTATAGCCACCATTCTCAACCGGTGATATAATTTATTGTTACAGCAGAAAATACCCAGTGAGCTTGCCAGCTCTGGATGCGGGATTCCTATGACACAACATTGGCCTCTATCTCTAACACTGGTTCTCATCTATAACACTGTCTCTTGGCTTTTAACACTACACAGATAGATGTTTATTATTACAGCAGAAAGTACGCAGCGAGCTTGCAAGCTCTCAATGCGGGATTCCTGTAACACACCAAACGTTTGAACCAGCGAGCATAACCTAGCGGTCCTTGGAGACCATACCCAGTCGGGCATGGGGGCCTTGAGGTGCGCAAGGTTTAGAAGCCCTAACCGATAGCACCTATTCTCTACGGTGGGTCATGATTGGAGTTGGTGGCAGTTTGTGTTCAATTGTTAGAAAAAAAAAGTATTAATGTCTCATCTCATCTCATTGTCAGAAACCACTTAGTCCTGTACAGGGTCGCGGTGAGCCGGAGTCTATCCCGGCAGACACAGGGCGCAAGGCAGGGATATAACCACAATGAGACGCCAGTCCATCACCGGGCACTGCGGGGAAATTAAGTCTGCAAACCAATTAAACTATACAACAGCATGTTTTTTGGATTGTGGAAGGAAACCGGAGTGCCCAGCGAAAACCCACGCGGACACGGGGAGAGAACATGCAAACTCCACACAGAAAAGCACCCGAGCCGAGACTCGAACCCGGGACCTTCTTGCTGTGAAGCGACAGCGCTAACCACTGGGGGCCACCGTGCCGCCCATGTACTAATGTACTGTGCTAAAATATTTTGTATACTAATACAGTTTTTTGTTTAATTCTATGATAGTTTAACCGCAGTGCAGGATTGGCACACAAGGATTGGCACACAAGGATTGGCACACAAGGATTGGCACACAATGATTGGCACACAAAGAATGGCACAAAAGGATTGGCACACGGTCTAAAGTTCGAAATTACAGGGACAGGCACAATTCTTGTGACCCCCATTGTTATTGTTCATGAGTCCAGACGCTCCTCACGACACGACGCTCGTGAACTCACATCAGCCGTCTGAACTCAATAAGAGTTGCTTCAACGGAAACGAGTGAGGAAAGTAAAACATGTTCGAGATCAATGAAATGGGAGTCACCAGACATCTGCACCGCTCTCTATATTAACGTCAGCTCGGTTCATTATTGGTCTACGATAGCCTTGCTTGTGTGTAGTGGCCACACGTCCACGCTGCATCCAAACTGACCTCCACTTAGTCGATGAGCTTTGATCAGGTTAGGCGCATTCCAGGCCCATATTTAATTACAGCGCTCAAATTGCGCATGCTTTTTTACTTATCTGCAAAAATCGGACATCAGACTTGTGGATCGTTCATGTAGTCTTTAGCCCACAGAATTTTGCCTTAGGGCGGCGCGGTGGCCCAGTGGTTAGCGCTGACGCCTCACAGCAAGAAGGTTCCGGGTTCGAATCTCTCGGCTCGGGTGCCTTTCTGTGTGGAGTTTGCATGCTCTCCCCGTGTCCGCGTGGGTTTTCGCCGGGTACTCCGGTTTCCTCCCACAGTCCAAAAGCATGCTTCTGGATAGGTTGATTGGCTCGCAGAATAAAATTTTCCCGCAATGCCCGGCGATGGACTGGCGTCCCGTCGTCGGGTGTATTCCTGCCTTACGCCCTGTGTTACCGGGATAGGCTCCGGCTCACCATAACCCTATATAGGATTAAGCGGTTTCAGATAATGAAAAAAAAACTGAATTTTGTCTTTCTAAAAAAAATTTGCACGTCAATAATAATTTCATATCAAAGTTCATAAAGTGCAAAGTTATGGGTACTTTTGCCACTTTACATATGCATAAGTAATAGAAAAGGCTTTTAACATTTCTGGCAATTATACAAGTGTTAAGATTATAAAACACCACATGGACACCTTTAACAAAGTGTCGAGTTTGCACAAAGCCACACATACTTGTGGCAAAATGTACAAACAAAAGCAATGATAACATATGCATCGTTCTTGAGTTCGACCTTAGTTACTAAAGCATTGATGTTGCATTGTCCTGAGTTGATTTCCTTTTGCAAACATCTGGCTAACACTGACAATTAGGCTCTAAAGAAAGCCATGTCCAGTGTCAAGGACAATGCATATATTATCAAAGCTTTTTGTTTGTATATTTTGCTACAAGTATGTGTGGCTTTGTGCAAACTGGACCTTTTGTGAAAGGTATACATTTGGTGTTTTAAACTCTTAACATCTGTATAACTACCAGAACTAGTAAAAGCCTTTTCTAGAATAATTTTCTTAGATTTTAATAGTTCCATTAATGTGGCGTTTGCTTGCACACATTCTATTGGTGGAATGAGATGGTGCAGCATGAGACCACGAGGCATGGCAACCAATCAGAGGGCCTTCATCCGGCCACGGCTGATGATGCTGATGAAACTGTAATCTTATGGAAGTAAAGATGTGCCGCGTGTTTGATGTGCGTATGTGTGTTTACATATGCGAGATTATTCCATGCCCCAAGTCATCATGTACCAGAGAGACGGCCTTACCAGTTTCTGATGGACAATGCCCCAGAAAACCAGTTCACTCTGCCCAGCGTTGTAGAAATCTGTGAAGCGAGACACTTTTTCCAATTGCCCGTGTAATCTCATCCTCGAGTTTATTGCTTTCTCGTATCTGCTACGGTTTATCAAGAGAGAGAGTGATTTCACTCGTTGGCTGCTGTACAACGGACGAACGTTAACCGGTGTCTTTGTCGGGCCTTCAAATGCAGATTAGCGATAACTAAAGAGTTATAGAAGTTACATAGGTATTATCCGTCCTCTCAATAAAGAAAACGTTACTATTGTAAGTTATAATTACTGGTATTATTACAAACAGTCCGCCACTCATGACCGTCTCGGCTTACAAACACTCGTACTTACAAACGAGCTCCCATAAGATACCTCTGTTCTGGCATTTTTAAAATATTGTTCCAAATTTAGATTTTCAAACCTATACAGATCTACAATAGTACGAATAATGACAAAATCCTGAAAACATCAAGTGCGTTGCTGCTTTGTATACAGTACACTATAATAATATTAAATACTGTACGGTGTTCCGACTTCTGAACATGTCGACCAGTGAACAGAACTCAGGAACGGAACTCGGGAACGGAACTCCGGAACTGGACCGGTTCCTAACTCGGGGAAGTGGCTGTGCTCGCACGCACTGGGAGAGTGGGTAAGTATGTCCATCGACTGTGCAAGCCGGACGGGATCCCAGGGTTAATTCTGCGGTGTCCACTCACCCCCGTGGCTTCTTTTCTTTGAACGCGACAAGTTGCACTGCTCTGCGAGAGATACCAGCACATGTGGACTTGGGTTCATGACCCATCCATCCATCCATCTTCTTCCGCTTATCCGGTGCTGTAATAATCATACAACCGGGATAATGATAAAGGGGTTTCGATAATACAGTATTTCAGGTTTAATAAATAAAATATCCTTTATTTAATACACCGTTTATAGTCAATTAAATATAAAATGCTTGGATGTTTACTTGAAATTTGTTAGAAAATGATGATCATTATAATGATTGACATTCGCGAAGACAACAACTCCACCTTTTGAATCTACCTTATACGCAACTGGAGTTGTCGTTTAACTCAGAAGTCTGTAGAAATCCACCACCACCCGACCGCTGTACATATTTCGAAGGCAGCGATGATTTCCGCAGAAAGATGGGGATGCTTTGAAGCGCCCTGAAACATAACGAACCACAACGTTGTGTTTCTCGTGGAGCTTTGTTAACGCTTTTGCTGTTGTATACCGTTTACGTCGTTCTGCGTAACGCTTCGAGTCAATTTGTAGATTGATTCTTATAAAAAATATTTTTGCTTCTTTTTGCTGCCATTTTGAAGCTACGGAAGTTGTTGTGAACGACAGAATTAATACAAATCTGCAGCTCTTTGTCACATTTCGTCTTTCGCATGCAAAGGTGAAATGTGCAACGTGGATATTGTTTCTTTCTGAACCGGTCCTGCGCCTCTCCTCGGTCGACTCGGCCTCAAATGAGTACCTCGTGCGATGTGCAAACATTGCCACTAGGGAGACAAAGGCGGCCGAGCGTGGGTGCTGGTCACCCACCCCTTCGAGGGTGCCGTGTCTTTGGAGGGTGCAATGAGCCAGGCAACCCGACAACATCTGGGTTCTGTCCCAGTGACCTGTCAGCAAGCCTCTCAGGGTCCACCTGGCCTGGCACTATCGCCGTGGTGACCGCTTCCCAGTGGCGAATGAGGCAGTTGCTGTCGCGGGGTGCAATGTACAACGTCTGACACAAACCCAAATGTTTAGTGCATCAGCACAGCGGGCCTCACTTCCAAGCGGATATTCTTGCCTGCAGCGTTTACGTTATCACGGACGAGCTGCGTGGATTTGAATCGTTTCAGGCGAAAGCTTACTGCGTGGCGTTGGTGAGTCATGGCAAGCAGAGTCGTGCCTGCAGATTTACTCCTGACGTTCGGAGCCGGGGGGGTTTTCAACCGCAAAACCACCGTCTCTGTTGTTCATCTCGTATCCACATTGTACTGTACTGACATGGCCTTTGGGTTTACGGATAGGGTGTCCCTATGCTTAAGAGCACGGTAATCATTTTGTACATATACACTTCGAATGAGCCCACATTCTGCCTTGTACTTTCTTGTCAACACAAACAGAAGCCTGTTTCAAGAAAGACCCCCACCGTGGCCCAGAGCCCTGAACAGAGAACAATAATCACTGCCACTGGGGGTATGGCCGCAGTGGTTGACTCACGAATGATGAACTCGTTATCCTGGGTTTGAATCCTGGTCATGGCTGACGTCAGCGGAACGGGATAACTAAACCGTTCCAGACTCACCTCTTCAACCTACGTTTACCATCCTGGTGAAGTATGGTCATTCAACTATATCTGACAATACACCAATACATACCAGCGAATAGTCACACAAACCGCATTAAGCATATGTTATGCTGAAATAAATAGCGTATTATTTTATATGATAAAGCGAATATTTTACTTCAAATATTTAATGAATCCGTCTCTATTTTCTTAATTGGCTGTTAAACAGTGTTGAGAATTGTTCTTAGGATATGTGAGCAGATGGATGTTTATTATTACAGCAGAAAGTATGCAGTGAGCTTGCAAGCTCTGGATGCGGGATTGCTGCGACACAATAAACGTCCAAACGGGGAAGCCATGTCGAGTGTTCCCCCTCCTTAGCGACGTTCCCTCTCCCATGTTGGAAGCATCGTCAGGCTTCTAACTGGTTTAGCTAAAGGAGCTGGATTAAATACTGTATGTCTGTAGTAAACGTGTCTTTTTGTGACTTGTCCACCCATTGTTATATCATTCAGCCAGTGTTGACTTCAGAACCGTTGGCGAATGCGGGCGGGTTTCAAACCCGATTCACGCTTTGGTAGACATCGCTGGCAATTGGATGCAGGTCACCGAGTTTGTAGCACTCTTGTGTTAACCACTGCGCCACGGCTCGGTAAGTTGATGAAAAAACACGATAAGCCGAGTCTTAAAACCACATTTTTGACGCTGCCTATACAGTTGGGATGCCATGTACTTTGTATGCCTTCTGACATTGCCTGCAGTTGACTTGCAGGCCCTAGAGAATGATGATGCTAGCCGCTTGAATCCCTAAGCAAAAGTTATGTTTGGGCATCAGGCACCCCCTCCCCTCCCGCCACTTCATTTATAAACGCTTACTGACATGAGAGAAGAAATATAGACAAGAAATAGAGATGCCATACGATGAGAGATGCAGACAAGATGAGAGGCTAATTCTCGTTTTTTAATGCTGGGTAAGCTTAGAAGGCATTTGCTATCAGCACCTGCTTAATCCTGTAGAGGCTCACGGTGAGCCAGAGCCTATCCTAGCAGACACAGGGCGCAAGGTAGTACTATACTCATGATAGGACACCAGTCCATGGTAAGTTTACTAGGGGGAATTTATTGTGGCCAATTAATCTAGACAGCGTGTCCTCCGAACTGCACCTGCTCGGGAATATTTATTCCATCCATGTTTGTAGCAGAATTATGATTATTATTAATCGCTTATTCTTTATCCTATAGTTTGTTGCTATTTTCATCTTTCGGTTGGGCTGTCCTGGTGTTGTTGACGAGACGTTCTCTCCACAGCTCGGATTTGTATAAGAAAAAAAAACTCCAAGAAAACGTGCTTGAATAACTCGTTGTTGATGTGCCGTTCTCTCAGTAGCTCTGTGTAGCGCTTTGTGGCCCTCGGGTGATGAGCGCTCTAGAAATGCTATTATCTCATCCCATCTCGTTGTCAGAAATCGCTTAATCCTGTACAGGGTCGGGGTGAACCGGAGCCGATCCCGGCAGACACAGGACACAAGGCAGGGATATACCCACGATGGGACGCCAGTCC
>JAZEWT010000003.1:41923165-41946500 GCA_036362905.1 Mordacia mordax
CGCAAGGCAGCGATACACCCACGATAGGACGCCAGTCCATAACCCGAGCACTGCGGGCAATTTAGTCTGCGAGCCAATTAATCAGCAGCATGTTTTTTGGACTGTGGGAGGAAACCGGAGTGCCCGGCGAAAACCCACACAGACACAGGGAGAGAACTCGCAAACTCCACACAGAAAGGTACCCGAGCCGAGATTCGAACCCGGGTCCTTCTTGCTGTGAGGCGACAGCGCTACCCACTGGGCCACCGATATCGCTGTCACAAAACTGGTCATGAGATTCGAATCCGACATCGTTAACTTTGCAATGGGTATAGCGACCTCTAGTGGCTGCTGAGGGGACATGAACACGCGTTCACAGCACGCGAACTGGCACCTGGATTCTTAATGACGTCTGTGGATTCCAATAAAGTATCTTGATTGTACCAAAGAATAATTGTTTAACACCAAAATAGATTTTGTGAAAGGTGTCTATTTTGGTATTTTAAAATCTTAACACCTGGAAAATTTCCAGAAATGATAAAAACCTTTTCTATTCTTTATGCATAGCGCATAGGGTCAGTGTTAATGGTGTAATTAACCGTTTTATATACTCTATAACGATACAGTAATGCTTTGGTGGAATTTCCAACGATTCCTTTAGCTTGAGCCACAGCAATTCCGATAAATTATCGCCTGTCTCTCTGGCCTGTGCTTTGAAGATGAGCTATTGCCCGGAGAGTCACTTACTTTATATATCTTATCTTTTAAAGCAGTGTTATCAAATGCTTTGAGTTGACAGTTGTACATTCTCACGGGTGAGCCATTCGTGACAAATGATTCGGTGTTTGGGGTCAGATCACGTAAATGCCATACTTCCCCACTCTGGCCCGATGCAGCCGTAACACTGCGTTGTCTTGCGGCCAATCAATGTTAAACTTCATCAGAGTGGTTACGCGATCTCACCGTCACGGATATCCGTATAATATTGTTGAAATTACGGTGTTACCATAACGCTCCGTGGTAACAGTGACCACGAGCCGGTGGGGTCGCTGATGCGGGCGCGGGACCGCGAGCGCCTCCTGGCGGCCGGGGGAGACCAGGCCCGAGGGGGGGGGGGCTTCGTGACGTGGGAGTGAGGTTCACAAGCATGGCAATGACCTGCCTTGACACATCTGATGTGCTTCGACTTTATAAATGACCGAGTTTAAATATTTACTGTAACGTTTACGAATCACACGTTTTGTGTTTTCTTCAGTTTTCACGGAGCCTCGCGTATTGAGGCGTTTTTTTTTTAGAATGCAATCACCTTTACGGCTATATTAAATTCAACAAGTTATCTTTACAGTTACGCTTCGCAGTTAGTTGTCCCCGCTGATTGTCAATGAAACTTGGACAATCTCATCAGATCGTCGCTGAGCGGCGCCACACGGGGCCCGGCTTCTGCGGCGCAGACATCGCCTATAGCAGCAGCAGCGCCGCTTCCACAAAATCCTTATTCCGACCTCCATCCGCGCCGAGCGACCCCGTTGTCCCCTCGACCGTCCCCACGCCAGCCGCTGCTCGTGTAACTCTCGACGTCCTCTCTCGGTCGGTGTTTCTCCAACGCTTTAAATAACCCCAAGAGGAGCAGGAGGGGGAGGGGGAGGGGTGACGTCGCGCCTGGGCCGCCGTGTTTACAAACAGCGCCGCCATGTCCGCTGTTTACCCGCCTCTTCCCGCGCACTGCCGGCGCCCCGACAGCACCGCCGCCGGCGCCCCGACAGCGAGCCCGAGCGCCGGGTGACGACTGCGGGCGGGCGAGTGGGGGGGAACGTCGCCGACAGAGGCGGCGAGACGGCGGCGAGCGAGCGAGCGAGTCTCCTCCATACCCCCCCTCTCCTCAACACGTGGTGGCGCAGAGGGGCTCAGGCATTGTGGAGGAGCGCCGCGGCCATGTTACACGGGCCGGGCCCTCGCCGGTAGGTCGCGCAACGCGGCGCGGAGCGCGCGTGCCCGACTCCGGGGATCCGGAGCGCGCCCGAGATTAAACGCGCCGAGCTGAGTGCCGTGGAGCGATCCCGCTCCGCGCCGGGGGCCCCGGACCCGCCGCCGGGTTTCGTCGCTCGCCGCCCTCGTGTCCCTGGGCCTTGCAGCTCCTCGTGGCCGTGCGCGGAGCGGCCTCCGGACACCGCACGGCCGGGAGAGAAGAGGCTGAGCCGCGCGACTCCCTCAAGAGAGAGGCGCTGAGCCGCGACTCCTCGAGAGAGAGAGAGGGGCGCCGAGCCGCGACTCCTCGACAAGGAGAGTCCACCTGCAGCGTTGAAGGCAGTTTGCAGAGCGGCGGCGAATGAAGAGTGAGCCGCAACGCCGCATTCACGCTGTACCGCAGAGTCAACCTCTTCTTCCCAGCATCGACCTCTCCAAGAGACATCCTCGAGCGTGGAAGGTCCACCGAGGTTCGTGAACTATCACCAAGATCTAGAGTTGACCGCGAGGTCTGTGCAGTCAGCATTCGTCCATATTTCACCTAGAGTCAACCACTGAACTCTACAGGCAATCTCCAGCATCGACTTAGTCAACCTTTACGCAGCATCAACCTCTCGACTCTTCCTTTCTCCAGCCTCCACCTGAATATTAAAACCTCTCCAGCATCCTGCAAAATCTACCGCTGCTGCTGCTGTTGCCACTGATCCACAAAGCAACCTTCAGCATCGTCGACCCTGCAGCATCGTCGACCTCCATCGAGCGCCAACCACATCCTGCTGCTGCTTCTGCTGCGTCCACATTGAACTCGAGGAGAGGCGGGGAGGGGGACGAGGAGAGGCGGGACTCACGGCCTCGTGCAGGGAGCCATGGCTTCCCTGGACGCCCAAGAGCTGATGGACCGGGGCGCGTTGGCCCTGCTCGCCCTGCGCTCGGCGCCCTGCAGCCCGGCCCGCGCCTCTCCCTGGGGCGACCAAGGGGACCTGGGTGACGACCACCACCATCAACAGCTGGAGCCTCCCCTGGCCCGGCTCGAGGGTCGCGGGGTGGACTACGTGGTGCGAAGGCGGTTGGTGACGGTGGGGAGAGACTCGAGTCAGGGCGCGGTGGACGTGGACATGGGCAGGTCGAGCTTCATCTCGAGGGTCCACCTGGAGATCGCCCTCGAGGGCCCTCATTTCACGCTGCGCTGCCTGGGCAAGAACGGCGTGTTCGTGGACGGGGTCTTCCAGCGCCGCGGCGCGGCACCGCTGCGCCTGCCCAAGACGTGAGCCGATGCCCCCCCACCCCCTGTTCGCCCACACCGCAGAACACTCGGCGCTCCCACGTAAACCGGCCGGACACTCGTAGATCCTACCTCGTGTACGCGACCTACACGAGTCTCGTGCCTGCTGTACGCCTATACGACCTGAAAACAACGTAATAACAGCGCTACCCTTACCACCTACTCGCATCTAAATGTTTACCACCTATTCTAAGTACCTGCCTCGTAAACCACCTTTAAAATACCAGTTGCAGCACTTACTCGTATCAGCTTACCCGTGCATACGCCAACCACCTAATCAGTTCCACTTCATTGATGTAGGTGTCCCCCCCCCTTCGCCCAAACCAACAACAACGCGCCAGCAACCACGTGTTTGTTATGAACGTGCAAAGCGATAAAGTTTCGCCTGCTGCAGCGGATGGTGGCGGTCACTTCATAACACTGCGGACACGCGATGTGTCACCGATAATATTGAGTAAGCTCCGTGTCTGCCCCCACACCCGCTCTTCAGAGCATCACCCACACGCCTTGTAACAATTCTCCAGACTGGAATCGTGTTTATGGTTTAGTGATCAAGGGGGCGCTGCAAGTTTGGTCAGGAGATGGCAGCACCGGCGATGTTCAGATCATGCGCTGGTTGTGTGGATGAAAACAGTCCTTGTCTTTGACCACTCCTGGTGTTTACAAAGCGCGTCGCACCATGGATTGGCCAACATTCGAAGATTGGACTCTCCTGATCATAGATACCCGAGACTCATTGAGAGTCTTTGAGATGCATACCAGGGGTAAAGAGCATTTATGCATTGATACTGGGTTTCCTGCCAGGCCGTGCCCCAAAGCAGTCTTTTCGCTGGGTGGGTGTTGGTGGGTGCTTGTTTGTGAGAGGGAAGGTGGTTTGTTTTTCATTTCTAGAATTGGTGGTTGCTGTTTTGGTTGGTATTTTCAGCTTTTTTATGGTGAGGTTTAGGCGGGGTGGTGTGGTTCATGTTTTGTTTAGTGACGTCTGGGTATTTGTGATCTTTATTGTTGGCTGGCTTTTGAAACAGGCGTAAAACGATAACAATTACCAGTTTCTTGGTGGAAGAGCAGTGTCTTGTCCTAGTGTAACGCTTAAGCACAGGTGAAAAACGTATTCCACTTTTTTCAAAACGGGTTTTATTTTCTATGATGGTTATTTTGTGGATTGTTTAATTTGCGTTTTACACCTGTCGATAATACGCAATAATTTTTTATTCGTTTTGTGTCCGTTTATAGTTTGTCAGCTATGACATTTGTCACGTTATTAAATCGATTATGGCAGTGTGAAGGGGCTTTTTTTGTTACGTATTTTAACGTTGTTAGCAGGGGAAAGTTAGTGATTGTTTTGGGAAAGGGTGGTCTTTTTCCAAATGAGTACAGTGTAGATTTTCAAATACGTGTTTTTTATTACGTGTTTATATATATTCGTAATTAGTGTTTAATGTTTGGTGGATGTTATGAGTGGCAGTCGACTGATGGCCGTGGCGAACATTAGTAGCAGCAAGTGATAATTGAGGGCGGCACGGTGGCCCAGTGGGGAGCGCTGTCGCCTCCTCACAGCAAGAAGGTCCCGGGTTCGAATCTCGGCTCGGGTACCTTTCTGTGTGGAGTTTGCATGTTCTCTCCCCGTGTCCGCGTGGGTTTTCGCCGGGCACTACAGTTTCCTCCCACAGTCCAAAAAACATGCTGCATAGGTTAATTGGCTTGCAGACGAAGTTGCCCGCAGTGCCCGGTGATGGCCTGGCGTGCCATCCTGGGTATCTCCCTGCCTTGCGCCCTGTGTCTGCCGGAATAGGCTCCGGCTCACGCCGACACTGCAGGACTAAGGGGTTTCTGACAATGAGATGAGAAGTGATAGTTGAGCTGGCCCTAAGCTGCCACCAATGTGAAGATTGGTCAAACAACTCCCATGACTGATGCAGTATGAGGCGACCTTCATCTAGCAGTGGATTAACAATGGCCCTAAAAGCTTAATTACTGTGTTATTTATATGACCTAATACTTACGTGCTTCTTAGATCGGTGTTTTTTTTGTCTGGCATAAGTTTTGAAGTCTCTGTGTTCATATCTTGTGAAAATATTTTCGCTGTTTTATATGTTTGACCATGTCTACGTGCTGTAAGTTGTGGTAATGTTGTAGTAAGGTTGTTGAATGAGAACTTTTCATTTGGGGAAATGTGGATTGTTGCGTTGGTTTCTTTTTAGTTTGTGGTGTGCAGTTTAAATGTTGAAGTCTTGCTCAAGGTTTGACATATCGCTGTCTTGCTCCAAGGTTGAGAGAATTAGTCCACCGCTGAGGTAGGTCAATTCTAATTATCCCGTGGAAGTGACTGCACTTGTCATAAGACTGTGGAAGTTCCACGACTGCCTCAAAAGCCATCATGTGAGATTAGATTATTTTTTAGAAATGTTTTTTGGTTTCTAAAAAAACCCGTGGATGCATTCTTTTCTTTGAGTTTTGCTTGCTTCTGGACATTGCGGGTTAAAAAAAAAGTTTAGTCTTTCATATATATTTTTAGAAATATTGGTTGTTATGCTTTTAAATATGCATTGTTGTTGAATATGTTTTAAAATTTGAGAAGTGCGGCATTTTTGGATATAAATTATGTGACAAATGCAGGAGATTGTTTTTGCTTGGGATGTCTTGAATGCTATTTGCTGGCAAAAAAACCCCAATTCGTTTTTAGTTTAATAATCCGTAGAAATATAAGTAATAAAAAAGCTTGCACATTTGTAGGAGAATTAAAATATTGCGGCTTTTGCCTGTATATTTCACATAAGAACAGTCACATAATGTTTTTTATGAATGTATATATATATACTGCGGGGGAGAAAAAATAATGTTGGCTACAGATATACATTCTCTGAATTTAATGCACGTGAGAGTCTCCCAGAATGCTTGCTATGGTTTGACGTCTCTACTGAGCTGGGAGGAATTTCGCTCAGCCACAATCGTAGCAAGTCGACACCAGACACGAGCGTGATTTTTGTTTACATTATCAAATTATAAAAGCAGCACAAATGATCACTGCCAGGGATTTTGGTGCATGCTGTGCATTGCAATCATCGCGTTGCATTGCAATCATCGCGTTGCATATATTGCTAAATAATGTTAAAATCAAATGTACTCTTACATTGCTGCACTGTTTGCGAGGCTGGTGTGCCATTGTGTTCTGCGTTTTGCCATCATGGTTGGTTGGTCTGTGATGTGTATCCGGTTTGAAAGCTGTGTATTATTTAACACGAGTACTGTGGCTGGCTTCAGGTGGATAATGCTTTATTCAACGGTAAAACAAATACCTCTCGGGTTTCTTAATGAATATATTTAAACTAATTTGACATTCATATATATACACAATCTTACGTGTGAATGAAATCTGTTATCCTTACAAGACTTGATACCTCTACTGCAGTTATTGCAGTTAATTATTAATTAATTGAAAATGCTTAACAATTTTTCACCTTTGTTTAGTTGGGAGGATGTGAATTTTAAAACGATGTTTAGTTTGCTTGCAGAATATTGTGTTGGTTTAGGTATCTCATGGGAATATGACTATTGAGCGATAGTTATTGGACAGCTGGGAATATTTGTGGTTGTTTTTCAATGGCCTTCATGGTCATGGGGAAATGAACGCTGTTTGCCCACGTAACACCTTTGTGCTCAGTTGTCATACCTTAGAAGCTCAGCATGCATTCATTCTAACAACTGGATGGGAGACTGAGGGCTATAGTTAGTGTAATGAAGATTATAGTGTTGCATAATGTGAAGATCTATTCTTGCCTGCGTTTTAGGTTATACTGTAGCCGAAGATATATTTACAACTCTTCGGAACGTGTAATGATAAATAGGCGCTCTGGTCAAAGGTGCTTACGGAAGTAATCAACTTCTTTGGAGGCTCCGAGTTAATGTCCAAAATTCCACATCCCTCTGTAAAGGCTTATTTATTCAGTACAACGCCTGACAAGGGTGCATCCCAGGGTGCAACTACTGTAGGGATGTAGCAACGAGATCAGTTCATGTGCATGGATGGTAGCTGAACTCCTATTCCACTGGTGTAATTGAGGAATGGTGACAGTGGGGAAAACTTCTTTTACCAGCGGATATGTAACGGCAGATGCTGGTGATGATGACCCGCATGGTGGTATTTTGTTGCACAAGAGAAAAGAAGGGCTTCGAGGACCCTTGACCGATATTTAAAGTTCACATTTTTACAAGTGTGAGCCGATTGCCCTCGCATCATTTGGGGGTCTGATATCTGTGAAAACAAAGCGTAAAAAAAACAATTGTTCCATCAAACATCACCCAGTAAAATATCCAATTGTACAGATTTCTCAAATTTAGCCTAATTATAATTGATGAAATGTTTCTCTTTAGCCAGTTCATGTATTGTTTAAAATTGTAAGACGAGATGCCGTATGTGCGATCTTGTTCCTAGCACGTAATGCCACGTTCTTCTGATGTCTCTTGTTGATGACATTTTCTGTTGACATCAATGCATTGACCTGGATGTTCTCCTGATGTTTTGGGAATTATGCTGGAGGTTTACAAGCGTAATAAACAAGTGAAAACCAGGGTGAAGCGTTGAAGCTGTGCTCCTAAAACATGGGCTAATGAAGAATTAAAACATGGGCTAATGAAGAATTAAAACATGGGCTAATGAAGGATTAAAACATGGGCTAATGAACGATTGAAACATGGGCTAATGAAGGATTTGAACCTGGTACCATCACTGCGGTACAAACAGAAATACTTCCATGTTATATATGGTGTTTTCGCAGCATGGTTTAACTAGTGTTTTATACTTTTGTGTCTCTAAAGAGGCCAGCTATTTGCACCTGCATTGTAACGTGATTTGTAAACAGCCCTGATCTTACAGCCTGTGGAGAAGGCTTTCCACACCTAGCGTTTGTGTGCCGTTCACATTATCATAGCCAATGTTTTGTAAAAACAAATTCGCGATGGTGGAACAATGCTCGCTCTGACTTGAGATGGCAGGGTCTGTGTGTCACGCTTTTTCCCGATAGTGGAATGAGTGGCAAAGGAAACATTTTCCAGTGAACTGTTGTTGTTGTTGAACATCTCAGCTCCAACCTCATGGGGGCAGCATTGCACTTTTGGCCCTTGACCACGTGTATTTACTCTTTCAAGAGCCTTCTGCTCAGGAACCAACCATGTGCTATCAATGCAAAGCCATGTTTGCTATGACAGCAAACTGTCACAAGGAGCGTGTTGTGTAATGTGTGTTGCTCACTTCCCTTAGACGTCAATTTGCTGAGCTCCAGAGGCTTATTTGTATTGCCGCTTTGCTATTGGTTTCACAGGATATGGCTTCACCTATGGCTCAAAGAGCCCAACTAAATCCATCTGAATAAATACCTTCCCTAGATCCACTGCAGTTGTATAATCTAGGCACTAGTGTAACCTGTTTTCATACAGTGGTTATGTAAGTCAATGGGGTTGAGCGTCATTCGTCTATTTAAATTGAGCTCGTGCGGTGATTACAAACACAAGTAGCGTGGGCTATTTGAACGGGCGGGTGAGTGCCGCCGCTGTCAGCTCTCGTTGTTTAAGGCGTGCCCTTTTCCCTGCAGCTCTGTGCAGCGCCTTGTGACCCTCGGGTGAAAACTTTAAGTTTATCACTTTGGCACCCTCGTGACAGCATGTTGATGGAATATTGATGGGGACTAATTTTAATGTTTTCAACCAAATATACGTCATTCCCTTATTCAGTAATTCAGAACCCTAAGGGTTTAGTCGATTGTGTTGTTTTGTTGTTGCCATTAATTAGTTTTATGTTACTGTTACCTAGAAAGTAAAAGTGCCTCAATTTCCTAACTACTGCGTTTAACATTTCCTTGGCAGTAAAGTCTCAACGTTGCTTTTGTGTCGTGTAAATGGGAGGTTGTAATGAGGAGCTTCTCAATTTGAAATGTTAGTATTGGCTTTCCAAAATGAGCTGGCCTGATAATATCTGATATCCCATTGCATATTAAAATGATTACTAATACAGATTTGATTATTTTTTGCTGAAATGGGAAGTTGGAAAACTTTTTTTATATAGAGTGGATGGTTTATTGCTTGCTAGCCATGACTCACTGGTATTGAAATAGGGCCTTGTATGAAGAAAAAGTAGTTGGTCTGGCTTTCACTGTAAAATGCATTACCACCATGTGTGTTGATTTTCCAACGATATTTCTCGAAAAAATTTTGTTAAAAAAACAACAATTTATATAGTGACGGCATAATCTTACACAAACATTGTATTCCATTGTAATTGGAATTTTCAACGGGAGGGGGGGTCGTGCCCCATCTGTGGGACGCGAGCGCCACCTTGTGGTCTGTGGACACCAAACCCCAGTGGGTCTTCAGTTGCAAAAGGTTGAGAACATCTGCTGTAGACCATAGATGTCGACAAATGTTCACAAAACGTGTAAATGCTTATAGTGAGAGTAACAAATTGTTGGTATGTGTGTGTGTGTGATAACGAGTTGACAATGCCTTCTGGGGGTTAGAGACATATTTGCGAAATGAATTAACTTCCTTGCACCTGCCACTCTAGATCGTTCTGATAATCTACTGCCATCGTATCCTACCGAGTGTTACCATTTGCTTGTGAAACATCAACCATAAAAACTGAAGACCCTTTTGCTTTTTGCATTTTTTTTTAAAGCAATTCACGGGTTATTTACATGTGTCATGGTTTGATCAGTAAACATATGTTAGCCTTTGCCTCTGCTAGCAGATTTTGTTTTTCCCCGGCAAGTTTGCCAGCGGATAAAACATGACGCTACCGGTAGGGTGGCGGAGTGTTAACATCTGCACCTCAAAGATTTACGGTCCTCACATCTCGGAGTCATGCTCTCGTAGAACGCCTACTTTCGACATTGAACGAATGCCATACGACACATTATAAGTTGTGATATTATATTGTTAGGGCGGCACGGTGGCCCAGTGGGTAGCGCTATCGCCTCCTCACAGCAAGAAGGGCCCTGGTTCGAATCTCGGCTCGGGTGCCTTCTGTGTGGAGTTTGCGAGTTCTCTCCCCGTGCCCGCGTGGGTTTTCGCCGAGCACTCCGGTTTCCTCCCACAGTCCAAAAAAAACATGCTGCTGCATAGGTTAATTGGCTTGCAGACTAAATTGCCCGCAGTGCCCGGTGATAGACTGGCGTCTCATCGTGGGTATATCTCTGTTTTGCACCCTTTGTCTGCCAGGAGAGGCTTCAGCTCACCACAACCCTGTACAGGACTAAGCGGATCTGACAATGAGATGAGATGAAATTATGTTATTATTAAGATTTTGCCATCCCCACATAACACTGTAATTGTCAATTAGAATCAGTTTATTTCATCACTATCAAATCTCAGAGTCTTTGAATTTGTAGGGTGGGTGTTGTCACACTGAACCTGTTTCTGCAGGTTTTGGATTGCACTGAATGACCGGGTCTTGGCATCACAATCTGTTTTTGGTCACTGCATGATCCTAATCTGCAATGCTGCTGTTTACGTTTTCACATTTCTCCCGTGGTTCGCAAAACATCTGGTGACCGACCTTGGTTAAGAACTAAGTGACATGTCATTCAGCCACGAGCAGTATTTGGAAATGTTTACAGGAATAACGTGCCATATGATTTTCAAAGCAAAATACCTGGATTGGGAACATGTTAGCAGCATGCATTCTGATTTCAGTAAAACTCCAGCTGCCAATTTTATAGCCCAGCCGCCAAACAGTGTTGCTGAAGAGTGCATTCAACTGCGTGATATCACCCCTTTCAGAAGTTAGATTACTGTCTTGAATCAGGTTAAAATGCAATGCAGAATCAATTTTATGTCTGTGATATGTATAATTTAATCTCTATACAGTTTTATTAACCTATACAATTATATTACAGTTTTTTCCTCCCCATAACCTTGATAATTAAAATGTTTAAGTGCCTTTGACTCAAAGTTCGCAAAGCACTGATGTTACTCAAGAATGTTACTTGCATAATTTTAAACTGTAGATTTTCAGTGCACATATTCTGAGCGTAAAACAATTGTTTTAATCAATTGATGAGTGCGTCTTTATATACTTGACTTTGTATTCATAATTGTTTATGAATCACTGAGTAACTTAATTTGTGTGATGTGTTTTGGGCCGTTCTGTGCGCTGCTTCACTGTGCTTCTTCATTCCTTGAAGTTCCTGAAGAAACCCTCGGCTAGCCGTGCAAGGGCTCAGCACTCGAGCCGAACAGCACGATCTGGAAGCTCATCGAAGAGAGACCACAAACTGGTCTTGTGTGGAGGTCCATTGTGTACATTTGGAACCGGCCCATTGTGACCAATCAGGACCATGAGCACCACCTAGTGGTCCGTGGAGGCTATTCCCAGGCAGGCCAAGTGGGCCTTGAGATGCAAACTGTTGAGAACCTCTGTAACAGGGCATCTCGTTAATTTTGCTTGTGGATTATGAAGCCCCGAATTGACAACAGTGTGATTCTGTTTTGCGCTGTAGGTGCGTCCTTCGTTTTCCAAGCACGACCATCCGGTTGCGCTTCACATCGCTAGTGCGCGAGACCAAGTCACCGGAAGGCGTGAGCCTTGGCGAAGTCGGGACTGGGGGCGGCGGTGGAGACCGGCGCTCTCCATCACCGCCGCTACAGCCTCTGCACCCTGACATGTCCCCGCTCAAGCTGCACATACCTGAGCCGGGCCTTGACGTGCCAAGCCCCATGCCCTCGCCCACGCACACCATCAGGTCTGTGGACTCCTCCCAGGCCACAAGTTCACAGTTAAGCCTCGGCTCAGGATTACCTCTGGCTCGACCTGGCCTTTCTCAAAGCCACACTTACCTTGAGTAGACTTGAAGAGATTTTTTTTAGGTGCTGCCCCAAGCAATGGCTGGGCTTTTGAAAGCACCTGAGCAGCTAAAGGCTATGTTGAGCCCTGGCAGGGGTCAGGGCAGAGCTAAAGCTGTTAGTAAAACTATGGCCTCTAGAGTCTTAATTCATCGTCATCTTGGTATTTTTCTCCTGTCATGTGAAGTCTGTCTTGCTGGTGATCTTTCTCTACTCGTGCATGCTCCAGCCACTGGAGTCTACCTTCCTTAAAAGATGCCTCAGTCTTAGATGTTGCAGCTAACTTGATAAGGAGAAGGCAATAGCAGAAAGATGGCTTCTTAGCAGTTTGAATAAAGGCAACTGTATATCAATAAACATGTTACTTGCCGATGTAAACACCAAGACCCAACTAATACTGTCTTAGCCCGATCACCATTGACTCTATAATTAACAGGGCACAAACCAATTAGGTTTGAGTTCTGCTTAATTTTGCTCATGTTAATGATGTAAGTTTTCACGGCTCAATGCATGATGATTGCTTCCAAAAGCTGCTCTTTCAGGATAGCCGCTTAATTCCAGTTCAGAAAATAAAACAAAATGGGTTTTTTTTTAAATCGTGGCTAGGAAAGTGCTAACCTCGGTTGTCACTTGAAGAACCGTGCCGTTGACTCCGATATCTTCTTACACGGGCCGTCATTCTCTAACGTGAAGGAAAGCACTGCCCTGCGAGACATCCTGATGGATCCTCTGTGTCGCGGCGTAATTGTGGATAAAGATTGGTCACAAACCAGGTTGATGAGCGGTGCGGCGCAGCGCGTGGAAATGTCTAACGCAGGGCCATTGTGTGCGCGTGTGCGGGCGGGGGGTGGTGACAGCGCGGCCAACTCGTGCCCGGCGAGCCCGCGCGGCGCGGGGATGTCAGGCTGCCGCAACGCCCGCCTCACGCTCGCCGACCTGCACTTAGCGGCGGAGTTTGCTCAGAACGCCGCCGAGAAGGAGGTGGAGCCCCTGGTGATCGCGGCGGAGACAAACTTGAACCCGAACCCGCCACCCACCCCCACCGGGGAGGAAAACCGGCCCAAAGTGCAGGTACGGTGGCACACGCCATAAGTCGTCAACGCCATTCATTTCCTTGGCTGTCTCGCAGATCGCTGTGCACCATTGACTTACTTTCACAAGTGAAAACTGCTGTGAGTGCCATAAAGTGTTTGAAAACTGTAAAAATGTAGTTAACTTTTTATTGACTAGTAATGAGAGACAGTGCTGATGTGTGCAATGGGCAAAGCAATGTTGTGAGTAAGATGGTAATTCTGCAACGGTTCTGCTGGTTGCAGATTGTGAACCAATGCATTGGATTTTACAGCCAAATTTTCTTATTTGTGTCTCTCTTGATTACCTATGTTGACCTTTGATTAAAAATCTTCTGGATATTGCTGCCTGTATTGCACTGATATTGGGAAAGTGGTGGTGCAGTTGTTTGCACACAGTATGTTGTGAGCCCATAAGCTGAGCTCGATTCCCAACCATGGCTTACATCCATTCGTGACGTGTGATCTGAACTGGTTCCGGGTGGCTCCTTTGGTAACATGAATTAACGAGCATCGTGTGTAAGAGTGGAACAGGTTTTACCATATCTGGCGATTATGCCAGGCAATTATGCAGGTGTTAAGATCCCAAACACCAATATAGACGCATTTCACAATGTGTCCAGTTTGCAAAAGCCACACATACTAGTGGCAAAATATGCAAACAGCTTTGATAACCTATGCATTGTACTTTAAACTGACCGACCTTCACCAGGCAATGGCTTCCTTTTGAGCCTATTTGCCAGTGTCAGCCATTGCCAAAAGGCAGTCAGCTCAGGACAATGCAGTATCAATGTTTATAGCTTAGGTGGGTACTTTTTTCCAGTATTCATATGTAAGAGTGGAACAGGTTTAACCATATCTGGCGATTATGCCATAGCGTTAACAGCTCCGCCTAAGCTATAAGCATTGATACTGCATTGTCCTGAGCTGACTGCCTTTTGGCAACGGCTGACACTGGCAAATAGGCTCAAAAGGATTATGCAGGTGTTAAGATCTTAACACCTGCATAATCGCCAGATATGGTAAAACCTGTTCCACTCTTATATATATATATATACTGGCAAAAAGTACCCATAGACCATGGTGTGCTTAAACAACCCCCGTAACTGACAGCATGGGTCGACCTGCATCCCACAATGGATTCGTTGGGTAAGGGCTAAAAACACTTTAACAGAATGCAATGTTCAGTCTCCCCAACATTGGGCTCTTGTTAATAATCAAAAGCTCTGTTATTTTATACATTCAGTGATTAATATCCTCATTGTCATGACCGTCATGTATATTGGCATGGTTATGTTCATTATCAGATCCATTATCTGCATCATTACTTTATAGAAGACAATGAAAAAAACTAAATTTTAAATGTCTTTTGTCAGGAAGCAGTATTTGCGTAAGCGATGGCTATCCCAACAGCACCGCCTTAGAGCAATTCTCTCACATCCAGCTCTGAAAACTTAGATAAATATATCAGTATTTGTATTGTTGTTCACACATCACAACAATATATTTCCCTTGTGCAAGCATGTGGTATTGTCCTTTGTGTGTTTTTTGTTTCTGCGCCATTACCTTGTACGCGTGTGCGTCTTAGACTGCACATCTTGCCTTTGAGCAGGATGAGAGCAAGCCGCCCTACTCGTATGCCCAGCTCATCGTGCAGGCCATCACGTCGGCGGCCAGCAAGCAGCTCACACTCAGCGGCATCTACGCGTACATCAGCAAGCACTATCCGTACTACCGCGCCTCCGACAAGGGCTGGCAGGCATGACGCAACGCGCGCACTTCACAGCGGGTCTCCCAATGAAGTCACGCGTTACATTTACAGAGCAGCTAGCGCCTTCCACCGAGACGTCCTGATTATGCTGCGAGACACAATGGTGGGAGAGGAAGCACCCACAGACAGCCAGCGCCAACCCACCAGACACCGCGTTCCTATATATTATAATAATAATGTTTTGCATTTCTATAGTGCCTTTCACCCGAGGTTCACAACGTGCTGCAATGATGTTATCGTCCAGTTAATTAACGAGCGTTTGTTAGTTGTGGGAGGAAACAAGGGAACCCAGAGGAAATGCATGCAGAGCAGGGAGGGAACGTGCAAACACCCCATGGAAAGGTGCCCGAGGCAGCAGTCACACTGCCGCAGGCAGGACGTTTTGTCAGGTGCTGTTTACCGCTGTACCACCCTGCTTGCGTTATATCGGGCTGTGGTTTACTCTGTCTCTCCGAGTCCTCTCTCACAGATTTGTGTTGAGCAGCTGTGTTTCACGTTTGAAATGTTCTGGCCTCGATTCTAAGAGGAAGCTGTGTGGGGGTGGCATTCATTGCCACTATTAGGCCATCAAGCCTGAACCTAGGTTGCTGCCTTAAATTAAGCCAATTCATTAACTTTATATAATTTGATGATTTGGGCCCTATCTCCAATGACAGCAGAAAAATCGTTACATAACTTATATTTTACACTCAATTCACCTCACCCAGCTCTGAGGATTGAATTTATATGCATGCGGATTGAATACTAGTTTTGATTATTTTCACAGTACACCTTTCTGTAGGAAATTGCCAGGTTGCTCTTGCAACGAGTCTTTGTATATATATATATATCCTGACATCATTATCGAGATTAAACTCTGGTATGCTCATCGGTGAAACTATAACATCTGACAGTGTCCTCACATCCAATTTGAAAACCTCTTTATAGCAAGTATATACAGAGGCATTTCCCGAGGCCTCATTGTCAAACTCATTTGTCACAAGCTTAAGTGATGAATGACTCTTCTTCTTCCAACAGAACTCGATCCGTCACAACCTATCGCTGAACCGCTACTTCGTGAAGGTGCCGCGCTCGCAGGAGGATCCGGGCAAGGGCTCGTTCTGGCGCATCGACCCCGCGTCCGAGGGGAAGCTTGCGGAGCAGGCGTACCGTAAACGGCGAGCCCGCGGCGTTCCGTGCTTCCGTGCACCCTTTGGCCTGCTCTCGTCACGGTAAGCGGCTGCCGACACCGGCCTAGCGGTCCTTTATTTTTGTCGTGTTTTTACTGTGCGTTCTTTTATGATTCGCAGATTGCCAGACTGGAGCAACTGTGGGCTGACCAAGGTTGCATATTTAATTCGGTTGCGGTGTGGTTAATGATTGCTACGGATGTGACCGTACCTTTTATTGTTAGAGTTGATAGCAGCAATTGCAAATGTGTCACACTGGACTCACGACGAGGTCAGTGTGAATGTCTAACTTATTTAGTCAACTGTACTGCACGTTGTGGCAAAATGGCCCAAGAAGATAATGCAATGGACAATTTGGAAATTGAAACTTGCTATAATGATAATAATTGGATTTCTAGAGCGCTTTTCACTCCAGGGTCACAAAGCGCTGCACAGAGCTGCGGAGAGAACGGCACGTCAACAACGAGATGATAATGGCAAATCAGCAACAATAACGTTGTTTGTGTAGTTTTTTTTTACAAATCCGAGCTGTGGAGAGAACGGCATGTCAACAACATCAGTACAGTGCAACTGTAAGTCAAATAGTAGCAATAAATTACAGGACACAAAATATGCGATACAAAAATATATATATATATAATACTTCAACAAACAAGGAAAGAATAAATGTTCCCGAGCAGGCGCAGGTCGGCAGAAAGCCATGATCCTGGCACGACAATATTGAGCCGCATCAACAGTCTTAGCAAGAGACGAGATTTGAAGATGTCCAGCGACTCAGCTAATCGATTCTCCAATGGACGGGGCATTCCATAGTCTGAGAGCAGCTATGGTTTATATGGCCTATTTCACTAGAGGTGGTATGTGTTCCCTAAATGTTATTCATTAATTACAGTTTTAATTTTCAGTGTCAGCATTCGTAAAGTTATTGAAATTTTAAAGTGACAGCACACTCGCTGCAGCTTCGGGTGTCGCATGCAGAAACGTAAACCACATAACGCAGGGCTTCTGCCAGCTCTCTATTGTATCGCCCACAGCTGGTATCCCTGCACGTATCTCATGGCAGATTGGTCTGCAGGTAGCGCAGTGACCACATGCTATCGTGCAAGTTAGAGAGACCTTTATAACAATCGACTATTTCACGTGCAAATTCCACACTTGTTTGGGAACGAGGCACGAAATTATCTTATGTTAAACTGACTCTCTTATGTTTCTACTTAAGGTTAAATGATTTATACAATTAATTGGTGGCTAATTGATTGGTTGATCTGCAAAATGTATTGAACAGAAACATTTAAAAGCCCCAAATAATTTGCATTGGATAGAAATCTGCTGTAGCATATTTTAGTATTTTCCTTCACTGTTTTAATATATCCCAGTGCCTTTACTGGGTTGTGGATTGCTAGGCATGCTGAGCACTGGACACACTCACGTGACGATGTCTGGATTGAGTGATAAGATGGGTGGTGTGTCGGTACGCGCGTGCATGCACATACAGCACGTAGCGGTAATACCGTGCTAGTGCCCTGTGCTAAGAACCCGATGACCCAAATTCGATTCCTGCTCATGGTCAACACCAGGGACAGTTATCTGAAGCGGTCCTGGGTCTTCCTTAGGTCGACTCCACGTCATATGAGTATCTGTTACAATGTGTAAAATTGCCACTGGAGAGACGAAGGGGCAGCCAGATGTCGTCGTACTGGTCACCCACCCCTTCATGTGCCGTGCTGGCCTGCACGTACATCGAAAACGGCATTTTCCCCGACGGTCCGCTAAGGCTACGCGCGGGGGATCCTCGTATGCATACAGGAGCGCACCCCCGTCGCCGACGCACCGTGGCTCTCTGGGCGGCGTGGAGACACCGGACTGCCTGTCCCGGGAGGGTTCTCCCACCCCCGCCGAGCACGAGGGAGTCTCCACGCATCACCCGACTCTGCCCACGCTCTCGGACGCACGCTACACGCAGAGTGCACCCGGTGAGCAGCGGGCGCAAGCTTATCTTTTAAATAACCTCTTAAAAGATGTTCATCTTTGCTGTCTCATATTTTCGTCCACAAATTCGTATATATTGGTAAAATGGCAGATTGTAGTTACATTTTATTTGCATAATGTTTTCTGTTAAATTAAATTCTAAGTTTATCTTAACGCATGGTGATGGACTATCAAGGCTTTCACATGATTGACGTATTTCCTCCATGCCCCTAAATGACAACACAAAGACTACTGCCGTCGTTTGTTAAGTCCACTGTTGTCTGTAGGTGGATTCGAGCCTGAGTGTTTACTGCTGTGTCAACACAATTTCTGGGGAGCGTTAGAGCCAGCCTCTAATGCTAGCTTTGAACAGTTCTCTCCCATAATAAATTAGTGCTTGTTAACAATGGGCCATGCTTGAAGTATTCAAACGCTGCCAAAGAAACGTAACTGCATTGTAATGTTTTTTTAACAACAGCATTACTTTCCAAACATTCACTCTAGATGTACAACGGTGTGTCGTTATAAATGTTGATGTAAGTTATGCAATTATGCAGCAGGAAAAAAGTTGATGTCTTTCACAAGGTGTCAAGTTTGCAATAGTCACACATTTGGCTTCTTGCCAAATATGCGCACAGAATGCCTTGCTAATTTGTGCATTTTCCTTGAAACTGAGTAGTCCATATCAAAAACAACCTTTATTTCCACAAAGGGTAAAACATTCTCCCATTTCATCATCTGTATACTGGCAACAAGGTCCCCATAGGGTTAATTACCTTAACCTTTCATGCCCAGTGTAGCTCACGGATGATAGGCACATCTCTTTGTGTAGTCCTTTTGCCAATCCACTGCTCGATAAGGGGCTCCCGACACCTTGCAGGTTATGGGGGTTTTATGATCGTACTTTGTGATCGCATTATGGGCTGGTGAAGGTTAGGTGCATGCACTTGGGAGCCTAGAAGTACAACTTAACAATGGATTTTGCTGCACTGCCCTCTGCTGCCCATGACACAGGTTCCCATTCTGCTCAAGGCTATCACAAGCAAACTATACGAAGTTATGCTGTTCATGGAATTGTCAAGCTTGTATGTGACCGCTGCTTGTTTTATGATAGCCATATTGAGCATCCCTTCTTTTTCCACGACCTTGCATCTCCCACGTTGGAGGTATCACGTTAAACATCTCAGAGAGAAGGAATACTCAACATGACCATCCTAAAAGAGCAGCTCTTCAGAGCACTTTTGATACATCAATCCGTGAATATTGCACGCATGCTTCTACGTGATTGTGAAGCAATTAAATGTTGTTGCTGTTTGGTTACTCGGTTGGTGGCAGCAGATGCGTTGACTGCAACTAAACAAATGGGAGACATTGTGTTGACCTCATCAGGTTCCCCGGTGAGCAGCAGCCAGCCCATCCTGGTGAGTCTGCAGCACCAGTTACCGGCGCTCATCCCCACCAAGCCCGGCACGTTCACGCTGGCGCCGGGAGGCACCTACACCATAGCGACGGCGGCTCCGTCGGGCCGCGCCGGTCACACCCTGGGCACCAGCGCCGGTGGCAACCCCACGCCCGTCGTGGTGCAGACGGTCACGGTCCTGCGGCCCGTGTCGTCGCTGGGTCCGCTCGAGATGCGGGGCCCCCTTCCGCAGCAGGTGCAGGTGCAGACCGGGCACGCGCAGCTGCAGACGATGCAAGCGGTGCAGGTGCAGCCGGTGCAAGTTCAGGTTCAAACGGCGCAGGTGCAGTCGGTGCAAGCGCATTCGATGCAGGCGGTTCAGGCGATGCAGGCGCAGGCCTTGCAGGCCGGTCAGATCCGACCGGTGCAGGCGGCGCCCGTGCAGACGACGCAGGTCCAAGCCGTGCAGCTTCAGGCGGTGCAGCTGCAGGTGCAAGCGCAGCCTCAGTCCAGCACGACATCGAGCCCAACGTTAGGTGAGTTTGGTTCTACAAGACATGCGATGTTCGTGTTATAGATGGCCATCGTTAAAATTTTAAAAGATGTATTATTTTTTTTTCCGGAATAAGCATCTCGATCGCTCCTCCTCTCTCTTACGCGACGTTTCGCCTCTCACATTGGAGGCATCTTCAGGCGTCTTGTCACAGGACACCTGAAGGTCTGTCCAATGTGGCAGAGAGGAGTGATCGACATGGCTATCCCAAACGAGCAGCGGTTGGAAGCAATCCTCACGCATCGCGCGCTGTGAAAACCTACATCAGTACATGTGGTTTTTTCCATCAACCCCAAGTTCTGTGGTATTTTTACAGTCGATAAATACATTAAGCTCCTTAAAAGTCTTTCCTTCCATCTGCGGAATAGCGGTTTTATAAATTGAGCTGATTCAGAGTCATGACAATGACTTCGCGTTTAATCGTTCCAATTTGGTTTTGTTCTGTTGAGTACAAACATTCCTTATTTGTGTCATCATTACTAGATTGTGGTTAGTTCAGTTGGAATAGAAGACATTTTCTTCCATTTGCCACTAGATGCCCATTGTTCAATTAGAATATAAACAGAAAATGCTGAATTAAGATGTATGTGGGCAGGTAAAAGCCTTAGAAACTTGGCAAGGTAGCTTATTAAGGTGGTGTGTAATGCACCAAATAAATTCCGAAATCCTGTAGTAAATCACTAAGATGATGACATTTCTTTGTGTCTCATTTCAGCCGTAGCAAACCCATTGCAGCTTCTGGCCGCTCACGCATCTGCCTCGGCGGCACTCAGCACCAAACGAGCAATTGCAGAGAACGTGGGCCCCAAACACGTGTCGGCCGAAGAACCTGCGCAAAAGAAGCTGCGCCCAGCGGTGGCAAAGGATGAATCGGAAGATGACGGTGATATAAGCAGCGACGGTGAAGGTGCCCCCCTTGTGATTGCAACTGGACCCGACACCACACATCACAGCAATGGGGTGGATTAAGAAACATCGCCATGCCCCGTTGCTGCTGCTTTAGTCGGTAACTCAAATTCTACCGGTGACGTGAAAGCGGTTGTCACTCTTGTCTCTTCAAGTTGAAGTAAATTCCAATGGAGTTGTGAAAGTAGGAGGAAAGAAGATAATGAGACGACATGTTTGTGTATGGTCTTAACGCTACTCCTAGCACGGGCGGAAATCAAGTAACAAGTTGTGGTTTATGCAATAAGGAAACGAATCAAGTAACGTGTTCTGCTATCGCTCGTGGCTGATGAAGCACAGAGAATTTCAGATACTTCTTGAGAACCGGCAGTGATTGTCACTGCCTGAGAAAATAAATATCTCACCATATACTGCTTCGGAATGGATAGGGGGACATTCCACGTCTTAACAGCTGTTCTGTAAGAACAATGCTTTCTACAAGGTCCATTGCTGGCTGTGCTACGACATGCTCAGTACCATGCTAAAGGGGAGAGAAAAACAACGTGTTGGGGTGTGCATGGAAAAAGACACGTATAAAACTCGCTGTTGCTTATGTTATAAATCTGTTTTGCTCGGATCTGAATGCCTTGTTGGCTTAGTTTAAATGGGCATATGTAAGATGATTTTTATTCAGTGTCCTCGTGTGCAGAATTAACGTGAGATAATCTTGCAAACTTTTTGCCCAAGGAATGGTAATCTTTCTCGGTTGTGACAAGTATTGCCTTTGGTAACAGAGTAACGTAAATGCAAAGGATGCTAAACTTCAAGCATTGGTTAAAGTAATGTGCGACAGTGGTGTCATTATAAATGGCAGTCGTGTATCCTCTCTTGACGGTACCATTATTAGCCACTCTCTTTAGTTGTGCATTGCTTTCTCAAAACTTTATCGGTCATGCAGATATTTTAGTGATGGTGATTGGAGTGAATCTCATTTTTATGTTTCTTGAGTCACAGAGCCATGTGTTGACAAAATGCTTTGGGAAAAAAACAAACCATTCTGAAATCGTTGTGCAACATGTCAGTTGCGTGCATCCTGACACAAGCGTTTTGCTCGTTCACGTCGATATAATTTTCCAGCAGCAACAATGTTTACTGTTGTTAATAGGGTGGCATGGTGGCGCAGTGAGTAGTGCACAGCAAGTAGCACCCAGGTTCGATTCCCGACTTGGGTACCTATGGGTGTGGACTTTGCATGTTCTACCCATGTTTTGTGTGGGTTTACAGCGGGTACCCTGGTTTCCTCCCAAAATCCAAAGACATGCTGCTGCCTAGGTTAAATGCCCTGCTGGCAAAATCCTCCCCCCCCCCCTCGTGCCCTGCGATGGACTGGCATGTCATCTTGAGCATAGCCCTGCCTTGCGCCCTGTTTCTATTGGCAAAGGCTCCAGCTCACCGTGACCGGCTACAGTTTTTAACCGGCTACTAATAATGAATTAATGACTTGTGAATCGGAAGAGGCTAATTCTAAAAGAACATGCATACTGTTTAATTTTACATCTTTTTTCATGGTTTGTACATTTCTACTGTGTGGCTGAGCATGCATGCCTATAGACCGTTGTCTTTGGCACTAATATAAAGGATGTATTTATCAGACCATTTCTCATTCACCTATCTCTTGGTATTATTTTCTCTATCTACCTCCTTTTTATGTTTCTTAAAAGGTTGATTTCATGTTTTTAAATCGTATTATGATGCTTCCCATGTTTGCATTTTTAAATAGTAATTTTTTTTCTAATATCAATGCAGTATCACATTTTTATAGTGTGTACAAATGAGAATTCAATCATGCTGACAGGTGTGATGTGTGTCGATGAATCTTTGGCTAATGGAACTAATTTGCATTTCCGACAAGGGACTTGGCCAACAACGAAAGTGCTGCACTATTCTCATATTAACCAGTGGTTGACATTGGTGAACTGTATGATTATGCGTTGGAGCCTTTAAAAAAAATTGTACTTCGATTGCGTTCCAAAGCTGTTTTTTTAAGCATAGCCATGTTGAGCCGCTACGCCTCTCTCTTTCGCAAGGATTCACCTCCCACGTTGGAGGAAGCATTCCCAGGTGTTCTGAGACTGAGTGAAATGTGAGTGTCCCTGATTTTCGAGGCATTTCACTATCTTGCCAGAATTCCTTTGATCCTTTATTACGCCGACAAGCCCATCATGAAAAGAAGACCAACAAGGACCGTTACGTCGCCCGGATTGGCGTTACCGGGGCCCCACCCTGGAGCCAGGCCCAGGGCTGGGGCTCGCAGGCGTCTTTGCCCACGGGACCTGGCCGGGCTCAGCCTGAAATGGCGTCGTGGGCCCGCCTTCCAGTAGGCTCACCACCCACAGGAAGGTCCATGAGGGGCCGGTGCAATGTGGTTTGGGTAGCAGTCGTGGCGGGGGGCCTCGACGACC
>JAZEWT010000003.1:41955925-41970860 GCA_036362905.1 Mordacia mordax
CATGCTGCTGCATAGGTTTATTGGCTCGCAGACTAAATTGCCCGCAGTGCCCGGTGATGGACTTGGCGTCCCATCGTGGGTGCATCGCTGGATAGACTCCGGCTCACCGCGACCCTGTAGAGGACTAAGCGGTTTCTGACAGTGAGATGAGATGAGATCGCCATCTCCTTACTACGTAACTCTCATCTCCCCCCCTGGCAACATAAGAAGGCTGATTTTCGCCGCTCGTATACTCTTACCGACTCTATATTTTACGCCTCAACCCTTGGGCCTTGCGTATTGAGGCAGCGATTGAAGCCTCGGCCTTGCCTGCCACAGCAGCCGGGTCGCCTCCACCTCGCAGGAGCTGCAACAGTCACCACCGCATCGAACCACGCAGCAAAGTTCCACAGTCACTCGCCTCATTTTCACTCATTTAACCCTTCTCGTCTAAATCAGTATTTGCTGAATGTCGTGTATTGAGGCCTAGACTTCCAGCTGTTATAGTTTAACACTTTGTCTCGTGTGGTGGTTTGCAATGGTTCATTAACTGCCTTAAGCCGCCAGTGTTTTTGAAGCGCGTTTTACATGTCATTGTGTGTGTGTCTGAAACTATCTTAATCACTTATCTCTGTTTTATTCCTCTCCAATTCTTAGTGGTCTAACACTGAGACTTCCATCTCCAACACTGAGACTTCCATCTCCAACACAGTGACTTTCATCTCTAACACTGAGACTTCCAACTCTAACACTGAGACTCCTATCTCTAACACTGAGACTCCTATCTCTAACACTGACTCCTGTCTAATATTTTGACTCCGATGTCTAACACTGTGACATCTCTAACACTGTGACTCATATCTAACAACGTGACTCCCATATCTAACACTGTGACGCCTATCTCGAACACTGTGACTCCCATATCTAACACTGTGACGCCTATCTCGAACACTGTGACTCCCATATCTAACACTGTGACGCCTATCTCGAACACTGTGACTCCTATCTCCAACACTGCGACTCATTTCTAGCACTGTGACGCGTATCTAACAGCGTAACTCCCATCTGTAACCCTGTGATTCCGATCTCTAACACTGACTCCCATCTCGAACATTGTGACTCCCATCTTTAACACTATGATTCTTATACATTCCTTTCGCCGTTCAGGGATACACCACTCTCTAGGTCAGTGGTTCTTAACCTTGTTGGAGGTACTGAACCCCACCAGTTTCATATGCGCGTTTCACCGAACCCTTCTTTATTGCAAAAATAAAATGTGATCACCTGCAGCCAGTGATGGCCAAGCGGGGCGTGTCATCACGAATCATATGAGTGAGGTGTGTGTCTTGACCTCCACCGAACCCCTGGGGTTCGATCGAACCCAGGTTAAGAACCACTGCGTCTAGGTTGATTTGCCTGCTGAGTCAAATGCACCAGGGTAGGTGCCCCGTGATGTATTGGCGTCGCATCCTGGGTTTGGCCCTTCCTTGGTACTTTGCTGAAAGAGACCTGGCACCATCAAGATGATTTTCTCACATTGAATCAGGCTCTACCATGGGACTTTGCACTCCATCAGAAGGCTCGTTCTCATGGCTGTGGCGGAGGCCTTGTAGTTCTCCACCGTGTTACTGCTGACATCTGACCGATTTTGCCACCGGCCTTCAATTCATTTGAGCAAATGTTTGGATTGGAGGTTGGCTCAACCTGTGAAGTTGGTGCTGCTCTACTGCCCACCTGGAACCTCCACTTCTTTTGTCAATGAACTGTCTGAGCTGATTTCTAAGCTGTGATTGAGTTCTGAAAGGATTCTGATTCTTGGCAATTTCAACATCCATGTTGACTCTCTAAAGAGCCCTCTTGCAAGGAAACTTATGGCCACTTAACTCACTTGGCTTCACTCAACACGTGACATCTGCTACTCACAGATGCGGCCATATTCTCAACTCGGTTTGCTCATGGGGCACATCGATAACCAAAATGTCCATCACTGATCCAGGTATATCTGATTACTTCACTGTGTGGCTTGATCTTCCAGTACCGATGATTGCTTCGAAAAGCTGCTCAATCACCAAGTGCCAAATCCAATTTGGAAACCTTAGCGCCCTCCAGACATTTTCACCGCAGCAATCAACAGTTCATCACTCTCCGCCTTGGCTCACTCTGCCTCATGCGACATTAGAAACTTACAACAGCGTGCTGTCAAGCATACGGGATGATCTGGCCCCGTTAAAATCACGATGTCTCAGGTGGAAAACCATCCCCTTGGTATACTGCTTAACTCCCGAGACCTCAAGGCGAATGCACGCAGGGCCGAACACTTGGAGAAAATCTGGCCTCACCGTTCATGCTTAAATTGTTAAGGAACAGCTCAACCACTGCCAGAAGGCACTTGACTGCACGTGTACCAACCATTTTTCCAGCATTATGGCTGATACCTGCGACAAGCCCAAGGTATTTTTTTCGACAATTAATTGGCTCTTTCGTCCAACCAGTCACTCAGCCTCACCTCTCTTCACTAATAAAGATCAGGCGGATCAGTTTATTCAGTTTTTCTCAGAAAAAAACAAGCCCACCGTATCTCTACCCAGCATCAACCACCAACAAATACCTCAATAAATGTTCCTCCACCTACCTTGACCTAAAATATCCTGGAATTTTCCGAGTTAATGGAATCCGAGGTCTCTTCTATAGCTACAATGTCTCGGCCAACAAACTGCTGCATGGACCCCTTCCCATCCACAATCATCCGGGCAAATGTCACATCCCTTGCCACCTTCGTCAATATCCTCTTTAATAACTCACTTCAGTCCGGCATCCTTCCCCCAATATTAAAATTTGCCGCAGTTACCCCTCTGCTAAACCTGGCTTCAGTTGCAATATCCCTGATAATGACAACCGCATCTCAAATCTACAATTCCTCTCTAAGGTCATTGAATGTGCAGTAGCCGCGCAACTCCAGAAACACGTTCTCAACAATGACCTCCTCGATCCCTTCCAATCTGGGTTCAGATTCTGCCATAGTACTGAAACTGCTCTGGTAAAAGTAGTTAATGACCTTCTTCGTCGCTGCTGATGAAGGCTTGCCAAGTATTCTTGTCCTCCTGGACCTGAGCGCTGCCTAGGATACCGTTGACCACCTGATCTTACTTGAGCGACTGGAAGATATAGGAGTCTCTGGCTGTGCCCTACATTGGCTGACCACCTACCTCTCCGACCGGAAGCAATTCGTTTGCCTCGGTGAACAAAACTCAGAGATCCATCCTGTTTTGTCTGGAGTTCATCAGGGTTCAGTTCTCGGCCCACTCCTCTGCAGCATCTACTTACTACCGCTTGGCCATATCCTGCGCAGCCTCAGTCTCAACTATCATTGCTATGCTGATCACATCCAAATCTATATCTATATTACCTATTAAATACAGGATGAATTCAAGATCCTCCTAACCTACGAGGCTCTCACTGGCGCTGCTCCGACATACACCCGAGACTTACTTCAGGCACCATCCTCAACACGACAGCTTCGATCCTCTCATACAGGCTTGCTGCATGTGCCCAGATCGCACCTCCATTCGATGGGTGACAGCCTTCTCGCGCACTGCTCCCAGACTCTGGAATTCCCTTTGGAGATTTCATCAGCTGAGTCCTTGGGCATCTTCAAATCTCATCTCGAGCCTCATTTGTTCCGTAAGGCTGTCAAGTTCTGCGCCTAAGATTCTTGACTCTAATCTCTAACACTGTGCCTCCTATTTCTGACAATGTGACTCCTATCTAACACTGAGACTCCTATCTCTAACACTGAGACTCCTATCTCTAACACTGAGACTCCCGTCTCAAACACTCTGACTCTTATCTCTAACACTGAGACTCTCATCTCGAACACTGTGATTCCCATCTCTACACGATTACTCTTTTATCCATTCCTCCTGCTGTTCAGGGATGCGCAGCTCTCTAGGTTTATTGATGCGGCTCAGTGTCGTCGTGCCGGGATGATGGCTCTCCTCCGAACTGCGCCATTTATTCCATCCATGTTTGTAGCAGAATTATTATTATTAATCGCTTAATCTTCATCCTATAGTTTGTTGCTACTTTTCATCTCTCGGTTGAGCTGTCCTGGTGTTGTTGTCGTACCGTTCTCTCCACAGCTCGAATTTGTAACAAGCAAACAAAAAAATCCATGTTGCTGATTTTACGTTCTTATCTCGTTGTTGATGATGTGCCGTTCTCTCCGCAGCTCTGTGCAGCACTTTGTGGCCCTTGGGTGATTAGCACTCTAGAAATGCTGCTATTATAATATGATCAATGTTAAATTAAACCATTTCCCAATAAATGTATTATATTCACTAATATTTTCACATTTAAACATCATAGTTGAAAGTCTGATTATATTTTACTTGTTGTCCTGCAACGATGTATATTAAAAAACATACAATGTTATTGCTGCTGATTTTCCGTTCTGGTGCAATTGTTGTTAACGTGCCGCAGCTCTGTGCAGCGCTTTGTGACCCTCGGGTGAAACGCGCTCTAAATGGAATTATTATTATTATGACGATATTTCGTTTATTTAAGAACGTCACGAGTCGGCCGTGTTCGATTCTTTAGATTTACCACTCCAACGATTCCCCCGGTAGGAGATGGGGTTTCGCGCAATCGATTCCTCGGATCGATTCGTACATGAACAGTCCACATTAGAAGCTTCGGTGGTAATTACGACGTGTCCGCATTCAGACAAATTCTACCAATCAAGGGGCTAAACGGGACGAGTGAGACAGATCGACGGTTCAACGTCGGACACAATTCAGACAATAACGCAAACATTAACGGCGAAAGCGGAATCGACTCTCGACCTGGGCCCAAGTGGAATCGCGCAGGTGATTTTAAAAGAGTACTGTAGTACAGTACATGCGTGTGCGCTGCGGCAGCGCAGAACGCGGCTACGTGAGGTCTTTAACCAGGGAAGATCTCAAATAAACACTAGGGGTTGACTCGCTTGCAGCAGCGAGCTGTTCACTCGTGTGCTACTTACCTGCACACCCTCGTGTGCCGTGCCAGCCTTCACTTGTGACTCACCCGCCAATAGCACTGGGGGCCTTCCCGTTTGTTGAGGTTGGCCGGAGGGGAGGTCGTCGTGTGCGGTGCTGTGAGTGGACGGGGCGCTGCTATGGAGAGCCTGCTCAGAGCGGAGCTCGACACGGACACCGTGAAGCCTCTGGGATCCTCAGCCACAGGCGGCTGCATCAGCGCCGGGCAGGGCTACGAGACGGGACGCGGGCGCGTGTTCGTGAAGACTAACACCAAGAGCGGGGTATCGCCTCCACTCCTCCTCCTCATCCCCTTGGCTTACACCCCTCCTCCTCATCCCCTTGCCTTACACCCCTCCTCATCCCCTTGCCTTACCCCCTCCTCATCCCCTTGCCTTACCCCCTCCTCATCCCCTTGCATTACCTCCCTCCTCATCTATTGCCTTACCTCCCTCATCTATTGCCTTACCCACATCCTCATCCCCTTGCCTTACCTCCCTCCTCATCCTCCACATCAACTTCTTTGTTGAAGAATTATTTTTTTCCGCTGACTTTATGTCCTATAATTTATCGCTGCTGTTTGACTTTCACTTGAACTGTTCTGATGTTGTTGTTGACATGGCGTTCTCTCCACAGCTCGGATTTGTAAATTTTTAAAAACCCAAAGAAAACGTTGTTGTTGCCGATTTTTCCGTTCTCTGTCATTGTTGTTGACGTGCCGCTCTCTCCACAGCTCTGTGCAGCGCTTTGTGACCCTCGGGTGAAACGCGCTCTGTGAATGCAATTATTATTATTATTATTTCCTGGGGGCGACGCGGTGGCCCAGTGGTTAGCGCTGTTGCCTCACAGCAAGAAGGGTCCAGGCTCGAATCTCGGCTCTGGTGCCTTTCTGTGTGGAGTTTGCGAGTTCTCTCCCCGTGTCCGCGTGGGTTTTCGCCAGGCACTCCGGTTTCCTCCCACAGTCCAAAAAGACACATGCTGCTGCATAGGTTAATTGGCTTGCAGACTAAATTGCCTGCAGTGCCCGGTGATGGACTGGCGCCCTATCGTGGGTATACCCCTGCCTTGCGCCCTGTGTCTGCCGGGATAGGCTCCGTCTCACCGCGACCCTGTGTAGGACTCAGCGGTTTCTGACAATGATATGAGATGAGATTAACAAGAAGACAGAGGAGCGAGCCTCAAAACAAGAGCTCGCTCCGGGTGTAGCAAGTTTGCCGCAAGCCATCGCAGGCAGCTGATCCACATGACCTGCACTTATCCCGAGACCCACATTCTAGCTTTTGACACTTAACGTGTTCTGAAAGTACACTTAGCCTGACACAAGGACTGTGATGGCGATTGATGGCTGTTGTTGGTCAAGAGTTCACAATAGTTTTTGCTCGAAATCGTTGCGAAGGTGACTGGAGGCGCTGTCGTTGTCCTTTAGGCCAAGCGCATGTTTGATGGGGAGTTTGCGAGCTTGAAAGCTATTGCATCCACGCACACGGTGCGGGTGCCCACGCAGATTAAGGTGACCGAGATACCTACTGGTGGGGCTCTGCTCATAATGGAACATCTGGATATGAAGAGTCTTAACAGGTTGGTGGGCATTTTTAATGATAATATAGTTAGCTGTTACAACCATATTATTCCAAAATATGAGACACGAGTTCTAAGTTGCAGTGAATTAATGTAATAATGCTTCAAAAGTGTTTGAAAATTGTCTAAAGTTAATCGATATGCTTTCGCCAAACCAACAAAAACAACTCATTGTCATTGAAGTCTATTATCTTCTTTATAAGTTTAGTAAACCACTCTATTTTGCACCACGTGCTCTTGACTGGTGTTAATGTAAATATATTCCCTAAGTTTTCATGTCTTCTTTTGTCTTGATATTTGATAGACGTTTCAAAGTGTTCGTTAGTTTATTTAAATGTGCTGGTTTAACTAGAATTATATGGCTCATACTTAAAAGAGTGTTGGTCTGTGCTATTCTCCATTGGTGGAAACCTACATCATTACATTGCATACATTGTCTAAGTATTTTGTTTGCATGATTTACCACAAGCGTGTGATTTAAAAAATATATATATTTTATACCTTCTGTAAGGTGTATGAAGATCTTGACACTTATATTATTGCCAGGAAGGGTGACATCTTCTCTTTATTTAAATTATAATTTGATAAAATGAACTGTTTCACTGACTGAAGTCCATTGTGTTGTAAACTCCTACAGGGGCTCAGGGTTGCTGGGGCAGCAACTGGCTGATATGCACCTTCACAACAAGAAGATTGGAGAGAGGCTTCAAAAGGGAGAGAAAACGATCGGTATTGCATCACGAAAATGTCTAACTAACAGTTGCGGAAAACTCAGCCTAAACCTGTGAACCTGACAGTGCCTGATGATTGTGCATAAACAGACATGCACGGACTGAGTCACCTTGCTTGTGACTGCTGTGTAGCTTCATCGTGCAATGAAGTCATTGAGCTAGCGAGTGACTTCGACACTTTAATTCATTTATCAATGCCTGCTTACCCTTTACAGGGTCGAAGAGTGGGGGGCGGAGCCTATCCTCGCCGACAGAGGGCACAAGGCGAGGAATACCCAGGATGTGACGCCAGTACATTGCAGGGCACACTTTTTGGGGAAATTTACTTGGCAGGTCAATTAATCTAGGCAGCAGCGTGTCTTTGGAGGGTGGGAGGAAACTGGAGTACCTGACAGAAACCTACGTGGGTACGGGGAGAACATGCAAACTCCACACAGAAAGGCACTCAAGCTGGGAATCGAACCTGGGTCCTTGTTGCTGCCAGCAGGAAGGATGCCAGCTCGAAGGTGCCGGGTTATGTAGATAAACCAGTATCTCTATGTCCTGGCCACTTTTGTGATGTTGTGAATCTGTATTCTTACCATATACGCCATAAACTTTGGTTAATTATTACGGATTATTTTGGGCAAAGACAAATACGTGCAGTACTGTTATTCAAATTATTAATATTTCAGTGCCAGAGTCCACTAAGGAATGTTCTGCTGCAAAGGAGACCATGACACTGAATTTTGTATTCTGTGCTATTGTTGCCAATGGCCGTATGTTCAGGAGCTCGATACTAGTGGCGATGTCTGCTTGCTATGAACGGCACGGTGTCTATGCAGTGGTAACATCTGGGCCTCACAAGAAGAAAGTCTTACCGGAGGCAGTTTGATTCCTGCTTCAGGCACCTTTCCGTGTGGAGTTTGTGTTCTCCCGCTGTTCTGCGTGGGTTTCCTCCAGGTTCTTCGGTTTCCTTCCACAACTAAAAAAAAAAACTCATTAATCAATTGGCCAATAACATCATCGTAAATAGGACAATGTGTCTGGCGGGCTGGTGCTAGTTAACCGGCTGGTGCTAGTTAACCGGCTGGCCCTCCTGCAGGTTGCCTCGTTCCTCTGAGTCGTTCTCTCTATGAATGAATGCTTTTGAAACGGAATGAATGCGTATGTGTGGATCGTGTGGATTATTATTATTAGATGGCTTTGGGAGAGAGTTTGCGCAGCTTTGCTCATCCTGCTTTGAAGGGCAATACAGTAAATGCTAAATTATATATTTTGATCTAACTATGTATTGTGCAGTATGACGTCGATTTAACGGACTAATACGGGGGAAATGAGTGCCCACGGTTATTAATTCCATATTTTTATATAGTGATACTATATGCAGAGTAATCACCACATCTTAAAACAAGCTTTATAATAATAACTGCATTTATAGAACGCTTTTCACCCGAGGGCCACAAAGCGCTGCGGAGAGAACGGCACGTCAACAACAACGACTTTAGAATGGAAAATCAGCAACAATAACTCTTTTTTTTTTACAAATCTGAGCTGTGGAGAGAACGGCGTGTCAACAACAACATCAGGACACTATGGGTACTTTTTTGCCAGATACGCTAAAACCTGTTGTAATCTTATATATGTATACTGGCACAAAAGTACCAATAGCGTTAACAGCTCCACCTAAGCTATAAAGCATTGATACTGCGTTGTCCTGAGCTGACTGCCTTTTGGCAACGACTAACACCGGCAAGCCACAAAAAGGAAGCCACTGCCAGGTGAAGGTCGGTCAGTTGAAGGACAATGCATAGGTTATCAAAGCTACCTGTTTGCATACTTTGCCACTAGTATGTGTGGCTTTTGCAAACTGGACGCATTGTAAAATGTGTCTATTTTGGTGTTTGGGATCTTAACACCTGCATAATCGCCATCAGGACAGTTCAACTGAAAGTCAAATCGCAGCAATAAATGATGGGACATAAAGTAATAGAAAAAAATAATAATTCTTCAACAAACAAGGAGTGAATCAATGTTCCCGAGTAGGCGCAGATCGGCAGAAAGCCATTATCCCGGCACGACAACATTGAGCCACATCAACAGTCCTAGCCAGAGGGCTTGAAAACCTTATGGAACAAGTGCATCTTGAGACGAGATTTGAAGATGCCTATGGACTCAGCTGACCGAATTTCCAAAGGAAGGGCATTCCAGAGTCTGGGAGGAGTGCGCGAGAAGGCTGTCACCCATCGAATGGAGATGCTATCTGGGCACATGCAGCAAGCTCGTATTTGATAATCCACGTTGTCGTGTTGAGGAAGGAGCCCGAAGTAGGTCACATCCGTGACCTACTTCCACTGGGCCACCGCTCCCCACATATATATGTATGCACAACACACACAAGTATGACTTTATATGTGAAAGCATATATACATATGTGTGTGTTTGCAGCATTCAGCTGTTCAGTTACAAAAGGGTCTCGTTCCGTTTGAGACTACTAAATTAAGATTCATGTATGTTTTCAAGCTTTTGATTAAAATTTGACACTGTAATTTCTCCAACAGGTAAGGGTCCTGGGCAGGAAGATGTGGAGTATGTGGACAAGTTTGGGTTTCATGTGGCTACATGCTGTGGTTACATCCCACAGGTGAACTTTGCTGCAAAGTCATGATTTAGTTGTAGCCTGATGATTGCTTCGAAAAGCTGCCTCGATCGCTTCCTCTCTCCACCTCGCGACGTTTCGCCTCCTCACACGTTAGAGGCATCCTCGGGCGCAGTGTGCGTGTGTCGTGTGTGTGACTCCTATTTATATGTAGGTACTATGTATGTGTTGAGTCCCCTCCACAGAGTTGCTGCATTCCAGGATCAGTGGACGACCGTCGGGGTGGCCTATTGAAGTGTTGATTTACATTTTAGTTGAAGGACAGCTTTTGTGACGGCTAAGAGAGAACCACTCGAAATGGTTGTCCTGAGGGGGCACCGATTGCAATGCCCCTGCAGCATGCCCTATAAACCTACGTCAATGCACAACTACAATTGTCCTGCTACAACTTTGGTCACTTAAGGCTCGAGAGCAATTGTCATTTGTAATGTTTCTTATTACGTTTGATTCATCATGGAGCAAGAAAATGAGCTCCGGAGCAGATGCAATTTGGATTATTACATGGCACGATGGGGGTTTAAGGTGGCATTTTAATAGGCACTGGATCGGCACACATGCTATTTTACATAAACACAACGCATTTGTAAAGCAATGCATTGGATAAAAAAATAATCTTTACAAAGTTAATCTATTGTACGTTTGTACCATTGATATCAGGCACAATCCTTTAACAAAATGTATCAACTGCCCTCACCATCTGTAATACAGCACCCCTCAATGATCTATATATCATGCACAACCACTGGACTCTTATGCTAGTGTTGATATGATTATTTGTTTACTAATTACTATCAGAGTCGAGTTTTTCACAAACACAAAACTCCTCGTTACAATAAGTGGAGACCTCCGAACACTGCTGCACCGTGATAATCGATGCATAACATGGACATAATAGTCAATATAAGCGTTATCCATACAGTGTGTGTTCTTTATATTTTGCTTACAGACCCCTTAGGCCATGGATGGACTCAGTGACGTCTGTGGTGTGTGCCTATGTAATTCGGGGTTCATAATGCGCACGTATTCGTGGCTCCAGCTGAATGAATGGCAGGAGGACTGGGTGACGTTCTTCTCACGTCAACGACTGCAGCATCAGCTGGACACGGTGGAGAAGAACTACGCTGACCGTGAGACTCGCGACCTCTGGTCCCAGCTTCAGGTCCGTGAGATGTTTCTTGCCTCTGATACATGCCGCAGCTGGAGGATCGGCTTGTGCACAGCTGTTTGTGATTTTTACAAATCAAGCCGGGGGTGGAATTCGAAAAAAAAATATTTTGTGAACGCACCATGGTCGGCATCTCCTTCAGAGCAGGGGTCCAGGGATCCTCTCACAGAAAATGTTGAGATCATGAGAATGCATTTCTTGTGTTTTTATGATGTCTGAGATGTTAAATAATCATACACATTTACACTCTGAAGGCCTACTACGTTCACATGGGGAAGGCGTTCCTTTGCGTTCCTGCCCAATCCACTCCTCTCTATAGTAGTGCTGCGTGTGCGTGTGTGCAGCTGCGCTTAGCGGATTATTTCCGGGACGTGGAGGTAGTTCCGGCACTCCTCCACGGTGACCTATGGACCGGGAACGCGGCCGAGGTGGACGACGGACCCGTCGTCTTTGACCCGGCCTCCTTCTATGGGCACTCCGAGTACGAGCTCGCCATCGCTGGGTATAAGAAAGCGACCAAAACAATAGCAACAACTGCTCTTCACGACTCTTTGCCGGGCAGTGTTCGTTCCTGAAAGGAGGCACGGTGGTGCAGTGATTAGCGCTGCCACTTGACAGCAAGAAGGTCCCGGGTTCAAATGCCGGCTCAAGTGCCTTTCTGTGTGGAGTCGCATGTTCTCCCCGTATATGCGTGGGTTTTTGCCAGGTACGAAGACAAGCTAATTGGGCTAATTGTCCTGACGTTATTGCCTCTTGTGCCTTGAGATGTGTAACTGGTTTACCCCTCCCTTCTGGACAACAGCTGAGTGGTTCCTTTCAACTTTAAAGTTGAGTAAATTCCTGTCGCCACAGTGTGGCAAGGGTGAGCAGCTAATGCGATAGCGAAGCACACCACGTGGAGTTGTGCTTGAGATGTGTACATACGCAGTCTCTACCACCTCTATTTACATAGACTGTAGCCACAACTGCAATCGAGGCTCATATGGTTCACAAAACAATAGTTGAGCGATACGTCTCTTGTTTCCACACTGCTTGATTATTATTTGCTCTAGAAACTCACTTTGTAATGATGTAGGTTTTCACGGCTTGATGCATGATGATTGCTTCGAAAAGCTGCTCTCTCGGGAGAGCCGCGTCGATCGTTCACTGTTAAAACTAGGAGGCTCTGGTTCAGAGACAGGTTGCCACCAGTGGGCATTACCCAGAATCCAGGCTAAAGATAATTCATTGCACACCATCTCAAGTTTGAATCTTCAGAGTTAAAGTATGCTAGAATATGCTCCCCTGCTCAAGAATTGTAATCTTATTATGGTGGAGGGGTTTGTGTGTTCCAGTGAATCCCAGAGCTCTTACCTGGAGTCTAACACTCTTCGTAGGGTATCCCTTGGTGAAGAGCTGTGGAGTTTACCAGTCCTGGTAGGGTCTGTCGTGGTGAACAGGTCTTGGCGGAGGTTTCAGACAATGATCCTGAGACCATCCGACTAAAGGAGGTTGGTGTCAGGAAGTGCATTCAGTCGTAACATTCTGCTCCAATCCCCTCATCATGGGGAAAACCGGCCAACCCTGGTCAATGTGTAAAAGGACCGTTTGAACCGGCAACAACCACAGCAGACCTGGAATATAATAATAATAATAATAATTGCACTTCCGGAGCGCTTTTCACCCGAGGGTCACAACGGTCTGCACAGAGCTGCTTAGAGAATGGCACGTCAGCAACAACAACGACATAACAGAAAATCATTAACAGTTACTTTTTTTTTTACAAATCTGAGCTGTGGAGAGAACAGCATTAACAACAAGAACATCCGGACCATTTAACTGAATGTCAAATAATGGTAAATTATAAGAGGACATAGAATAAGTGATAAAAAAAAATAATTCTTCAACAAACAAGGAAGGAATGAATGTTCCCGAGCAGGCACAGGTTGGAAGAAAGCCATCAACCTAGCATGACGACATTGAACCGCATTAACAGTCCTAGCCAGAGGACTTGAAAGCCTTACGAAACAAGTGAGTCTTGAGACGAGATTTAAAAATGCGCAGGGACTCAGCTGATCGAATCTCCAATGGAAGGGCATTCCAGAGTCTGGGAGCAGGGACTCAGCTGATCGAATCTCCAATGGAAGATTAGAGTCAAGAATCTTAGGCGCAGAACTTGACAGCCTTACGGAACAAGTGAGGCTCGAGATGAGATTTGAAGATGCCCAAGGACTCAGCTGATGAAATCTCCAAAGGGAATTCCAGAGTCTGGGAGCAGCGCGCGAGAAGGCTGTCACCCATCGAATAGAGGTGCGATCTGGGCACATGCAGCAAGCCCGTATTGGGCTAGCCTGCACAAAAAACATATTTTACGTATTTTTTATTGAGCACTAAATGATGGCCAGGTTGAGGCCATAACAATTGCTGCACTGCATTCATGGCAGCGTTTAGTCATAGATGGCTCAGTGAATTTGAACCAAGGACCTCGATGAGGTTGGCTGATTGCTCTGAAAAGGGATTTAACCTCGAGCGAGTCAACCGCTGCGTTCATTGTCTGTTATGGCGTTCGTGTTGGAACAGCGGCAGCGTAAAATTGTGCTCGTTATGCGTTCTCTCGCCACAGGATGTTCGGGAACTTCAGCTCCGCATTTTACTCCTCCTACCACGCTCGCGTCGCAAAGTCAGAGGGCTTCAGCAAGCGCCAGACGCTCTACCGACTCTTCCACTACCTGAACCACTGGAATCACTTTGGAAGCGGATACCGAGGATCTACCATCTCCACCATGCGCAGCCTCCTCAAGTGAACGAGAGGTGTTTGGAACGCGTGCCACGTCGTGTGTGGCTGTATTAAGATTACTAGAACAGTACCCACCCAATGTGGGCGATGTTGTTCCAAGTTACAGTGACCTGTCTTGTTGGTAACGCTTTCTGTTGACGTTTTTTCCAAACACATCGTTGTTCCTGAGTGCTGTCGCGTTCGGTCTAAAATCAGGAACTCGGCAGTTAGCGCGTTCGGTTATAAATCCGGCGATCCGAGTTCGATTGCCGCTCATGGCCAACACCAGTGACGATTTTTGAACGGGTCCTGGGCGTCCCCTGGGTCTTCTCAGCCTCAAATGAGTACCGAGTCTCATCTCATTGTCAGAAACCGCTTAGTCCTGTACAGGGTCGCGGTGAGCCAGAGCCTATCCCGGCAGACACAGAGCGCAAGGCAGGGATATACCCACGATGGAACGCCAGTCCATCACCGGGCATTGCGGGCAATTTAGTCTGCAAACCAATTAACCTATGCAGCAGTATGTTTTTTTTAGACTGTGGGAGGAAACCAGCGTGCCCGGCGAGAACCCACGCGGACACGGGGAGAGAACATGCAAATTCCACACTTGCTGTGAGGCGACAGCGCTACCCACTGGGCCACCCTGAGTACCTAGTGTAGTGTGTAAACATTGCCGAGGGAGACAAAGGCGGCCGGGCGTAGTACTGCTCACCCACCTTGTATGCATGTTAGATAAACGCTATTGTAATACCATGCGCATACAATTACAGTACATAGCGGCACGAAATTATGTTTCTCATGGTCCTTGATACAAAAAACAAACATCTTCATAGGTAACCTTCATAGGTTACCTTCATAGGTTACCTATGAAGTTACTTTCATAGCCAACTATGGGTAACTATGAAGGTAATTTCATAGTTTCTCGCTACCGGCACTTAACCCTCCAGTGTGTTAAGGCTCAATGGGTTATCTTTGTCAGGAGCGTTAAGTGCACTGGGCTATGAATCTTGCCTCAAATGAGTCCCCGGTGCAGTGTAAACACCACCACTCGGGAAGGTGACAGGTGAGTGGGCT
>JAZEWT010000003.1:42026710-42048840 GCA_036362905.1 Mordacia mordax
CACCCTGTGTCTGCCGGGATAGGCTCCGGCTCACCGCGACCCTGTACTACAGGACTAAGCGGTTGCTGACAATGAGGCAATGAAACAATGATTATTTAAATTGGTTGACACATATTAATTGTTCTACGTGAGCCATCAGGGCATTTCGTCTGCTAAATAATAGTTAAGAAAAATAATTTCAGTTGTTAAAATATGTAAATAACCATTAGAAGGGACTGTTTGTCTAACGGCATGAAAATGTCAGGAATATTTTCTTTGGCTCAAGACTTTCGATAACCCCTGTATATCAATCGGTGTTTGTCCATCATGGGGCTTATGTTATTTACGCGTGACTGGAGAAGATCAATATACTGATGGAAATGTAAGGATTTAAGAAGGGTGAATGTCCACAAGCGAATTTTCTGGGCGTTCAAGTGCACGTATGAATGCCTTAACGACCGTGTGTGGGTTCAATTACTGGCCACGACCATCGTGAGAAGTGATCTGTACGCATATGCCAGGGCCGCTCCAAGTTCAGCTCAGCCCTGAATCTGTCGCTCCCGCTGGAGTGTGCACACATCACCACTGGCATCACGATGCCTCCGAGCACTCGACACGGCTATCACGAAAGAGCAGCTATGGAGAAAGATTCTCATCGCACATTGTGCCGCAATAAGCCTACATCATTAATATCACTGGCATCATCAGCGATGGTGATGTCATCACACCTCAAGAGGTGACTGTGTCATGCAACTAATAGGTGCTCATTGATAATAATTGGCCCTGCAGGCTCACCAAGATAATTTGAGATAATGTTTACGCACGCACATAAACATGTGCAATAAATGTGCAGGTGCGCGCATGGCCAGCGTACACGTATAAAACTGCTCTTGAAACGTTGCAAAGGAATCATCGACAATTGCTTATGCATTATAATGTTGGGCTACAGCTCTTTTTAGAGGCGTTCTGGTGAATTGATATGTTAATTGGAAAAAATGCATTTTATCTTTAGGTGCCTTCAATTGCATCGCGCGTTACGCCGAAGCTGCTTTGATTGACAAGTCAACAGCAGCCCAACACAATTACCATAAAAACCAGGCTTCACAAAATGTCAGCGTGAAATACCGCCTCTCGACTGTTCACTGTCACGGCGAGAAAACGCATAATGAAAACTTGCAACACGGGGGTCAGAGGTTCAATTCGATCTCCCACCGTGGCCTTCAGAGGAGGCCACTTCAGCGTTCGCTTGAGTGGAGGCCCTTTTTCCAACCGTGGCATGAGCTGGAAATTGCAAGGCTGCACTTTTACCTCATCCTCAGGGAGAGGAAAATAATACAATAAGCCGTGTATATTTCCCCTCTTTGGATTGCAAACTTATCGTGGTGGAGGGTTTGTGTAATACAGTGAAATGAAGAGCTGTCATCTGGAGTCCAGCAATCGTGCTGGGGTCTCCCTTTGCAAAGAGGTTTGAGCAGAAGTTCCACAGCAACAACGATCTGCAGACCCTGCGACTAAAGGAGAAATGGATTCCTGCCGTAAAATTTTGCTCAAATAAGCTGCGCACTGGGGAGCAAGCATCGAGAGTTTCATGGTGGATAGCAGTTGGAAGTATGGAGGGACAAGGAAAGTTGCTTTAAGGCACTGAGATGAGCAGAAGTTATGAATCACCTGCCATATTACGTAATAAGAGACATTGTTTTAGTTTGTAAATGTGATATAACTCGAGCGCCAATTCTATACAGACGATCACTTTATTGTAATGTCACAATCGCACGCAATATCGGTGGGATTAAATCACCAACCCGTCGCCACCGAGCCAGATAACTCTCGTGCTCTTGGACAGAGGACCTCGTGAAATGTTGTCAAATGTAAAAAAAAAAACTAGAATAATCAAAAGCATCGGGCCTGCTCGTTTGTCTGGAGCATCAATCAATTATGCCGACTACAAACCGCGCTTATCCCTGACACCGGCTTGAGTTCCAATTAGCCACGTGTCAGCGCTTGCCAGGGTGAGTCCAAACAGACACGGGCTTTGACTTTGGTGAGAAACGAAAGAAGACATGCACGGATGAACATGTCTGTAAAAGATGAGAAACAAGGCGTATGAAAAGCATGATGGATGGGGCATTTAGTGCAAGTCTTGCTTAACACTCATTTAACGTGCGGCTTGCCAGACGTGCGCTCCCGAAGAGTGGTTTGAAGGACACCTCTTTGAAAAGAATATACGTCACCGCTGCATCCGCACGGCACCGACGTTACTGCACCGTGCACGGCCGGAGACGAACGGGTGGACAATGAAAGGGACTGCGGCGTCGATGGAGAATGATAATCGACAATGCGCCCACGGGGATGAGGCATGGGTGAATATAGTGACGATTGATCAATCAGTTGTTTACGTTTGTATAGCGCCTCTCACAAGCAAAGCGCCTGAACAATTACGTTACGGCAAATAATTAATGCAAATAAAGGTAATAACCGCTTGTAAGAGAGTTATACCAGAGAAAGCGATCCTATGTGATGGAAATGCTGTAAGCATAGGCGGAATTGGAAAAATATCACTCTGAGCAAACCCGAGTCTGCATCCCCTTGAGAGGCAGGGGTCTGGGCTCCTCTCACAGAACATTATGCGTTTATGAGATTGTATTTCCTACATTTCTGTGACTTGTAAAATAACCATCTAAATGTAAGACCGTGAACGCCTGATGTGTTTCCTGTGGAATTTTCACTCTGAGAATGGCATTCCCGCGCGTTCCTACCCAATTCCACCCGTGGCCGTAAGAACAATACTATCAGTTAAAATTAAACGGGCAGTGTTGAAGATGACAACGGCACTGATGAAGAGAAAGGAGAACGCTGACGGTAGTTTTGTTTTCGGGGACCAACGATGGCAGTGGCAGTGGTAATGACCCATGAATGGAACCACGCGTCCAAACCAGCATTCATCCGCTCACCCATGCACGCACCGGCCACTGCGCGACACTCATCCACCCCGACGCCTACTCGTCCATCACGGCACGATAGCCGCGCAACGCGCTCGCGCCTCTACAGACGACCATCGGCCGGCTAGCGGACGGGCGCTTAGCGGACACGGGCGCTTAGCGGACACGGGCGCTTAGCGGACACGGGCGCTTAGCGGACACGGGCGCTTAGCGGACACGGGCGCTTAGCGGACACGGGCGCTTAGCAGACACGGGCGCTTAGCAGACACGGACGGACGAAAAAGTGACGAGAGCACCAGACCCGAGTTACTTGAACAGTGAAACAGATTTCTAAACAACAGTGAAACAGATTTCTCAACAGGCGTCACAGGCGCGTTTGTTTCTCAACGTATTTCGGCGTCATGGCAAGATATGGGCGGCACCGTGGCCAAGTGGTTAGCGCTGTCGCCTCACAGCAAGAAGGTCCCGGGTTCGAATCTCGGCCCGGGTACCTTTCTGTGTGGAATTTGCATGTTCTCTCCCTGTGTCCGTGTGGGTTTTCGCCGAGCACTCCGGTTTACTCCCACAGGCCAAAAAACATGCTGCTGCATAGGTAAATTGGCTTGCAGACTAAATTGTCCGCATTGCCCGGTAATGGACTGGCGTCGCATCGTGGGGATATCTCTGCCTTGCGCCTCGCGTCTGCCGGCATAGGCTCTGGCTCACCGCGACCCTGTACAGGACTAAGCGGTTTCTGACAATGAGATGAGATGAGGCAAGATTAATAATGATAGGTTCTCCCATTATCTTGGTGCGATCAGTGAAACTCAGCCAGTTTGACCAATGACATAACACCCGAAATTAATGCAGTGTTCCCACAACTGTTGGAAAGCAGACCTGGGCCACGCTGGGCCACTCCAGAGTCGGCCCCACGTGCTTCACTGCTGTGCCATCGCCTGTAGAGCCACGTGGCTGCGTGCACTCTTCGAGCGCTGCCACATCCCCTCCTCCCCACGGCAACATTATTTATAATCACAATGCATTACACGCGCATATTCGTTTCTTCTCATCTCATTGTCAGAAGCCGCTTAATCCCGTACAGGGTCGCGGTGAGCCGGAGCCTATCCCGGCAGACACAGGGCGTAAGGCAGGGATATACCCACGATGGGACGCCAGTCCATCACAGGGCACTGAGGGAAATTTAGTCTGCAAGCCAATAAACCTATGCAGCAGCATGTTTTTTGGACTGTGGGAAGAAACCGGAGTGCCCGGCGAAAACCCATGCGGAAACGGGGAGAGAACTCGCAAACTCCACACAGAAAGCAGCACCCGAGCCGAGATTCGAACCCGGGACCTTCTTGCTGTGAGGAGGCGACAGCGCTACCCCCACTGGACCACCGTGCGCTCTGCTACACAATGTATACACAATGTATACACAATGTATATGTTCGTCTCTGATCTAAGGTATTCTTTCAAAGAGGCAAATGGCGCAGAGGTTGTGAATTAACAGCAGAGATGCCTGGGGAAGGCAGACACGTGGTTAGCCAGCGCCAACATGAGCCAGAATCTTCATCCCGTACATCAGGATGCAATCGGCCAATTAACCAGACTGTTTTGTTGTTGTTGCTGTTGTGGGGGAAACTGGAGGACCCAGAGGATCCCACGCGGAAGAAGTGGAGATAACACACAAACTCCACACAGAAAGGCGCCCGAGGCAGGAATGTAAGTGCCCCGGGCAGAACGTTCTCTCTGTGCCGCCGCGCCGCCGGCTCGCCGCGCCGCCGGCTCGCCGCGCCGCTGGCTCGCCGCCACGCCGGCTCGCCACGCCGCCTGCTCGCTGCGATCACCGTATGATGTCGACGTGTCCGTTCTTGGCGGCGAGGTGCAGCGCGCTGGTGCTGTTGGGGTGGTTGGGGTCGTGCGGACGTCCCTCCAGCAGGGTCGGGCACACGTTGCTGCTCAGCAGCAGCTTCACCACCTGCGCGCACGGTGAGACGGCGCGGCGCGCCGCGTCAATCGACCTGCCCGGAGACTCGGCGTCACGTCGAGAGAGGAGCGACGCTCGACGCGGCCATCCCGAAAGAGCGGCTGGGAAAAGATATATCAATGCAAAGTGGTACTCAATTTATCAGCCCTGGAGTGATATAAATAATAATAATTGCATTTATAGAGCGCTTTTCACCCGAGGGTCACAAAGCGCTGCACAGAGCTACGGAGAGAACGGCACGCCAACAACAACGACATAAGAACGACAAATCAGCAACAATAAGGTTGTGGCGAGAACGGCATGTCAACAACATCAGGACATTTCAACTGAAAGTCAAATCGTAGCAATAAATTACAGGCCATAAAATAAGCGACAGTGTCTTATTTCTGGTTGCTCATGCGTAGAAATGACGAGTGGGTAATTCCTCCGTGAGTGAAAATAAGAAAGCTGTAAGCCCATTGAGATTCGTGTATAACTGCACAAAATGGCTTTCCGAAGTTTAAATTAAAGTGTTATTCCGTTGGGTTTCACATATTCGTAAGACACATTCCTGGGTCACTGAGGCATGTACGGAATAGATATTCCGCTGTTAATAATACAGGAGAATCCTTCGCGCTCGCTCATAACCCCGAGGAAATGTGGTCCTCATGGTCACACACATAAACGCCCTTTTAAACAGTCGCATGACATAAAAAAAAAAACTATTCCATCGTGCCGCGAAATATAAATTACAAACATCGCAGCCTGTTAAAATATTATTCGCGCTTCGCTTACAAAGCCTTGTACGCGGCTGGGCATTACATGATCTCAGTGTGACGTCATCCACTCGGCCAGGTCCATCCCGATTCACCGAGACTGACCTCTATGAAAATACAATCTTGAGACTGCGTGAGGTTTTCTTGTGTTGACGAAAAATAATAAGCATTACCCCTTGCAATAAAAGGGAAAATTAATGCGCCTAAATTGATTCTGCTGAAAGGAAAATGGAATCGTATGCAATATCGTGCAATTAACAAAACTATTCACAAAATGATAAAGCTTTGTGTGTTGCCTCGAAGGTAAAAGCTCTCTTGTGTTAGAAACTGGCTCAGCTATAAAGGATTGACTAAGCAATTGACTAACAGACAATTGGCAAGGAAAAAATGAATAAATGAATATGAACTACATCGCTTCCTTTGTAGCGTGGAACGAATGGAGTTTATTTACTGAGCCACTTTGAAACTCCTATTACTGCATTATTCATAATTTCGATTAAAGCACATGCAAAGTGAGCACCCAAAACGCGCCGCCGCCTTAGTTTCTAATTGGCGATTTGAATTCAATAAAAACTCGCGGTGTCCCTGCCGGGTCTCGTGAAAGATAGGGGAGGGGGGGGAGAGACAGGGAACTCAACCGCGCAGTGCCTCGCTGTCGTTGCTGCTCCGAGCGGAGGCTTAACGAGGGGAAGATACGAGCGCGCGTTATTTATCCATTTATAAATCAATTCGCGTATTTGCTAAGCGACAACGGTGGAGTGAATTAAAAATACACCCGCACTTGTTCTGTGGCCATGACTTTGCCAGTAGCTGGTGTTTATACTCTGCTCGGTTAAGCGGTTCTGGTATTATATTTCGGGGCAAGCGAATGCTCAGCCAGGCACAGAGAATGGTGATGATGATTGCTTCGAAAAGCTGCTCTCTCTCGGGACAGCCGTGTCGATCGCTTCCTCTCCCACCATCGCGACGTTTCAGCGCACACGTTCGAGGCATCTTCAGGCGCTGTGTGTGCGTGTGTCGTGTGTGGCTCCTATTTATATGTATGTACTATGTATGTGTTACGTCTCTTCTATAGCGTTGCTTTATTCCAGGAACAATTGAAGAAGGTTTGGGTCCATTTGAATCGCTGAATTTGATTGGGGGAATCACATTAACCCAATCCAATTCTGCCACTGGCTCGCCTGAATATGAATATACACATTTATTTTAACTATTCCTTCGAGAGAGTGGACAGCAGTGCTCGATATGGCTATGCCGAAAGAACAGCTTTGGTAAGCAATCATCATGCATTGAGCCATGAAAACCTGCATCAAAACATTATTGGAGAATCCTCTCGAGGAGAGGCGAGGGAGAGGAGAGGGAGCGAGGAGAACAGCTTTTCGAAGCAATCACCTTTTCGGTGTATCGTTTTTTTCTCTCTCTTCGAGAGGAGAGGAGAGGGAGCGATCGACGCGGCTGTCCCGAGAGAACAGCTTTTCGAAGCAATGACCATGCACCCAGCCGTGAAAACCTACATCATTACACCGTAAAGTTTAAAACATATGTGAAATAGCAGAATTTCCATGGTGGTTAGCGCACTGTCCTATGAACCCAGCGACCTAAGCTCCATGTTCAGTTACAGCTAACACCAGAGATCTACCACAGCTGGCCCTGATCCCTCAATCTGTCTGTGCCAAACGCACGCTGACAAGCGTGGTGGTGAAGTATGGTCACGCAGCTCTGTTCGCAGCGTTCCCATTGTGTCTTCTAACGGTAGAGACGAGTGATGTCGAGAGTGAGCCGCGTGACACCGCCAGTCACTCGCGAGTGCTGTCTGCCCACAGCCAGCGCTCACACTCTCTACTGGACAGGTGAGAGTGTGAACGCTGGCTCACACTCTCACCTGTTACTGGACAGGTGAGAGAGTGAACGCTGGCTCACACTCTCTACTGGACAGGTGAGAGAGTGAACGCTGGCTCCCGGCCTACGCGGATGCTAAACTTCGTCCGTTCTGGGGGAGTGCGTGGGGAGGGGGCGGCAGGTTCCTAGCCCAGCGGTCAGCGCGCTGGGCTAGGAACCTGCCGACCCCAGTTCGAATCCCGCTCACGGCCAACACCAGTGACGAATTTCTGAACCGAATCCTGGGCCTCCCCTAGGTCGACTCAGCCTCAAATGAGTATCTAGTGCGGTGTGAAAATATTGCCACTTGGGAGACAAAGGCGGCCAGGCGTGGTGTTGGTTACCCACCCCCTCCTGTGCCGTGTCGGCCTTAATAGGTGCTCGCTAACGGCACTCGACCCTGCAGTCTGTTAAGACTTAATGGGGGTTCTTTGTCTTTGTGTCACTGTCGAGTCCAGCGCTCCTACTTAGGATCCCCCTTAGTGAACAGGGCCGGGGGCAGGATCCAGGCAAATGGTGATCTGAAGACCCTCCGACTACAGGAGGTTGGCGTCAGGAAGGGCTCGCAGAAGTTCATTTCTTCTCCAGTACGCTGGTGATCAGCCGACACGGGTCAATCTAGATTGGTGGTCATTTACCTCGGCGACAACAACAACAAGCACTGGATGAAAAAAGGCTTTTAAGTGGAGGAGCTTTGCCTTGTTAAAGGGAGAAAACACGTCGATATAATTTCATAGATTCGCACTTCGGCTTTGTAGCCCACACTATCCCGTGCACATTTAATGCGGCCAAATTGCCCTAATTTGGCGAGATTGCGGCGCGACATTGTCTTGCAGTGACGTTCTTACAGCGAGGCTCCTTACGCTACGTTAATGGCGAGAGCGGTGGCGCAGCGGTTCGATGTCTGCCCCGTTGAAGCCAAGTGACCTGTGATCGAGACCAAGCCGTAGCTTGAGTTGATGGAAGGAAGGAAGGGGTTTCTTCCTGGAATGTTGACAAAGCGCTGGACGCGTGCTATTATTTACAGGCAGTCCCAGTTTACGAGCGGGTTCCGTTCCAGAGTTCCATTCATAAGTTGATTTGTTCGCAGGTTTGAACGCAACACAGTAGTTACACTGTGCTACAAACAAAGCAGTAATAGACTCGCTTTTAGGATCTGCACAAGATTTCTACTTTTGTAGATATGTATAGTTTATAAAACCTAAAATGAGCAAACTTAATCGAGTTACCTGCAGGCATTAAATGAATCCTAATTGCATTGCGTCGTGCTGCGCGGCACATGAAGAGACATGAGGGAGGCATCTTAATGAATTCCTGGGAAACCACTTCACGCCGATGTAGGTTTTCATGGCTCGATGGATGAGAATTGCTCTCAAGAGCTGGTCTTTTGGGTTAGCCGTGTCGAGCGTTGCTCCTCTCTCTTTGTGAAGGAGGAGGAATGTTAAAGCCAGGATGTGTGGCGGCTCCAGTATGGGAGGTGAAACTTCAAGACGGACGGCGGGAGGAGGAACGCTCGATACGGATGTAACCATCAAGAACGTTAGAGCATCACCGCATTGATGCGCGCCGCTCCTTCATGAGCAGAATATCAACAATAAGCCGTAGCCAAGGCTATTATTGGGCGGGAACGCACGCACCGAAATGCCACTCCCAGAGTGAAACTACGGCCTTTCATGGTTTCTTAAGTTTGTCTGATTATTTTACATCTCAGATGTCACAGAAATGCAGGAAGTGCAGTCGAATAAACTCGAAATGTTCTTCGAGAGGGCCCCTAGATGCCCGCTCTCAAGGCGGTGTTGACCTGGGTGCGTTCCCAGAGTGAATTATTTCCAATTCCACCCCTGGCAACAACAGTGCAGTTGTGGCCATGCAGTTCGAACTATGGACTGTAGGGCAAATGACTTTCGTCTGAGTGCCTTCAACAGAGGAGGAGGAGGAACACTAAACTACACAAACTCTTCTGAATCCGTTGTGGCTAGCAGGCCTCAACATTGTCGTTTAGCTCTTGAACACATTGCGATATGAAAGAGCTGAAAGGAATAACCATACATTTTATAATTCATCAACAATTGTGTCATTTAAATACGGGTTTTCTTTAACAGCAGCCCCCTCGCAATGATTGTGGTCTCCAAGACCATTCACTGTTGATGACAACGGCGTACTCGCCTAGCTATAAGCGAAACACTAAAGGTTTTTGCCACGCGGGCCCTCGGGGATATTCAAAATGAGCAGCCGGTGCACATAAGGCCACCCCTATACATGTGCGCTGGCGTCAGTTGACGCATTTCTCTCTGGGCGGTCAATGAGATCCCTGATGCAAGTGGCGGCCGTGAGTGAGAGTGACATTTCAGAAAACCGGCCCCAGCACCTCTCGAGCTGGAGGTCTCGAACGGGGCCCCCAGGGAATCGCAAAGGCGTCTGATTTGAGATCGCGGCGTGCGGTTCCACGAGTGTCCGAGCAGCGGGGGATTTTGTCGCTGCACAGACGACGTCTGGCGGCCGCCCTCGCTCACGTAGGCCTCGGTTTTGACCCCCAAGCAAACTTTACGCCTCGGCCCTTCAACGAGTAATTAATTAACGGCGTCGTTTGAACAGCCGCCACCTAATAAATGCGAGTCGATCAATTAGCAGAAGAGTGCCTTGAGGTCAGACTGTTTCACCGTGGCTCCCGTCAGGCAAAATGCTCTCAACGGGGCTTCAATATCCGGTTGCTGAAGACAGTCGGAGATCTCTTTGCAAACAGCGTGTTAAGAAGAAGAAGAAGAAGAAGCTGACTCTGCAGTGCTAACATCTGTATCTCGCAGAAAGCAAAGTCCTACCTGAGGCAGTTCGAGTCCCACTCCGCGGGGGGGTTGGGGGGGGGAGCAAGTAACCAACGTCACTCAACTGGAACAGCGGCCGTTTTAAAGAGACAAACCCCCCCCCCCCCCCCACGTGTCTGCGAGTGTCCCACTCACCCTGAGACGTCCGAACTCGCATGCCAGGTCCAGGGGCGTCTTATTGTTGTTGTTGACGATACAGGGGTTGGCCTGGTGTTGCAAAAGCAGCTCGGACTGTGAAACACAATGGGGGGCGGAGGGATGATGGAGACAAGGGTTAGGAATGCGAATGTGCGCGGGTAGAGAAGCCAATTAATTAATTACAGTTATACAACGTATGACGTGTACAATTTCCACGCCTGGTCACGGACGAGACTACGGATAGAGAGGCAGAGCAAGGAAACTACAGAGAGGCTGGGGGACAAAGCAGCCACCGTGCCAGCCGGTGCCAATCGTGATTCCTCGGCAGACTTGAGCTCAGCGGCAATGCCCACGTGTGTGTGTGTGATCTCAAATCTAAAACTCGGCCTGCAACAGTGACCTCGGAGATGTGTGGCAGCGATGGGCCATCGACGTGGACTCGCAGCGGCATAGGAAGGGCGACATCAATATACAGGACACGGTGTGTGGAAAATGCCAGCGCGGGCTGACCGCGTGGCTCATTTTCATGCCTCCCCGCCTCTCTCTGACGTGAAACTAAAACTGTGCGCATTCTAAATTGTAATGCGTTAATGATCACAAGCGGAATTCCGCCACATCCAGTTCTTGCTGTCATTACTCATCTCATCTCATTTTCAGAAACCGCTTGGTCCTGTACAGGGTCGCGGTGAGCCGGAGCCTATCCCGGCAGACACAGTGCGCAAGGCAGGGATATACCCACGATGGGATGCCAGTCCATCCTGGGCACTGCGGGCAATTTAGTCTGCAAGCCAATTAACCTATGCAGCAGCATGTTTTTAGACTGTGGGATAAAACCGGAGTGCCCGGCGAAAACACACGCGGACACGGGGAGAGAACATGCAAACGCCACACAGAAAGCAGCACCCGAGCCAGGATTCGAACCCGGGCCCTTCTTGCTGTGAGGCGCAGCGCTACCCACTGAGCCACCGTGCCGCCCGCTGTCATTACTGCGATGCGTTAATCAGCAAATAACCGCAGCAAGCATTTGGGTTCGGTCGCGCACTCGCCTTCACGGTTCGAGGGATAGCCGGCCACATAAATCTAACACCGTACGGCTGCGCTAATACAGCGCTGCAGCACCAGTGAACAAACCACGCCGCGGCTATGATGGATCGAATGCAGCGCTTAATGGCCTTGGGAACAAAAAAAACGAGCATTTTTTTTTGGTGATAATTGCCTGCACCTGTACGCACCATGGACATTTTTTAATGGCAGAGAAAACATATTTTTGCAGGAATGAAAGCCAGGCAATCAATTCGGTTTCATGGCACATTTGCAATTAGTGGCATTAACATTCCATCGGGGAAAGAGAGGGCCTTCGGGAAGGCTTTCAGGATACAGGGTTTTATTGTGGTAGGGAAGGCAGGTTGAGTTCAGATGCTAGCTCGGGTGCCTTTGGGGTTTGTACATTCTCTCCCCCCGTTCTGCATGGTTTTCCCTCACATTCTCTGATTTCCTTCCATAGCTAAAAACAACAAACAAGCCATACATTGTACAGATGTACGTTTTCGATGTTCGACGTATGAGAATGACTCTCCAAAGCCCCATCTTTGTAGACGAGCATTAATCCAAAAATCCCAATGCAAGAAAATAAGCCATTATACAAATGGGATTACAAACAGTAATCTTGACTCATGCAGTGACAATCTATCAGGACCCTCTTGAGACTGGGCCAACAAACATAATAGCAAATTGTACATGAAAAATGCTCGAACAAAAGCACTTCCTAGCACAGTAATTACACACTGAAGGGGCGAGTGATTATTATTTAGTAATACATACTGGGTGGTCCAGATGTCTTGTGACTCCCATATCAACCTCTAAAGCTTTTCTTGCCCAAAATTGATCCTGTAAAGAACAGCTGATGGTCCGATCTCAGGATTGCTCATTTTCGCGGAGCTTCATCTTAAATATTTCACGAAGAAAAAAAAACTTTTCAAAAATATGAAATCATATCCGCTGTCTGAAACAAACTGGTTGGTAGTAGCACGAGTGTGGGACCCGTGGTACGGCACGCTGAGTTATAACGTAGCTCTCACAGGCATGTGTCACCGTATTAACAGTTCTCTAAAGTGGTGGCGCAGTGGTAAATCATCTGCGCCTCACAGAAGGAATGGTTTTTGCCCGAGCAGGTTCGATCCCCGCCTTGGCCGCCTTTCTGTGTGGAGTTTGTGTATTCTCCCCCCTGGTCTGCGTGGGTTTCCTCCGGACTCTCCGGTTTCCCCCCACAACTTAAAAAAAAACCCATTAATTAATTGACCGATGACATCTTAATATATAGGAAGCAGTGGGTGGCAATGTGGCGCCAACAAACCGCCTGGTTGCCGCCTCCTCCTCCACCTCTCTGTGCTCTCCTCTCGCCTCTTAGTCGTTCTCTGTCGAATGAATTCCTTCGACAGTGTGTGAGTGTGTGCGCGTTATAAATTTAAACAATTATTATTAAAGTAAAATGTTAGGAGAGGGCTACATGCTGCCTGTTCAAGTTTAAATGGAAATTTGTTTAATAGTTGCTTAGTCTTTGCCTGATGCTTCGAGTGATGATTTGATTTTGTTTGAACGATAACTTATTTTCAACTTTTCTCTCGTGCTGTAACGTTCTGCTAAAATACAAACTGATTGATTCAGAGCAGTTCAAACACGATGCTTGCATTTTTACTGGGGGTTAATATTAATCTAATTATGGTTTTAAGGACATACTGTTAATTAAAATCATGTTATAGCATTCTGCGCTCTCTACTCCGTACGTCAAAAGTGAATATTCGCTTTCTGTGATTAAAACGGAGGGATTTGCGGGTTATTTTTTTTTTAATAGAAGAGAACAGACTTGCTCGCTATGAATAGAGCGACAGGCAATCTCTGGGTGCTCTCAATATCGATTTGCTTTGAGCCGCCCTTAAGATAATGGCAGAACATATGTTTTCACTTGATCGTTATCAACGAGGATCTTAACTCCTTGGCCACTTGAACATCTTTTCAATCGGAAAGTCTTTTTACAGCGGCTGAGATGTATTTCCTCTCGCCGCAGACCAAGATTTTCCCCCAAACTGCTGCTTGCTTGGTCACTGATGCTGCTGCGGTGCAGTGGCTCGCACACCAGACTCGCGGTCCAGAGATGCCCCCACTCTGGGACTCGCAGTTGAGACACTGGTGCGAGTTTCTGACCTCCATCTCCCCCGTCTTATGTGCCAGTGATAAAGACGGCCCCGGGCACAGTGCTGGCTACCCACGCCCATCGTGTGCCGTGCCCGGCCGTCATGGGTGCTGTTCCGCTAACGACAATCGAGTGTAACGATGCAGGTTTTCACGGCTCGGCTGCTCTCTCTCGGGACAGCTTGAGGATGCCTCTAACGTGCGAGGAGGCGAAACGTCGTGATGCGGAGAGAGGGAGCGATCGACGCGGCTGTCCGGAGAGAGCAGCTTTTCAAAGCGATCACGAATTGACCCAACAGTCTGTTGAGGCTGTGAGCGGGGGTTTGCGGTAACTTTGCCTTTGTCCCAGTGACACTGCTTCGGCCGACCCTGCTCAGCAATGCTGTGCTGTCAGAGTGAACAAGGGAAGCGATTTGATTGGCAGATCTGTGACATTAGGACTGCGACAATAATCCTCTGCTCATCCTGGAGTAACGAGGTACTAATCACCGCACCTCGTACGCTTCCAAAGAGCAGCTTTTGTTCTCTCTGACAAATCACCGCAGCGGAGCAGCGAGCGACGTGACCCTAATACGCTGACTCTGTGCTCTGCCAAATGGATCCGAATACGAGCGCGGAGGAGGGCTTCCTGCGTTCCAAAGAACCCCGGCGCTGGGGTTCCTGGAGTCAAGTACTCGTGCTAGCGTCTCCCATCTTATCCCGGGCCTTTTGGATAAGATCAAGTGTAGTATCTGTTCTTATCAGTTTGTATCCGTTTGTGAATAGGTTTGGAGTCTAGCGCACCTGCTAAGGTCTTTCTTGATGAACAGGTCTGGAGTCTAGCATTCCTGCTAGAGTCTGTGTTGGTGAACAGGTCTGGAGTCTAGCACTCCTGCTAGAGTCTGTGTTGGTGAACAGGTCTGGAGTCTAGCGTCCCTGCTGGGGTCTGTGTTGGTGAACAGTTCTGGAGTCTAGCGTCCCTGCTAGGGTCTGTGTTGGTGAACAGATCTGGAGTCTAGCGCTCCTGCTAGGCTCTGTGTTGGTGAACAGGTCTGGAGTCTAGCGTCCCTGCTAGGGTCTGTGTTGGTGAACAGATCTGGAGTCTAGCGCTCCTGCTAGAGTTTGTATTGGTGCACAGGTCTGAAGTCGAGCACTCCTGCTAGCATCTGTGTTAACGAACAGGTCTGGATTCTAGCGCTCCTGCGAGCGTCTGTGTTAGTGAACAGGTCTGGAGTCTAGCGTCCCTGCTGGGGTCTGTGTTGGTGAACAGGTCTGGATTCTAGCGCTCCTGCGAGCGTCTGTTAGTGAACAGGTCCTGATTCTAGCTCTCCTGCTAGGGTCTGTGTTGGTGAACAGGTCTGGGGGGAGGTTACAGCCAAAAAACGACCCGCAGACCCTCCAACTATAGAACGATGACACTAGAAAAGGCACCTTTTCTAACCCAGGCTCTTCAGGAATCGAACCCAGGCACTTCTTGCTGTGAGGCACAAGTGTTACCACCGCCACCGTGCAGTGGTCGCCCTTTGGTGACTCACAAAGTGCTGCGGGCTACTGACAGCTGAAGTTTAATGCAGTGGCTTTGTTCAAGTTTAGCCACAAACCTCCCCCATAGTTTGTGTTTAAATATTAATCAAATGTGTGAATCCATTTACAGTCCTTTGTTAATCCACCATAGGATGAAGGTCTCCGCCTGACTTCTAAAACGGCAGCCTGTGTACGCGATTAACACCAGACCTAGGCTGTCAGTGGTAAGGCCCTCTCACCGATACAGTGTGCGCCGTATGGGCATTGGTGGCCCCAACAAAATGAGACATCTGTCATCACCACCGTGATCGCTTAATGTTGAACGCACGTCTCTCATGCAGCGCATGTCAAGGTGACCTCCAACGGGAGATGAAGAGGCATACGAAGATGTCGTTTTGTAACTGGGCATTTTCTCTTAATAGAAGTCTTAAGATGAGCGTGGCTACTGGGCCCTCTGTTACGAAGACGTGGATGTGAGCTCGCAAGGTCCCCCAGCGGCAGACACCTTATCCATCCGCATATGCATCGACTGCACTTGGGGAAAAACAGCCAATTTCCATGGTGCATGTGGTCTATGCTATGATGTGTAACTCAAGCTTATGAAAACTGACGTATTGGAGTAATGATAAATAAGACATCTGACCTGACTGCCTTGGCTCTGGCAGTAAACCACAAACAACAAATACAATTATCGCCCTAGTCACTAATAGAGTCATTTAGCAGAAATATGTTAACTATAGAGCGGGCTCATGTGTCGGGCAATTGCCTCTTGTCTGATGTTTCGTCTTACTATGTAAGGGATGGCAGAAGTGACGTAAAATGAAACAGTGTTGTGGCCACAACTGGATATGAACAATCAGTTTTTTATTGGAGCTGAATGGATCCGTTGAGCTACTATCGCTTTCTAACGGTTGTCCAGCAGGAAGGGGTAAGCAAGTTACAACATCTCAGGGCAGCAGAGGCAATTTAATCAGGATACTTTACCGAGCCAGCATGTGTTTGGCCTGTGGGAGGAAACCGACGAGGACAATGGAAGAACATGCAAGCTCAACACAGAAAGGCATCCTAGCCAGGACTCGAGCCCAGGCCCTTCTGACTGTGAGGCAACAGCAGTGGGAAGTTACAGGCTGACAACAGTCGACGTACGTTGTCGCCAGTGTAAACGGCCGCTCTCCACAGTCACCCGAGAAGGTACTTATCCTCCAACGGTGGGGCTATCGGAGCGGAAAGTTACAGCCGGATGCCCTTCCTGACGCCCAGCCTCCTTTCGGCGGAGAGTCATCAGATCCTGTTCGCATTGGGAGAGCCGAGCAGGAGCACTGATCTCCAGGTTACAGTTCTGGGGTTAAGTGGAAGAAGGAAATCCCTCCGCCACGATGAGCTAGTCCACCGATACTTCAAGTACAACACGAAACGAGTGTCATGGAGGGGTATATGAGCACTATTTATATTCTCCACAATGACGCGACTCATTAGCTATCGCCTCAAACAGCAGGGCACTTGACGAGTATTGCTTCCAGCAAACTCAACTCTGATGATTGCTTAGAAAAGCTGCTCTCTCGGGACAGCCGCGTCGATCGCTCCCTCTCCTCCCAACGCGGCTGTCCCGAGACAGCAGCTTTTCGAAGCAATCATCATGCATCGAGCCGTGAAAACCTACACGTTGACAAACTCAACTCTGCCAAAATTTGTTATTATTTTGCAGGCACCCATATTAAAGGTAACTTCTATCATCAGGCAAACTTATATCATCATCACACACACACATTTCTAATAAATAAATACCATATAAATACCATAGGTTGCCCCATACATGGCAGACCTAAAATAATGGTTGTATAGATGTGCCTTAATCAGTCTCGGCAACGATACGAGTGACTCCGTGGTCCTGATTTTTATTGGGATGTCATTGCACCATGGGAGGCACATTGGAACCCGGAGAGCGGAGGTGCAGCCAATGAACCGGAGAGAGCAAGACGCTGTAGCGGGGCACAGCAGCCGTGGGTAATAATCACGATTCCGAATTTGGAATGAGACACTGTGTCATATCCGTATAGAGTTTGCTTGGATTCAATCAATGCTGCTGAAATTATTCCCTCGCAGAAGGCCATGGGACCATTTGGCTGTTTAAAATGTTGACCTGTAGCGACAGATATATGAAGCAGTTATATTGTCTGCGTATTTACATTTTAATGGGATATTTGGCTATAACCAAGCGTCTATGACACAGGTGCTGAATTTGATTTTATCATTTATGATAATAGCAACTTGACAATAATATCACCATTATGAATGTATGTTTTTCTCCTGCTCTGAAAATGACATTAGGTTCTAAATCCTCTGAGGCACTGGCAGTGATGTGTGGCCTCTCACGTTGGAAGCCTGATGATGTCTCCAACGTGAGAGGCAAAACGTGAATCGAGCAGGAACACTCATCACGACTGTCCAGAAAGAACAGCTATGGAGAGCAGTTCTAACACCAAGGTTATTTTATGTATATTAGACGGGGCACAAAAGTTTACAGAAATGTGCTCTTACACACATCATCGGAGTAATACAGCAGCATTTGTAATGATGTAGGTTTTCACGGCTCGATGCATGATGACTGCTTCGAAAAGCTGCTCTCTCGGGACAGCCGCGTCGATGGCTCCATCTCCTCTCCTCGCGATGTTCCGCCTCACACGTTAGAGGCATCCTCAGGCGCAGTATATCTACTACGGCTCCATCGACGCAGCTGTCCCGAGAGAGCAGCTTTTCGAAGCAATCATCACAGCAGCATTTGTTTACAGGGCAGCGTGGTGGCGCCGTAAATAGCGCTATTGCCAACAGCAAGAAGGTTCCGGGTTTGATTCCTAGCTCAGGTGCCTTTCTGTGTGGAGTTTGCGTGCTCTCTCCCGTGTCCGCGTGGGTTTTCGCCGGGTACTCCGGTTTCCTCCCAATGTCCAAAGACACGCTACTGTCTAGCTTAATTGGTCTGCTGAGTAAACTACCCCCAGTGCCCTGCAATGCACTATCATCACATCCTGGGTATAGCACCGCATTGCTGCACCCTCAATCTGCCCGGATAGGCTCTGGCCCCCAGCGACCCTACACAGGATTAAGCGGTAATGATAATGATGTTGATGATTTGTTGAACAATGCGTGGCCGTGCCGATGGCTTGGGCAAATTGTCCGACATTGGTCTGGAAAGCCAATAGGCCCTTGGATTAAAACAAAATCTGTGCTTACTGCGGTATATGTTTGTACAAACGCAAACAGACAGCGCCGTTATTGATCGTCGCTCCTGCAGGCAACGGAGGACCTTCACAGCTCGGCCTCGCTGAGTGTCAGGTGTGCTGCGCTGAGGTGAGCGTGGTGTGTAATGGGTTTTTAAAAGCCGCCGCAGATCAAGCGGTGTCAAGTGGCAAGCGGACACGACCTCATAATAAACAGCGGCAGCAGTGGCGCGCACAGTAGATTTAAAAGGACGTTAGTATTCACTCGTGGGGATGCCGAGAGAATCCTCGATGCACCGGCCCGTAATCCGAGGAGAAAGTTGTCGAATTGGTCGGCACGGTCTCAAACATGTCAAGGGAAGTTGTTTTTTAATCGCATGTTTGACGACGATGTTTCAAATTAAATATTACGAAACCGTGTTGCAGTGGTGCACCGACAACAAGAAAAACTCAACAGATTTCCCAACAAATAAAAGAACAATGTCCTGATCGAGTGTAGAATTGTGATATTACTACTAGTGACGTGTTAGGCAATGGCTCTTTCTCACGGCAATGCGAGTGCTCTGTCAATAATGAATGTGTTGAGTTATTTTTAATAACTTGTGAATCAAATTGCCAAATAATGATTTCCAAAATAACTCGTCATCACCGCAGGAGGTAGAATATCAATTATACCACCCTTATTAAAAACAATTATCCTTTTATGACATTTGGGAGGACTCCAACTTAGCAAACGCAGTAATTTTCAATAAGTGTGTATACACAAAAATATGTGTGTACAACAGAGGCTCTCTTATCCCCAGTTATGTAGGGGCCAAACATCGTACATCAATTACTTGCAGTTATCCGTAATTTTACCCAACGAAAAAAAAGATTGATTAATGGAAGATAATCGGATGCATTTCTTCCTCAACTCCAATCGTATGCAAAACTAAATTTGCGACCAGGAAGATGTTCCACAAGGCAGTACAGGAAGATCACCGCTGTTAAGAATTAAAGGGCCAAAGGGAGTTTCTCCAACTCTAAAGCTGCTGTCGATACTGGTTTTCAGGGTCATGATAAACAGGAGGTCTCAGGAATTGCATTGCTGAGCAGTGGAACGAGCGGTTCGTGACAAGAATATAAACAAGTCCACATCCTGGTTGGAGGTTAACTCAGCCTCTCGTCCCTCCAAGGTCAACAAATTGAGTACCAGGTTGTGACTATGCCACTCGTGGTTGTCACTTTGCCGCTGCACGGCAGTAAGGTCCGAGGTTTCCTCCCACAGCCCAAATGCATGCCGCCTATATTATTTGTCGTAACTAAATTGCCCCCAGTGCCATGAGATATTGTAACTTGCTTACAACAACTGTTAAAAAGAGCTCCACAGTTCAATGATTCCTTCCAGCATAAATGCATTCTGGCTGACTGGCTCAGGGCTGTGAATAGGACGTGAGCACCACCTCAGTGCCCATTCGAGCAAGAACTCGTTTTGTCTCCAGCGTGGGCTTTCCTGCACAGAGGCAGTTGTTCTTGGGAACGTGCTCTGATTGGTCATGAGAGTGCGATGGCACGGCGAGGACTCACGACTTGGTAGTGCCCATTCTGCACGGACAGGTGCAAGGGGATCTGCCCGTCTCCAGACTGCAGGTTCACTGACGAGCCGGCCTTGAGAAGAATCCGTAGAGGCTCAACCTTGCCCTGCCAGGCTGCGTAGTGCAGGGGCCTGAGGCCTGTTGTGATAGATTCGTGGATACACGAGTAAACAACACAACACAAACACACGTTCACAGCAATGTACAGTTTTATCTATTGCGTGTCATCCTCATAAAGGAGCGCTCATACCCAGGGCAAATTCTCTCCAACTTTCACGATTTCCCACATCTCTTACGGAGGAAGATTTCACGCCACCACGAGCATCGCCACAACCGTTCACTCCATCTCCTTGCTCGCCCGTTCCGTCCGTTTCCCATTAATGAAGCCGCATCGAATGTTTAAAATGTGAATACAGCTCGGAAACCAAACATGCCCGAGCCTGATTATACGTCACATCGAAGGCTGCTGCGGAATGCTAAGCGTTGTTGACTTGCACTCTGACCAGTAAATGGGAACGCAGGACTCCATTTATTTATATCTATTCATGTGTGCATTTGAGTGTTATCTCCTGGAACGTGCACATTGCTTTGGGTACTCCAGTTTTCACCCGTTTTTATGAAATTGGCCAGGCACTTACAATGTAGGACTCACCCTTTCCCGAGTGAGTAATGGGAACATTTTCAAATGTAACATTTCACATTCACATTTCATTCATGTTTATTCATATTTGTATACATCAGTGAGGAATACAGCACCCATAAGGACAGACGTGCTTGGGTACAGAACTTCTGTCACAGCATCCACAAAACACTCGTTGAATGTTCCGTAATATTTTAAACAAACACACACCATCTATCATTGAACTCTGTACCGCATTATATTTTCTGACGACTCCGAGTTTATTTCTGTTGAATAAACTAATTTCATTTCATTGTCAGAAACCGCTTAGTCCTGTACAGGATCGCGGTGAGCCCTAGCCTATCCCGGCAGACAGAGGGCGCAAGGCAGCGATATACCCACGATGGGACGCCAGTCCATCACCGGGCACTGAGGGCAATTTAGTCAACAAGCCAATTAACCGATGCAGCAGCATGTTTTTGGACCGTGGGAGAAAACCGGAGTGCCCGGCAAAAACCCACGCAGACATAGGGAGAACATGCAAACTCCACACAGAAAGGCACCCAAGCCAAGATTCGAACCCGGGGCCTTCTTGCTGTGAGGAGGCGACGGCGCTACCCACTGGGCCACCGTGCCGCCTTGGATATACTCATATTGAAGGGACCTCTGCAATTTCACCTGGGCCATGTGGCTAAGCAGCAGAGTCAGGGCCTGGCAATCAAGTCGTCTCAGCACATCATTTCTCCGACGTTGCTGTGAAATAAGGAACACTTTGTGGGAAAGTCAAGTGGCTGACCGATGCCAAATTTCTTCTCGCACTGTGGAAATTGGGAAATTTTGCCACTTGCTCGCTGCTGCGAATATGCGATAAGCACCTGCCCCAATGCTTATTTAAATCCTTTTTTTGTATGATACATTATACATATTTGTGCATGTAAAGATGTCTTTTGTCAATTTCGAGGGGTAGAGCAAGAACTGTTACCTTTGTTATCTTTCATGTCCACATGTGCCTGGGCCTCCAGAAGAAGGTTCATTATCTCCGTGTTCCCATTGAGAGCGGCGTGATGGAGCGCAGAGAACCTGAGCGACCGCACGCACGCGCACGCACGCACGCACGCACGCACGCGCACACGCACACGCACACACACGCACGCACGCACACGCACACGCACGCACGCACACGCACGCACACGCACGCACACGCACGCACACGCACGCACGCACATTGCCGCCTCGTGTCAGCCGTCAGCGGACCCTGAAAAGCGAGTAACAGACAAACTTTGATGACCTCTGAAATTAAATGGGGAAAGAAAAAAAACGTGCTGTGATGGCTGTTGTCCTGTGGCCTAGCAGCTTTCATTAGACCGGAAAAATATTCTAGATACCTGGCGAAATGGTTGCTAGGACACCGCTGTGCGATTATTGTGGCTGTTTGTTGTGTGTGCCGTACAATTTTCGGAACACAAAGATTTAAATTAACGTGGGGAAGGAGAATTATTTTTTTTTTTTTGAAACCGGCTTTCAAGCCGAGTCATCCCAGCAACACTGCATCT
>JAZEWT010000003.1:42064107-42084420 GCA_036362905.1 Mordacia mordax
GGGGGCGGCAAAACTTCTTGCACCACGAGTGCTGACGTAAACTAAATCACGGGAAGAATATGCGTCGGGTCAAGGCTGTGAACCAACGTTCCGCAGTCTCTCCCTCGTGAATTCTGCCAACGAGCGTCGTGCCCTCAATGTTTACCGCGGCGAGAATTGAGGATCCGCGGTGATTTCCCACGGAAATTAACGAATATTGGGCGCACGCTAACCTGCGCGCTTACAAATCGCTTACAACCTCGTTAGGATGCTTCCATCATCTGGAAATGATGCACAGGCCCCGAGCAGTGGGGCACGGTCCACGGCCGTTCGGTCGCATTTCCACATTTGTGCAGTGAGGAAATGTGTTTAATGCATGCAGCGTGGGGTATTTTCTTTCGTAAAAGCAGCAAGTAATGTATGACCACGTCGTCTGGAATATACAATGCTTGGGAAAGTAAGACTCATCCAAAACTTGGGCCGCTGTTTCATCAAGGTTAGACAAACCTAGTGTCTCACACGTACACGCAGCCACCTCCCGAGTTAGAGAATCAGATTCCAATTTAAATAGTCTGCAACAAGGTGGTGTAGTGGCTGTGCCTCACACCAAGAAGTTTCAGTTGACAGAAGATCGTGCATCCTACTGTGTTGGGTTTGTATATTCTTCCTTTGTTCTGTTTGAGTTTCCTCTTGGTTCTCCAGTTTCCTCCCATGACTAAAATATCACACACTCTTTGGCTGAAAACATTTTAATATATATAGCATGCAGTGTAGCTGTTAGCACTGGCTTACTGTGTGACTGCCTTCCCCTGCCTCTACTCACACCTCTCTGACTGTTTGGGGAAACCGGGGTACCCCGTAAAAACCCACGTGGACACGGTGAGAACATGCCAACTGCAAGCACAGAGGAATTGAACCCCGGGCCTTCTTGCTGTGAGGTGGCGGCGCTACTCACTGTGCCACCGTGATGAATACTTTTTGTAATTAAAGAGAAAAAAAACCTCACTGCGACACTGTCGCGTACGACAACACAGTTGTAGTCGAAACCAAACTCGCGACACCAAGCATCAGCCACTATGTCAAGCAGCGCGCTCGGCTTTATTTCACAAGCACTCTGCAGAAATCGACAGTGGCGAGTAATCAATAGGCGCAGAGGGCATCGCTAAATTTGTGACATTCTTTCAATTACGCTGCTTAGGCTATGATTGATGTCATTCGGACTCAAGGCTTTCCGTTTGCAGTTCCGCTTTATACATGGGGGGGAGGGAAGGGATTGGAAAGAGGGAGCGACAGAGAGAAGGTATTAATTTATCCGGTCGAAAGCATTAAAGCAAACATTAAAACTAATTTCCTCCACATTCAAAGGGAGGGAAGGTCTCTCCTGGCCTGTAAGCAGTTTGGTGTAATTATATCCCCCGTGGCCATTCCCTCGTCCAAGTTTTAGATTTGTGTCTGGAATTCATCACCAGAGCGGCAGCCCACTCTTCCGTTTTAATTAAGGGTGAAAAGGCACCAGCCTGGCTGAGCTACCTTGAGCATTACAGTGTTTTATACATTACAGTGTTTTATACATTACTGTGTTTTATACATTACAGTGTTGTATACATTACCGTGTTGTATACATTACAGTGTTGTATACATTACCGTGTTTTATACGTCTATTTAACGCATACATAAGCACTAGAGAAGAGTTTGTTTTCCCAGCTCCGTGTACAGACCTCCCCATTCAGTCTATTTATCCACCGCTGGATGAGTGAATGATAAATATGGTGTTCACCTGTCCTGGTTTCCCCTGGATCGTCGTTCTTTTTTGAGGCGGTTTCCATCCTGAGACATCTCTACGGATTACTAAGACATAAAAGCCCCGTTTTATTTTGTCGGCTGAGTACAGCTCGTAACAATAATAATCCACTCAACACGATGCACTGCCGAGTCATTGTCCATCTCTTGGTGTTGTGAGACTCTTTTATTCCCACCATGTGCCCCAGTGTTTTGATACCGCGAGATAGCAAAGCACGTGAATGAACTTGCGATTGAATATAAACTGCCTGCGATCACTGAGATCCGTTCTGCTCGTTTACAGATACTGCTTGCTGCCGCCGTTCAGAATCCTGCCTTGAAACGAGAGGAAATTTAAATTTAGACCCAGCACTAACCTCCCGGCAGACACCGTGGCTGCTAATGGGGCATTTACATTTCCCCCAGCAGTGAAATTGGGCCCGGATATGCGACATCCATTTCAAATCGGATGAAGCCTCAAACGTGGGAGGTGACACGTCACGAAAAAGAGTGCAAGAACACTCGACACGGCTATCCCAAAGAACAGCTATAGAGAGCGAGTCACATTTCATCTCGACGTGCATTTACCTTTGCATACATTTCTACAACTGGTGTTACCACTGTACAAGTAATAATACATTGTACACAGACGTTTAAAGGACAAATGACATTGAGACCTAGACATATGTATTATTGATGTTGTCATTTGGCCCCCAGTGCTGTCCATTATAATAACGATTTGTTGTAACGCGCCACGCACATACCGTGCCACGCACATACCGTGCCACGCACATACCGTGCCACGCACATACCGTGCCACGCACATACCGTGCCACGCCGCGGACGAGACGCGGGTTCAGAAGCGTAGCGAGGAGACTGCACGGAGGAGAGGGGGGTCGTACAGGCAGTCAGCTGGCGCCAACTCGCCAGACACTGCCTCCTATATATTATATCAGCCAAATTATCAATGAGTATTATTTTAGTTGCGGGAGGAAACCAGAGAACTCATAAGAAGCCCACACAGAACAGCAGGAGAACACGCAAACGGCTTCACAAAACTGTGCCCAAGGCAGGAATCGAACTGCATCGGGCAGGATCTTCTTTCTGCGAGATGTTTTCCACTGCACAGGTTATCAGAAATGTCCACCACTCACGACAAACCACACTCACCCCAGCGATGACCGACCTCACGTGATTTGACAAAAGAAACAATCGTGATTTTATTTGACGAGTATGAAAACACTTGTCACATAAGTTCGTCATCATCCATCGCCAGCCATGATCAGTCCACTGCTGGATGAGGGCCTCAATTCGTCCAGTATAAACGGAATTTAACGTACAGTTTGAGGTTGCCAATGGTTTCTCTGGGTAATGTGACGACCTGTCGCAAGGATTTTGTAATTGAGTGAAAAAATTATTTTAACTCATTTGTTTAATCGAAAATGTCCTGCACCCATTTGTACGCGTTTTGTTCGCTAAGTTAGTCTAAATGTATTATTGACATGTAATAAGCTTGTTGTTTGCATGATCTGAAAATAACTGGATCTGAAAATAACTGAAGCTGACAAGAATGAGCCTGAGTCAAAGCGTACACTGGCATGTAGACGTATACATTGTGTAGCAGGGCGGCACGGTGGCCCAGTGGGTAGCGCTGTCGCCTCACAGCACGAAGGTCCCGGGTTCGAATCTCAGCTCGGGTGCCTTTCTGTGTGGAATTTGCATGTTCTCCCCATGTCCGCGTGGGTTTTCGCCAGGCACTCCGATTTCCTCCCACAGTCCAAAAAACATGCTGCCTGCAGTGCCCAGTGATGTACTGGCGTCCCATCGTGGGTATATCCCTGCCTTGCGCGCTGTGTCTGCCGGGATAGGCTCCGGCTCACCGCGACCCTGTACAGGACTAAGCAGTTTATGACAATGAGATGAGATGAGACATTGTGTAGCACAGGATTCCACTGTGGGTTATTAATGTGGTTGAATGCTTTTCTGATACGCACAAGAATACTTTATAGTAAAAACATAGAGGTTTTTATTAACTCGCCACTGAAATAAGGCCTCCCCACACCGTGTCAGTCATTGTGGATTGTTTGAGCATACATCACCACGCTGGTGAGTGCAGATAGATGGAGAGCGGGGATAGTCCAGGGACTGTTTCAGATGTCACTTGCCACTCATATATAATCCGTGGCTGTTCGACCCTCACAACCGTGTAGTGTTGTGTATACAGTCGAGTGCATTCACGGGCTGTAGCTGTGGTGTCGTGGTTCGCACACTGCTCCATGAACCCAGTGACATGAGCGGTGAAAGTAACCTGAGCTGAACCTGGACTTCCCCGCACGAAATTGCACTGACCAGCGTAGTGAGGTGAGGTCAAACAAACCCTAAGACTGATACGACATGGCAGGCCTTAATCCATCAATGGAATGACAAATGGCCATATTGCTCTTACTAAATTAAACTACGTTATTTACCAGGTAATGCGCATTAAGATATTAGCTGCTATTCCCCATTAGCAACTCCCCCCCCAAAAAAAAATTTTTGTTGCCGATTTTCTGTTCTAGTGCCGTTGTTGTTGACGTGCTGTTCTCTCCGCAGCCCTGTGCAGCGCTTTGTGACCCTCGGGTGAAAAGCGCTCTAAAAATGCAATTATTATTATTCAGAGGTGGCCTGACCACACGTGATAGGCAATCGAAATGCCGTATATCATCAGACGTGCTCATTTGTAGCAACACCCAAATAATTTCAACGCGGATTGACAAATCAGCTGAGAAAAACTGGAAGATCCCGGAGGAGAATGCACACGATCAGCAGGGGAGAGAGAGAGAGGGAGAAACATGCAAACGCGAAGCATACAGGAGCCAGGGGTCGGGATCGAACCCATGTGTCTCCGCGTAGCACGCGACGGTGATGACATCTGGCCACTACGGTGCCCCAGTATGAAGGTCGAACTCTAGTCGCGGTACATACGCACACAGCCACATCGTTGCGCTAAACATTGTGCAGAGAATGGGGGGCTGCGGGGAGGTGGGTAAAATGCAGTCTCTGCATAGCGGAAGCTCATTAACAGCAACCACGAATGTGGATTTATTAGCAAAGAATAACATTTTTTTTGCGATGCTCTGGTTTTTAATCACAAATTCATCCACCGTTCCCTCGACACTTCAAAGTGTTTGCTTAGACAACTTCAGTTATGCTGAAGGCCGCTGTGAGTTAGTGATATTTGAAGCACTGACAGGTGCAATTAATCACTTCTCTTTAAAATGTACTTTTTTCTCCCTGCTAATTAGTGAAGTGATCTAATTTACAATTAGTTGGGAACGGATGAGACCGGCACGTTATTAAATTGTTATTCAGATTTGGGATTACACACGCACAGGATTTTTTTAATGAACTTCTGCTTAAACAAAAAATATATTTTCTTGGCAAAAGTAAAATCTGCTCTCTCGGGACAGCCACGTCGATCGCTCCCTCTCTCCACCTCGTGACGTTTCACCTCACACGTCAGAGGCATCCTCAGGTGCACTGAGACTGCAGGTGCACTGCAGGTGCACTGAGAATGCCTCTCACACGTTAGAGGCATCCTCAGGTGCACTGAGGATGCCTCTAACGTATGAGGTGGCGAAACGTCGCGAGATGGAGAGAGGAAACGATCGACGCGGCTGTCCCGAGAGAGCAGCTTTTCGAAGCAATCATCAAATATGATGTTTATCAGCCAATACATTGATTATTATTTATTTTGTTGTGGGAGGAAACCGAAGAACTTTGAGAATATATAAACTCCAAACGCCACAGAGAAAAGTACCCGATGTGAGAATCAACTGCCTCCGGCAGGACAATCTTGCTGTAGGGCGCAGACGTGACAACTGCTCCATCCTGTTGTGGCCGTGAAGACCGCTGCTGCGACGCACATGCTTGTCTCGTTATCTCGCTGAGATTGGTTGACGTCACCATGATTGGGAACTTTCAACAACTCAACGAACTTTACAAGTTTAGCCAATTGCTCCGTCGGGAAGCGAACTTCTCAAGTGATCATCTAGTGATGGACAGAGCTCTGATGATCACAAAACGAGTCGGGGAAATGCTAACGAATAGCCCCACACTCTGTGATGTGATGTAATCTTTGGCGCTAATAGCTTTTACAAACATCTGCACCGTGTATCAGCTTGAGTGGTGTTTCTAGATGGGATTTTCTAGTCGATGGAGGAAAGACAGTCAAAAGTTTGTTTTGAGCTTCGAGTCGCAAAAGTAAACAAAAGTTTTCAGTACACCAGTTTCTTTAGAAAGTTCTAATTAAAATATAGACATAACATAGAGTCGTTAGGACTAACGACGATGAAGAATTGCTATGGCTTCTCTCTAAAACACGACTGATGTGAATACACGTATGCTCTAATGACTGCTTACAAAAGTGATCTTTTGGGATGATCATATTTGTATTTCTAAAGCACCTTTTACCCGAGGGTCACAAAGCGCTGCGCAAAGCAGTGGAGAGAACGGCATGTAAACAACAACATCAGAATGGATACATTAAGTAAAATAATAACTAAAGCAATAAAGGACATCAAGTAACGAATTAAATTATTGTTCAAAATAAACAAAGAAGGAAGAAGTGTTCTTCATCAGGCACGGGTCAACAGCGAGCCATCATCACCCAAGGACACAGTAGCGAGCAGCATCAACAGTCCCAGCCAGAGGACTTCAAGGCCCTACAGAATAAGTGTCTTGAGACGAGAGTTGAATATACCCAGAGACTCAGCTGACCGAATCTCCAATGGAAGGGCATTCCAGAGTCTGGGAGCAGCGCGCGAGAAGGCTCTGTCACCCATCGAATGGAGGTGCGATCTGGGCACACGCAGCGAGCTGCCCGTATTGGAGAATCGAAGTTGTGTTGAGGAGGGTGGCTGAAGTAGGTCACGATGTATATCAGAGCAGCTCCAGTGAGAGCCTTGTAGTTGAGGAGGAGGGTTCTGAACACAATCCTGTATTCAACTGGTAACCAGTGGAGAGACGCTAGCACTGGGGATTATGTGATCGTGGATGGGTGTGCGAGTGAGGACTCGAGCGGCCGCATCCTGTACACGTTGGAGACAATTGATCAGGTCGGCAGGGATGCAAAGGAGTAGTTCATTACAATTGTCGATTCGTGAAAATATGAAGATGTGGATTAGCTTCTGAGCGTCGGAGGGTGACAGGATGTTGCGCAGTCTGGCTATATTTCTGAGATGGAAATAGATTACCTTCATCACCTTATTGATGAGGTTTCGAAGGTAAGTGAGGAATCAAGAATCACTTTTAGACTCTGGACTGCCTTAGCAACTTCGATAGTCTGGTCGTCAAGCTTCAAATAGACGGTTTCAGCCTTGGAAAATTGGTGCTGGTTTCCAACAAGCAAAACTTCTGTTTTGTCGCCATTTAGTTTTAAGAAATGTGAATTGAACCAGGACTTCACAGTTGCCAGGACGAAATGCAAAGACTCGACGCGTTCACGGATGGCTGTGCGTGGATATAGATTTGGATGTCATCGGCATAGCAATGGTGGCTGAGATTGAGGCTGCGCAGGATATGGCCAAGTGGTTGTATGCAGGTGCTGAAGAAAAACCAGCCGAAGGAACATCAGACACAACAGGATGGATCTCTGAGTTACATCCTCGAAGGCTGACCAACTGCTTCCGGTGGCAGAGGTAGGAGTTCATCCAGTGCAGGGCACAGCCAGAGACCATATGACCTCCGGTCACTCCAGTAAGGTAGGGTGGTCATGGGAATCAAAGGCTGTGCTCAGATCCGGGAGGACAATAATTCTTGACAAGCATTCATCAGCAGAGACAAGTAGGTCATTAACTTGTTTGACCAGAGCCTTGTCAGTACTATGGCCGAATCTGAACCCAGATCAGAAGGGATCGAGCAGGTTACTGTTAACGGCATGTTTCCGGAGCTGCATGGCTACTGAGTGCTTAAGAACCTTGTAGAGGAATGGTAAATTGGAAATGCACCGATAATTATAATGGACGTTGCAATCGAGGCTGGGTTTTTTGAGCAGCGGGGCAACTGCAGCAGATTTAAATGGTGGGGGAACGATGCCAGAGCGAAGTAAGTTGTTGAAGAGATTAGTGACGAAGGTGTTAAGGGATTTGAAGTTTGTCAGGATGAGTTTGGAGAGAAAAGCGTCCCAGGAGCAGTTTGTAGGCCGAGATCTGGTAACTAATGAAGAAAGATCAGATTCCATTACCTCCAGAAGTTTTGCGAGCAGGGTGGGAGAGGGAACAATTGCTGAGGTAGTATGTGGACGTTGGGAATGTGGTGGGCTTTGAGATATGGTGGCTAGAGATGCGGTTGGCTTTGTTTTTTTTCTGTGAAAAACAGACTCTACTGGTCAAGCTGCTCTCTATTAATGAAGAGAGGTGAGAGTGGATGAATAAGCCGATGGATCATCGACAATAGGATCTTGTGCTTGTCCGAGGCATCAGCTAGGATGCTGGAAAAGTCATAGGTAAGAGTGCAATCTCGTTCCTTCCGCGAGTGATTGAGCTGGTCCTTATGGATTTGCGCGTGGGTGATGAGATTAGATTTTCTCAAAGTCCGTTCAGCCCTGAGTGCATTCACCTTGAGGTCGCAAAGTTCAAAATTATACCACGAGGATAATGGTGCCAATACATCCAGTATGCGCTATCGCGAGGTGTTGCAAGTTTCTACTGCCACATCACAGGCAGAGTGAACCGAGGCAGAGAGTGATGAACTGTTTAATTTCAGCAGAGATTATGCAGTTAAAATTTCGGAATTGCATTGGGGGTGGCGCGGTGGCCCAGTGGTTAACGCTGACGCCTCACAGCAAGAAGGTCCCGGGTTCGAATCTCTCGGCTCGGGTGCCTTTCTGTGTGGGGTTTGCATGCTCTCCCCGTGTTCGCGTGGGTTTTCGCCGGGTACTCCAGTTTCCTCCCACAGTCCAAAAGCATGCTCCTGGATAGGTTGATTGGCTCGCAGACTAAAATTGTCCCGCAATGCCCGGCGATGGACTGGCGTCCCGTCGTCGGGTGTATTCCTGCCTTATGCCCTGTGTTTCCGGGATAGGCTCCGGCTCACCATGACCCTACATAGGATTAAGCGATTTAAGATAATGAGATGAGAGAGATGAGATGAGAATTGTATTGGTGCTTAGTGATGGAACTGGGTTGGCATTAACCTGGAGCTCAAACCACACAGTAGATTTTATAAGACAGACCAGGATCAGTGACGGATAGGTTGGTTACAGGTATGCCCCTTGACTCAGTCACGGTACGCCTAAAGATGCCTCCAACTTGGGGGGTGAAATGTTCCAAAGGATAGGGGAGGAGCACTCGACATGGCTAGCCCGAAAGAATCAATTGACAAGCAATCATCATACATTAAGATGTGAAAACCTGCACCAGTACAATGTATTCACTGATTAAAATGGTATGCAATTATGTTGCATCATTTGAAGTGTCTTGAGTGACAATGGCCTGATAAAAAAAAACAATTGCGTTTTAAACTGTTTTTATTAATTTCACATTGTTGCTGCTTGTACGAGTTACAGGGTAAGCATCCAGACAAACCGTTGTTCTGTCGTACAGAGGAGAAAATCGTATTATTCATGTCACACATTGCGATGATTTAACAACTTAAACGTTTTACATTGCTTAAACTATTTATTTGAATGTAATGATATGAACCAATTAAAAGCCTAAGTTTACTGCACTTCTTAGATAAAACAAAAGTAGATGAGCAAAGATGTTGTAGGTACAGCAGGAATAACCGGTCAAAAAACACACAAAAGACCACCAACCTTGGATGACAGCAGAACAGATGCACCAATGCGCTATAAAAAATATGTGAGGACACAATTTTATCGCGGGCGGCACGGTGGCCCAGTGGGTAGCGCTGTCGCCTCACAGCAAGAAGGTCCCGGGTTCGAATCTCGGCTCGGGTGCCTTTCTGTGTGGAGTTTGCATGTTATCCCCGTGTCCGCGTGGGTTTTCGCCGGGCACTCCGGCTTCCTCCCACAGTCCAAAAAAACCGCTGCTGTAGAGGTTAATTGGCTTGCAGACTAAATTGCCCTCGGTGCCCAGTGGTGGACTGGCGTCCTATCATGGGTATATCCCTGTCTTGCACTCTGTGTCTGCCGGGATAGGCTCCGGCTCACCACGACCCTGTACAGGATTAAGCGGTTTCTGACAATGAAATGAGACGAGACAACTTTATCGCAAACCCGAAGCAATGGAAATGCCGGCTGCATTTCCCTCAAAGTCATGAAAGCAGGGCATTTGACAGGACTGTGCATTCTTCTTAACCAACAAAGCATAATAATTGCTTCAAAAAGCTGCTGCCTCTCGACAGCCACGTCGATCGCTCCCTCCCTCTCCCTCAGGCGCAAAAGCGCCTCAGGATGTCTCTAACGTGTGAAGCGATACGTCACGCAGCTTTTCAAAGCAATCGTCATGCATCGAGCCGTGAAACCCTACATCATAACAAGGCGTCATAATTATTTTCGTAAATGACTAAAACCAGGCCAAAGCCTGTGGCCTAGCACATTATCATCGTTCACTCAAATATGCGGCACCTTGGAACCTTGCACCAGCCACTACGGAGCTCCCGTTTCAATCGTCTAGCCTTTATTTTATAGATTCCACAATTAAAGTGGTGAAATGGGATTATTTTCCCTTACTTGCGACCATTATTGCTAACGAGAGCCATGAGAATTGATGCGCCTGCTGTTGCCATGACATGCTGTGCCAGAGAATAGCTCTGGTTTCATGCCTCCTGGGGTGTTTTGTGAAATTCCTTGCTCTGTGTTTCTTTTTTCAATTCCACATCACCGCTATAGCCTGGCCTTAAGCTCGTGAGAAGCGAGCAGTGTCTCTACCCTTGGCAAAGCCCCGTGGACTTAACTGTCAAGTTTAAAGACCTGAGGCACTATGTGTCCCTCAGCCAACAGAATCCACTGTAAAAAAGACAGCCATGCAGGAAATTTCAAAAGAGAGTTTTTACTTGATTCAAAGAGCTTAAACTGCGAGAAAGGAGCATGTAGGCATATCTTAAGAATATATCTATAATATTATAAGTTGTAGATGAACTCTAAGCTGCGGAGGTCCACTTACATAATTCATGGCAAAACGAGCATTATGCCCTCACACAGTGTTAGTGCAAATCATTTTAAACGTGTGTGGTCAAGTTCAAGCAGTGAGCAGTTTTTTTGTGGTTAAACGCAGTACATTTCACACCAAATTCCCTCGATTCAATCAAACATCATGTAAATGCGTCCGAACTCAGTTCCATTCCCAGCAATAAATCACACGAGTGGTGAGAGGTTTACAATCTCATTCGGAACAATCCCTTCACGATCCACACTGGACTGGCAACCCTGCATGACTGATGTTACATTGGGAGGCCTTCATCCAGCAGTGCGTTAACAAGGGGGGCTGTGAATGATTACTATTATTACTGTTATTACAGCCCGTCAGAAGCGATTTGAGTTTGTAGTAAGTGATTGGTTTTTTTCAGGTCTATTTTGTCAAATACCAGTGTTCGGTGGGGAAAAGTGGCAAAACGCCTAAATATACCCCCAACGTGGCTGGCGAAACCTTGCACACGAGAGAGAAGGAAGACTCGACACAGCTATCCCGCCAGAGCAGCTATTGTGGCAGAGATTCCATGCAGTGGTAACATCTGTGCCTCACAGACAGAGAGAGACCTGCCCGAGGCAGCTTGATCTCAGCCTCAGACGTCTCTCTGTGTGGCGTTTGTGTATTCTCCCCCTGTTCCGCGTGCGTTTCCTCCGGGTTCTCTGATTTCCTCCTACATTTAATCTCGTCTCATTGTCAGAAACCGCTTTGTCCTGTACAGGGTCGCGGTGAGCCCGGATATACCCACGATGGGACGCCAGTCCATCACCGGGCACTGCAGGCAATTTAGTCTGCAAGCCAATTAACCTATGCAGCAGCATTTTTTTTGGACTGTGGGAGGAAATCGGAGTGCCCGGCGATAACCCACGCGGACACGGGGAGAGAACATGCAAACTCCACACAAAAAGCAGCACCCGAGCCGAGATTCGAACCCGGGACCTTCTTGCTGTGAGGTGACAGCGCTACCCACTGGGCCACCGTGCCACCCCGCTCCTACATTAATTATTTATCCGATAACATCCACAGTGTACAGTGCGGGGTTGGCGCCGGCTAACCGTGTGTCTAACGTCACCCCACCCCCCGCGGTTTCCTCTCTCCTCCGACTCCACCTTCCAAACTGAACAATCACTCTGCTACGTGTTAGAATTTAAACAGATTTTTACATCGAGCCATGAAAAGCCACATTGCTACAAAGGTGGCAAAGTTCAACAATCCTCCGTGCACTACCATGTTAGTAGACATAACACAGATGTAACCAGCCAGTCGTGTACTAACAGGACACTGCTGTTACAGAGTTAGTAGACGTAACACAGATGTAACGAGCCAGTCGTGTTCTAACAGGACACTGTGCTGTTAGAGTTACGAGACATAACACAGATGTAACGAGCCAGTCGTGTTCTAACAGGACACTGTGCTGTTAGAGTTACGAGACATAACACAGATGTAACCAGCCAGTCGTGTACTAACAGGACACTGTGCTGTTAGAGTTACGAGACATAACACAGATGTAACCAGCCAGTCGTGTACTAACATGACACTGCTGTTGCAGAGTTGGTAGACGTAACACAGATGTAACCAGCCAGTCGTGTACTAACAGAACACTGCTGTTACAGAACCACGGGCTGCGATGATTCTATTTGTGAGGCGCACGCTGGTATCCGTGCGTCACATGGTAAACTCGACTCCAGGCTAAGAGATCAGTGACTGCAGTCAGCAGTATTTGTGTCACGGGAATCCTGCATCCAGAGCTTGCAAGCTCATTGAGAACTTTCTGCTGTTGGGGTTCAAGGCTCGATGCACGAGAATTTCTCTCAAAGGCTGGTCTTTTGAGAAGAAGTGTCGTCTGTTCCTGCTCTCATAAATCATGTTAATTATAGACAGAGGTGGCCCTGCGTCACGCGGGAGTCAATTCTTCCGCTCGTGCTATAGATCAGGTGCAATGCTATGTCGCGCAGAAACATTCACACTGGGTTTCACAGCTCGATGCACGAGAATTGCTCTTCATAGCTGTTGTCTGTTGCACAGGAGAGAGCAGCAATGCTCGACACTGCTATACCATGTCCACGTGGGTTTTCGCCTGAGCCTCGGAGTCTCCACAAACAGTCCAATAACACGCAGCTGATGCTGCTGCCTTGGCTAATTGGCCTGCTCAATAAATTGCTTGGGCGGCGCGGTGGCCCAGTGGTTAGCGCTGACGCCTCACAGCAAGAAGGTCCCGGGTTCGAATCTCTCGGCTCGGGTGCCTTTCTGTGTGGAGTTTGCATGCTCTCCCCGTGTCCGCGTGGGTTTTCGCCGGGTACTCCGGTTTCCTCCCACGGTCCAAAAGCATGCTCCTGGATAGGTTGATTGGCTCGCAGACTAAAATTGTCCCGCAATGCCCGGCGATGGACTGGCGTCCCGTCGTCGGGTGTATTCCTGCCTTACGCCCTGTGTTTCCGGGATAGGCTCCGGCTCACCGTGACCCTATATAGGATTAAGCGGTTTCAGATAATGAGATGAGAGAATAAATTGCTCCCGGTGCCCTGCAATGGACTGGTGTCCCATTCTGGGTATAGCCTTACCTTGTTCCCCGTATCTGCTGGGATAGGCTCTGGCTTCTTTGTGATCTCATAGAGGATGAAGCAGGTATTGATAATCAACGAATGAATGGTTTGCACCATTGGTCACTGGTCCTGGCGGTTAGTGTGGTGCGTTCAGTCACGGTGATATTTTTTTACCAGATGCGTGGAGACATGTGGACACGAGGGTTCAAAATGTTTTCTTGGGAGCACAATATGTGGCCGGTTGCCTAAAAATCTAGGAGACAATGAACTTCCCAATCCTCTGGTCCCTAGTACGCCGGCCAATCCACACTTTGCCGACACAGGTGCACATTCTGTCAGTGTCCTTTGAACTTTCTGAGAATGGATCCTCTCCGTGCGGAGAAGATGGGATGGCATTTGTGCGATGGCCCGTTATGCAGACAAAGCAACGCGCTCACAAAACAGGCAACGTAAAGGGAACGTTTGTGCGGGAAAGTAACGAAGCTGGTGCGTTCCACAAATCCAGAAACGGCCGTCTCCACGAATTGGACTATTTGTATTTTTAGCTTGTTTCCCCATCTGCTTTTTCATCACCGGCCAGGGTCAACCCACTGCTGGATGGAAAGCCTCTACAAATGAATCCTGCAATGTAAAACCCACCTACGGCACTTGCACCACATGGGCTGATTTCCTTGCTCCATCTCCCTTGGTGGAAATTTCTCTCCCCGCGTAAGAGAAATATCCCATTGAAATGTCAGCCAGTTTTTTTTATCGAAGCAAGAAGGAACCGTTGAGCTATGTAGCCATTTTAACAATTGTCCAACATCAGCAAAGTTACAACATCTTAGGGCACCGGGGGCAAATTAATTAGGACAATTAACCTAGGCAGCATGCATTTTGACTGTGGGAGGAAATGGGAGTACACAGCGAGCAACACACGCGGACACAGGAAGAACACGCAAACTCCTCACAGTAAGGCGCCCGAGCCAAGAATCGAACCCAGGTACTTCTCGCTGTGAGGCAGCAGCGCTACTCGCTGCGCCACGGTGCCACCCCAATGTTTATATATGTACAGCCATGATCCACATACTACTTGTTAATACAACTAAAACGTACGGTAATTGAACTCAACCGTTGCATTGTACTGCAAAATGTACGATTGAAAATGAAATAATAATTTTATAATGTGCTTCAAAAACTTTTAAGTGAGTCTGAAAGGATTACATGCATTAGCGGTGTTCAATGTAAGCTTGTAATCTTTCCAGCCGAGACTCTCACCATTACGTGGTGAGAGAGAAATTCATTAGTTGTTATGGCCAGTTTAAAATGACATTCGAGTGGCCGAGGAGGTTTTTTTTATATTTTCAAAGGAGATTAAACAATGTAAGTTATTTTGAAAAATGTGTGGGTGATATCAGCGAGATGGAAGTGTGGCAATCGTGGGATTTCAAGGGATGGTGACCTTGTAAGGAAGTGTAATGATGTAGGTTTTCACGCCTCGATGCATGATGATTGTTTTGAAAAGCTGCTCTCTCGGGACAGCCGCGTCGATCGCTCCCTCTCTCCCCATCGGGGGCGATCGACGCGGCTCTCCCGAGAGAGCAGCTTTTCAAAGCAATCATTGTAAGGAAGTCTTCAAGCAGCAGTGGATTGAGCGTGGCCGATGATGATGGTGATGAGGTTTGCAAATACAGCCGGGTGACGCAGTGGTTTCAATATGATCCTTCATCCCTTAAACAGTCAATAATATACGTATCAACTTGTGGGACGTGAACAGTGCTAGTTACATGAATAGACCCGGTCCTGCCATAGGAATGTTACATTTCCAACGCTGGCTCTGGGTTACAAACAAGAGATCACCGCTGCCACTGCGGCCATGTCTGCGTGGAGACTCACTGGGTGTTTTTTTTTTGCTGAATACCAGTACTCACATTTAAATACGCGTCAATCCAATACAGTGTTGCTCACTTTTTCTGTCATGAACTAATTACTGTGAACTTTTAAAGCATTTACCCGAGAGAGTTGGGTCAAGGTGTCTCTATGCTCGTGCGAGCATGGAGCAGCGCTCACCGCCATGAAACGGCGGTTAAAATGTCAAATTACGGCGAATTCCAGTCTTCTCCGAAGAACTATTACCACGAACACGGGGTCAATTTTGTTTTGAAGACTTGTCTAACGACGCAGGGATACAGTGGCTCGGTTCACGACTCATCGTGCCACACGGTGCACTTTGCAGCGTCGTTTTTAGGCACACATTTAAATGAGCAACGCGTATAACGAACGCACAGTGTTTTCCCGATAAGTGTTTCTGTAAAGCGGGTCAAGAGCCGGGTCAAGTAGATCCTTGCCATCTGCATAGATTATGAGTAGCAGGCAGAGTGTGCTAGCGTGGATAAGTGTGTGGATTTATTTGAAGTCATGAATACAACGTTAAGCTCTGGTTTAGTGGCATCCTTGCGAGCAACCGTGGTTGCTCTCCATCTGCCTCTTCACCACGTTGGAGGCATTGCTGGTGCCAATTGTACTTTATCACTATTTTTATTTTGCTCACTTTCCAAGAAAAGCCTCAGGAAGCCCTCTTTATTCTCAGAAGGGTCTTGCCAAGTATTCCTAGTAGGGGGCAGTGATTTCTATGCACAGAGTGCGGTATCGGTCACTTTACAAAGAAGAAATATAAACGCCGGGAGTTCGAGATGACAAAAAAATAACACGAAACGGTGCCACCATTGCACAGAATGTCGTTCAGATGTCCTAAGATGCAAGATTTGTATTAAACATGATGTAGGCCACTGGAGTAATTTCAGTGGCCTACGTCCATGGCATCCCTGCCTGCCTGATCGTCTCCAACGTGCAGAATGCAGCTGTGAGAGTCCTCACTCGCTCACCCATCCACAATCACCATCCCCATTGCTCGCGTCTCTCCACTGTTCAATACGGGATCGAATTCAAGATCCTCTCTCTCACCTACAAGGCTCTCACTGGCGCTGCTCTGAAATACATCCATGACCTACTTCAGGCACGCTGCTGCTACTGCGTGTCTTTGGACAATGGGTAGACACGGGAGTACCCAGCGAGTACCCACGTGGATGGACACAGGGACAGCATCCTCCACGGTGTCGCTTATCTCGATTGTAAGCCCTGAACCAGCAGTGGAATTCCACTCTCACGCACAGGAGCACGCGTTTCCAGTGCATAGCCACTGCGCATCGGTAACAGTGCAACAATCATGGCTGTAATCCTCGCTTCTCTATCGAGGTCAAATCTTAGATTGGACACAGCCGCGGTGCGATGGTCCGCAAACTTGGCTCACAATCCATAGTTCTCCGGTTCCCTTTGATCTCTCGGCACGGCAGTGGAAACAGCGGTTTCTTAAACCGTGCCCTTCCGTGTCCACCCAGCGGTATGAATGGATGCACCAACTGGCGCGTAAGCCAAACATAGCCTCTACAGCAGTGTTTTTAAAACTTTTTAAAACTTGCGACCCAGTTTAAAATAAGCGCTCATGCGCTGCAACAAAGTCTTGACTCCAGCTTTCATTACAATCAATCATAACACATTTACATTTGAACTGGCAAGGCGACCCAGGGCTTGACCATCCATCGACTCAGTACTGAATCGCAACCGACACTTTGAAAATCGCTCCTTTAAAGGGGCTCTGTAAACCTCCGTTTAGTTGGAGGCCCTTCTGCCGATAGTTGCGTGAGTAAGCAATTGCAGGGCTGCGCCTTTTACCCTTATGATATGTGGAGGCTTGCAAGTGCCAGGCAGGATATTTGCTAATCCAACCCAATAACGTCCGCCGGGGCTAATGGAGGGGCTTTTTCATCAGCTGAGACAGCACGTGACATGAGCAGTAAAACCTTCCTCTTATGAAATTCAGAGCGTTACCATTACAGAAAGATGAATCGTCCGCACACTGCGCGGACAGAGCGAAGAAAAATGGAGCAGGCGCCGAGGGAGAGAGACAAAGGGATATGGCCAGGAGAATATAAAGGTGATGTACGGTGGCAGTGTGGCCTTGGGGTCACTAAGCTGATTGTCTACCGTTCACTCGGCGACACCGCATTAAGAAGATCTACAGGGACATCACTGCGGCCACTATAAACAGAAAATGATAGGCCCTATTATGCTTTTATAAACAATATCACGGTTCCGTGAATGGGCCGCTCGCGCTCAGGAAGATACTGCTCTGACTTTACTGTGGCCTCGGAGGTCACGGGTCTCCGAGCCAGCCAAGCGAGTGTGGCTCAGAGCCCTGCGTGCTCCTGCACACGCTCTCGCAGTGCCGAGTCCGCTGACGGCGCCGCTGGCGACGTTGTTAAGGATTTGCATAATAATAATAATAGTATTTACAGAGCCCTTTTCACCCGAGGGTCACAATGCGCTGCACAGAGCGGCTGAGAGAACGGCTGTCAACAGTAATGACATGGGAATGGAAAATCAGCAACATAAACGTTTGTTGAGGTTTATTTTGTTTCGTACATGGTAAAGCGCCCCACACCTCACGCTCTCCAAATGCCCTTTCGTGCACGCTCGCCCAAGGGGATTCCCACTAGCAGCTGCGCCTTTGTGTACACGGCGCAGGCCTGTAAGTGGACGTCATTCTCCCGATAGTCGGGCAGAGGAGCGAGCACAAGAGGAGTTGCTAAGTGGGTTTCTCCCAAAAAAAACCGAGTTCCCTGCAAAAATCCACGAGGACACGGGGGGGACGTGGGAACAACGCTGCACAGAAAGGTATCTAAGCTGCGAATATGAACCCAGGACCATCGTTCTATGTGACACCAGTGCTACTCACCGTGCCACCGTGCCACCGTGCCACCCATGCATGTGTAAAAGGATACTTTTATTGCGGTCGTCAAATAAAGTTAATTGATGAGAGTTTATACAGGGGCGGCACGGTGGGCCCAGTGGGTAGCGCTGTCGCTTCCTCAAAGCAAGAAGGTCACGGGTTCGAATCTCGGCTCGGGTGCTGCTTTCTGTGTGGAGTTTGCATGTTCTCTCCCCGTGTCCGCGTGGGTTTTCGCCGGGCACTCCGGTTTCCTCCCACGGTCCAAAAAACATGCTGCATAGGTTATTTGGCTTGCAGACTAAATTGCCCCGCACTGCCCGGTGATGGACTGGCGCCCCATCATGGGTATATCCCTGCCTTGCGCCCTGTGTCTGCCGGGATAGGTTCCGGCTCACCGCGACCCTGTACAGGACTCGGCGGTTTTTGACAATGAGAGATAAGATGAGTGAGATGAGTTTATACAGGTTTTATTTTCCAATTAAAAAAGGCATTGTTGCTGTAGGAACGAGCTCATTTTAGGCCACTGCAAGCAACAAGCCAATCAGATTGCAGTGGCGACTTGATTACCAGGCAGGAAGATTAATGCTCGTTGAAAGTTTAAACCTGGAATCAGATCTGGCACTTCTGGATTGCTTTTCGAGTCCAGCCTTCACACGTCCATATCAGAGCATCTCCCAATGCACACACAGCACCACGCCAGTGCACCGCATCATTTTCCCACTAATAGCTTCACCATCACTCAGCACGGTGGTGCAGCAAGAAGGCCCTGGGTTCGATTCCCAGCTTGGGTTGCCATCCGCGTGATCTGCACGTTCTACTCCAAGGTACTCCGCCCTCCTCCCACAGTCCAAAGACTACTGCCTATGTTAATTGTCCCGACTAAATGGCTCCTGGTTCTATGATGTGTTCTAACTCACTTACCCCTCTCCGCTAGACAGGTGATAAAAAGAGCCACATAGGTCAATGGTTCCTTCCAGCTAACTATAAATATCACTTGAGTTACAGTTTTTAAAATGTAGTACCATTGACTTTTCATACCCTTAAAAACCTTCAGATACACACTATCATAGTCCCTGTACAAATATATTTTTTATTTGACCTTCACATTTTTGGCAGCCAAATTTTTAACGTCTCAGTTTGCAGACATTCTCTCTACAACACAAACAACAAGCTCATTTTTAAATATGGAGAGTCTTCAAAGCAGCCGTGTACTGTAATTGCTTTTGTATTAAAAACTCACTGAAGGGATCAGATACGAGAAGTTACTCTGATTAATCGATGTGCAGTGTTTAATGGAAAATGAAGCTTAATTACCCACCCCTGGAGTAACCGTTTAATTTGTTGTTGATAATAGAAAATGTCTCCAAAACAACGTAACTGCTTCAATAACTGAGCAGTTGTTGCTTTCAAATGTAATTAATTCAATGTCAGTCCTGTTTAATCCCGTAGAGCCTTTCCCGGCAGACACAGGGTGCAAGGAAGGGCTATACCCAGGAAGGTACGCAAGTCAATCGCAGGGCACCGAGGGTAATTTAGTCAGCAGGCCAATTACCCTAAACAGTATGTCTTTGGACTGTGGGAGTAAACCAGAGCACCCGGTGAAACCCCACTCAGACACAGGAAGAACAGGGAAACTCCACAGAGAACGGTACCCGACTTGAAAGTTTCGCTGTGCCACAGTGCCTCCCACTCCCAATGTTTCTGCATCCCTACAACTGCCCACTCAGGATTAATGTGCCTCTCCATGATGACACACATCTGTAGTTGAGCAGTTGGACACAGCTGTAGCGGGTCACGCAGACATCACTAGCATGGTCTTCCCAGATGATCGCTCATGGGCTGCGAAGGGTTGTGATGGAGAGACGACTCAAAGGTACTGAGGGGGGAGAGAAAGATCGGGACCTGAGTGGACGTTCAACATCAAGCAGTGGATATGTCCGAAGCCATCTCGTTTGAAAGACACAGCAATGCACACGGAGACGTGGACAATCCACAGACAGGAGTTACCTGTCGAGGTAACAGGCCTCAATGACTGACACAGCCGAGGGGATCACCTCTGGTGCTATGATGGTGGCACACTGGCTTCGATGTCTTTCTGCACGCAGTGTTCAGT
>JAZEWT010000003.1:42085933-42104438 GCA_036362905.1 Mordacia mordax
GCGCTACTGGAGGCATCACCAGCGCTACTGGAGGCATCACCAGCGCTACTGAAGGCATCACCAGCGCTAAGAGCAGCCTCCAGAATCCCACACAGTGAGACGTTCGCTAACGCGCAAGCACGCGAGAGGCGAGACACGGTAATACAGCGTGGCGCAGTGGTAACATCTCATCTCATCGTCAGAAACCGCTTAGTCCTGTACTGGGTCGCGGTGAGCCGGAGCCTATCCCGGGAGACACAGGGCGCAAGGCAGGGATATACCCACGATGGGACGCCAGTCCATCACCGGGCACTGCGGGCAATTTAGTCTGCAAGCCAATTAACCTATGCAGCAGCGTGTTTTTTAGACTGTGGGAGGAAACCGGAGTGCCCGGCGAAAACCCACGCGGATACGGGGAGAGAACATGCAAACTCCACACAAAAAGCAGCACCCGAGCCGAAATTCGAACCCGGGACCTTCTTGCTGTGAGGAGGCGACAGCGCTACCCACTGGGCCACCCTGCCGCCCTGGTAACATCTGTGCCTCACAGAAAGAAAGTCCTGCCCTAGGTGGTTCGATTCCCACCTAGGGCGCCTTTTTGTGTGGAGTTTGTGTGTTCTCCCCGTTCTCTATGGGTGTCACACGGTTTATGCCCACATCTAAAAAAAAAAGTAATCGTCAATCAATTTGACGATGGCATCATTGATGATTGCTTCCAAAAGCTGCTCTTTCGGGATTTTTTTAAATCACTTATTTTACGTCCTTCTATAATTTATTGCTACTATTTGACTTTCAGTTGAACTGTCCTGATGTTGCTGTTGACGCGCCGTTCTCTCCACAGCTCGGATTTATAAATAAAAACTCCAAAAAAACGTTATTGCTGATTTGCCGTTCTTATCTCGTTGTTGATGTGCCGTCCTCTCCGCAGTTGTGTGCAGCGCTTTGTGGCCCTCGGGTGATAAGCACTCTCGAAATGCTATTATTAATACACTCATCTCATCTCATTATCTGAAACCGCTTAATCCTATATAGGGTCACGGTGAGCCGGAGCCTATCCCGGAAACACAGGGCGTAAGGCAGGAATACATCCGACGACGGGACGCCGGTCCATCGCCAGGCATTGCGGGACAATTTTAGTCTGCGAGCCAATCAACCTATCCAGGAGCATGCTTTTGGACTGTGGGAGGAAACCGGAGTACCCGGCGAAAACCCACGCGGACACGGGGAGAGCATGCAAACTCCACACAGAAAGGCACCGGAGCCGAGAGACTCGAACCCGGGACCTTCTTGCTGTGAGGCGTCAGCGCTAACCACTGCGCCACCGCGCCGCCCGCTATTATTAATAGTATACGATAAATGTTTACGTAATGTTACATGAAGAAATAAATTATGCATCCTACATGACAGGCGAAACGTTGCCAATGAGAGGAGGAGGAACGCTCAACACGGCTATGCCGAAAGAGCAGCTCTTGAGAGCAATCCTCAAACACCGATCCGTGAGAATCTGCCATCGACACGGTGCGAGTAGCTTGAGTGACCGCGATTCCAAACGGGGCGACTTAGCTGTGCCGTCATGCCTGTGTGACGGCACAGCCTATGATCGCCTTCACAAGCCCGGCTCGCCCGTGTGCGACCGCACAGGAGAGTGGCAATGCGATTAGGGCCGCATTGTGACATTTCCATTCTCGAGGACACGTTGCCGCGCTCTGCGCACGTTCGCGTGCTGAGTTGAACCTCGTGAACTTCCCGTTCCGAATAACAGCGCAGTGTCCTGGCACCGCGTTCATTCATCAATGTGGTCGGCACAGTGTGCACTGTCGCATATTTTAAGTCTGGAGCGTGCTCTCTCACGAGGTCTGTTTTTTTAATAACTTAAGTTTTACGTAGCCATGGGTTGGTTTAAGATGCGTATAAACCAGTATTTCAATGTTACGCAGTGCATATTTATATTTTTATAAAACATACTCGCAGAGTACCTGCCCTACGATTGATCGATTGTGAAGCAAGTACCAGCACTTGTATAGACGTCTCTTCTCAAGAACGTTTTCTTCTGAGCTAACTGCTGCTTAGATCTGGGTCTCTTCATGGTGTCCCTTTAGAAATATTGCTACTGGCGTTCTGAAGTTTCAGCAGAGAAATCAATAAGCGTGAAGTAAAACGAAAAATAAGGCAAAATCCTTTGTGTACTGATGTATGTTTTCACGGCTCGATGCATGATAATTTCTTTTAAAAGCTGCTCTTTCGGGACAGCCGTGTCGAGCAGAAAGGAGGAGCGCTCGACACGACTACCATGAAAGAGCAGCTTTTGGAAGTCTCATCTCATCTCACTATCAGAAACCGCTTAGTCCTGTAGAGGGTCGCGGTGAGCTGGAGCCTATCCCGGCAGACACAGGGCGCAAGGCAGGGATATACCCACGATGGGACGCCAGTTCATCACGGCCGCTGCGAGCAATATAATCTGCAATCCAATTAACTTATGCAGAAGCATGTTTTTTGGACTGTGGAAGGAAACCGGAGTGCCCGGCGAAAACCCACGCGGACATGGGGAGAGCATGCAAACTCCACACAGAAAGCAGCGCCCGAGCCAAGATTCGAACCCGGAGCCTTCTTGCTGTTTAGGAGGAGGCGACAGCGCTACCCACTGGGCCACCGCGCCGCCCTGATAATGAAATAGCGGCACAAAGAGAGCATTGGATTTTGACGTGTGTTAGCGGGCTGGTGTGACTCACCCATCCTCATCCTGGTGGTTGATATTCGGCCTCTTGGTCGAGCCCAGCAGCTCTGTAAGCAGAGACAAACGAGGATTGTCAACGGGTGTGCGGCGACCGGAGCCACAGCAAGGGCGACAAGCAGCGCACAGTCCAACTCACAATCACGGTCAGGTATGTCCTGGTGTGAAAGTATCTTAGAAGCAGAAGACCGACCTCCCATCGATTGAAGGTCGTCTTTGTAGGTGACCACAGTCACCACACACTCACTGGAGAGGTTTTTTTTTTAATATTTTCCCTTCATGCATAGTCATCAAGTATCAACATCTGCCCATCAAGTATCAACATCTGCCGCTGCGTAGGTTTCTGCGCCCGCACTTCCGGAGGTCATCGTAGCGACCGCAGGAGGTCCGGTGGAATCACACCGAGACAAAATCCAAACAGACAACAACTTAGAAGGTCGTGTGCGCCTCCATGAGAACAGCCACATGCGAGAGGTTCACAAAAACAAACAAACAGGCAAATAAAATAAAGAGGTGCGCAAACTTCTGTGTGCTATTCTGTAAAGAAACTTGTTTGTGCGGCTGTGAATGTATCGTGTAAAGCGATGTTTTAATTAAAAAAACGCGCAGGAGCAATATGAATTCTCGAGCAATACAATAACGCACACACCGCGATGCGTGCGTGCTGGATTGATGAGCGGTAGTACAGCGGATAGCGCACTGGACTACGAACCAAGTGACTCAAGTTCGATTTTCACTCATGGCCAACACCGGTGATGGTTTTCTGAACTGGTTCTGAGCCTTGATTGAGGTCGACTAGGCCGAACATGATTACTTGGTGTGGTGTGTAAATATCACCATTCCAGAGGCAAATGCAGCCACGCGTGCTGCTGGCCACCCGCCCCCTCCTATGCCCTGCTGGCATTCACAGACGCTCGCTAACAGCGCTTGACCCTACAGTCTGTTAAGGCCATACAGGAGATCCTCGTTAGATTAAAAAGTTCCGCTTGCAAAGTTAATTAAGTTGTTCCGCTGCCAATGCCATCACAGGGCAAGAGGTAAGAAAAATAATAATGTATGAGCTCGATGAATAATTATCGATGCTACAAATCGCAATAGCGACTAATCAACATGCCCTCTGCTTTACTAACGACCTATGCACAGTAGTTCATCAAGAACTGTAATTAAAGATAACAGGAAGCACATCCCAAGATGGAAACATTAGCTGTAATGGAAACCAAGTAGTAATAATGAAGAAATGTTAATCTAATTACAAGTATTGACTTACATATTTTACCATAGGGAATCCTAACAACTGACAGCTTAATTGTAATCTCAGAAACGGTTTACTCCAAAGTGTGCTCTCAATTCCATCACAACCGTGTGCTGCGTGAGATCTCACCATGAAGTGACAGCTTCCGTTTGAGACTGCAGCTAGCAGTGTATGAGATTCTACAACTAGCAGTGTATGAGGTTCTACAACTAGCAGTGTATGAGATTCTACAACTAGCAGTGTATGAGATTCTACAACTAGCAGTGTATGAGATTCTACAGGTAGCAGTGTATGAGATTCTACAACTAGCAGTGTATGAGATTCTATAGATAGCAGTGTGTGAGGTTCTACAGCTAGCAGTGTATGAGATTCTACAGCTAGCAGTGTGTGAGATTCTACAACTGGCAGTGTATGAGATTCTACAGTTAGCAGTGTATGTGATTCTACAGCTAGCAGTGTATGAGGTTCTACAGTTAGCAGTGTATGAGATTCTACAACTAGCAGTGTATGAGGTTCTACAGTTAGCAGTGTATGAGATTCTACAACTAGCAGTGTATGAGATTCTAGCCAGTAGTGTATGAGGTTCTACAGTTAGCAGTGTATGAGATTCTACAACTATCAGTGTATGAGATTCTACAACTATCAGTGTATGAGATTCTACAACTCTCAGTGTATGAGATTTTACAGCTAGCAGTGTATGAGATTCTACAGTTAGCAGTGTATGAGATTCTACAACTAGCAGTGTATGAGATTCTACAACTAGCAGTGTATGAGGTTCTACAGTTAGCAGTGTATGTGATTCTAGCTAGCAGTGTATGAGATTCTACAACTAGCAGTGTATGAGATTCTACAGCTAGCAGTGTATGAGATTCTACAACTAGCAGTGTATGAGATTCTACAGCTAGCAATGTATGAGATTCTACAGTTAGCAGTGTATGAGGTTCTACAGCTAGCAGTGTATGAGATTCTACAACTAGCAGTGTATGAGATTCTACAACTAGCAGTGTATGAGATTCTACAACTAGTAGTGTATGAGATTCTACAACTAGTAGTGTATGAGATTCTACAGCTAGCAGTGTATGAGGTTCTACAGCTAGCAGTGTATGAGATTCTACAACTAGTAGTGTATGAGATTCTACAGCTAGCAATGTATGAGATTCTACAGTTAGCAGTGTATGAGGTTCTACAGCTAGCAGTGTATGAGATTCTACAACTAGTAGTGTATGAGATTCTACAACTAGCAGTGTATGAGATTCTACAACTAGTAGTGTATGAGATTCTACAACTAGTAGTGTATGAGATTCTAGCGAGCAGTGTATGAGGTTCTACAGTTAGCAGTCTATGAGGTTCTACAGTTAGCAGTGTATGAGATTCTACAGATAGCAGTGTATGAGGTTCTACAGCTAGCAATGTATGAGATTCTACAACTAGTAGTGTATGAGATACTACAGCTAGCAGTGTATGAGATTCTACAACTAGCAGTGTATGAGATTCTACAACTAGCAGTGTATGAGATTCTACAACTAGCAGTGTATGAGGTTCTACAGTTAGCAGTGTATGAGGTTCTACAGATAGCAGTGTATGAGATTCTACAGCTAGCAGTGTATGAGATTCTAGCGAGCAGTGTATGATATTCTAGCGAGCAGTGTATGAGATTCTACAACTCGCAGTGTATGAGATTCTAGCTAGCAGTGTATGAGATTCTACAACTAGCAGTATATGAGATTCTACAACTAGCAGTGTATGAGATTCTACAACTAGCAGTGTATGAGATTCTACAACTAGTAGTGTATGAGATTCTACAGCTAGCAGTGTATGAGATTCTACAACTAGCAGTGTATGAGGTTCTACAGCTAGCAGTGTATGAGATTCTACAGCTAGCAGTGTATGAGATTCTAGCTAGTAGTGTATGAGGTTCTACAGCTAGCAGTGTATGAGGTTCTATAACTAGCAGTGTATGAGAATCTAACTAGCAGTATATGAGATTCTACAGCTAGCAGTGTATGAGATTCTAGCTAGCAATGTATGAGATTCTACAGATAGCAGTGTATGAGATTCTACAGCTAGCAGTGTGTGAGATTCTACAGCTAGCAGTGTGTGAGATTCTACAGCTAGCAGTGTATGAGGTTCTACAGCTAGCAATGTATAAGATTCTACAGATAGCAGTGAATCACTTAGCATCAGAGAACATTCCCGGAGATGTCACGGCACAGAACAGATGCACTTCAAACAGGCTTCTTGGGGAATTGCTTCACACAGCTTATCCCAAAAGAACAGCTTTGGAAAGCAAATCTTACGTACTGAGCCCTGAAAACCTACATCAGTACATAGGCATCGTTATCCACGGTAGGGAACAAACCTTTCAATGCCACGCATATATGTGTGCGATGCTTGCCGATCAAACAAATGTGTTAAGCTATTTGAGCTGGAATTGAACGGCCAGAGATCATCGACTCCGTTCGCTCGAGCGGGGATGTACGTTGCGCTTGAAAGCACGATCGTGCACGGCCACCACAAGGGTGGCCCTCAGAGTCACATGCAGGCCACCTCAAGTGCGGCGCATTTTTATACAAACATGTTTATTGTTCGAAGGTCTAAGCTGAAACCCAATGTCATTGTTATACAACCTTCCGATGTTGGCTGCGCCCAGAAATAATAATAAAAACGTCATGCCTTTTGATATTTTTGTTTGCACTGCGACACTGCGACACTGATGCACACTTTACAAACGCACACAATCGCGCCACCAACTCATTCCCTGCATGGGGATTATGAACTTACGGCGGTGGAGGGAACTGCAAGTTCCAATGACGCCCGAAGCTTTGTCGCCTGCAGTGATCAGCCAACGTGCAGGTGTCACAGGGATTGATAACACTGCAGGATCGTGAGACATGGTGGTGGCTTAGGAGGAGAGTGGACTGATAAAGGTTTAAGGTGACTATTTAAACTGCACGCACACACGTAGAGAATCCAACATTCACAACATACACGGGATTTTAATAATAATAGCCAATATAAAACGAGTCCTTTGCATGCCCACAACACCCGCATAGCTGTTTGCAAGGTCCTCTCTGCATCCTTGTCATTTGGCTTTCCCACTGCCGTGCAATTCTGGGAAAGCAGGGCTGGAGATGTCTGGCCGCAGGGTCGGTGGAACGTTCACGTTTCAGTTGCGCCTGAATTTTGCACAGACAACCCACCCCACGTGCCCCGGTAATTCATCAAGACTTCCGCGCGAGAGGTGAAAGTAAGCCGGCACGGTACGGCGCACCTGCAAGCAAGCGGTCGAAGCATTCGGTGTGGCACAGGTGAGAAGGGTGGTTGTGAAATGACCTTATCGTTAAGAAAAGTAAGTTACCTTCTGTATGACCTTATCGTTAAGAAAAGCAAGCTACCTTCTGCATGACCTTATCGTTAAGAAAAGCAAGTTTCCTTCTGCGCTCGCGTCAAGCCAGCAATAGCCGCCGTCGCTTTTATTGAAACGTAGAGCAAATACCACACGAACAAACCTCCCGTGTCAGCGGATATAATTAAATAAACATGCCCATCAGCTTATTGGCTTTCCTAAGCAATATCATCACTCAGTATTTGTTTAAGCAAACAGACTATGGACTGGTTTCGACTTTCCGGGTCTCATCAGCAGTCAAGCTCGTGAAAGAAATTCTGCCGGATTATCGGATTGGATTGCCCGCCGCGCTCCGTGTAAACTATGGGACCGCTGCAGCTCGATGCGCGGCGAGCAATGTGTGCCGCGCACAGACTCATTATGCATTGCCATCGAGCGCCACGGAGTCAAAGGAAAAACTGCACGAGTAAGATTAACGCGATCAATTGGCCCTGGACCAGCCTCCCACGCACACGGCCACCGCCTTCCACGGGGAGCCGCGGTGGAAACGAGGGCACGGCGGGTCTCAGAGGAGGCGGGCGTTGACTGGAGGAGATGCAAGGTTCAGCAGCCAGATAGGGTCACAGACATCGAACTATGACCCCGCGACAAAGACATCGGCATTGCCGTCAGCCATGATCAATCCACTGCTGGGTGAAAGCCAGCATGTTGCAATGCAATGATCCACAAGGCACAGGAGCAAATTTCACCGCTCCATCTGGTGTATCAATATGACCTTGAATTCCTACGCGAACAATATTTCCCTCCGATTAAGCATTTTAATCTGTACTATGGGGTGGCAAACGTGCCTGTTTTATAAATGCTTATTCTGTCTGCGATGAGCGCTTTTATCTCGCGTGGGCGCATTTATTTTTTTATTTATTCGCAGCGCTCGTCATTTCATTCGGCACTGATTGCTCGCCGGTGCCTCGTCCTCGGCCCCCATGCAGTCATTTCCTCGGGTGACCGCCTCCGAAGCCGCTCGTAATGGCCGCTGGGGCTTTCACCTGGCAACGACTGAGCTTAAGTGCGTTACACAGCGGCGTACAGTGCCCTACTGTAGGACTAACACAGGGATCCCGCTCTAATAATGTGGCCTTGCCGAGATGTTGTTATGGTGATCACTCATGTGAAGGCCAGCAGCGCGCACGAGGGGTTGGGTGGTCATCACCTCGACCCGGTGCCTCGGTCCCCTGGTATTTTTTATATAAATTAGGCACCGCACCAGGAGATCATTTGAGGCTGAGTCAACCACCTATGGCGCAGATGTTATCACTGCGTCTCACCGGAACGTCCTGCCTGAGACGCTTCGATTCCCACCTCGAGTGCCTTTCTGCGTGGAGTTTGCGCGTTCTCTCCCCCTGTTGTGCGTGGGTTTCCTCCAGCTTCTCCGGTTTACGCCCACAACTAAACTAAACACTCAGTATTTAATTGGCCGATGTTTGGCGAGTTGGCGCCGGGTGCCCACGCGGCTGACTTCCCCTTACCCTGTAGTTTCCTCGCACCTCTTTGTCGTTCTCTGCAAACGAATTCCTTCGACACTGAACGAATACTGTGCCACGCGCCATGAACATTAAAAACAATTCTTCCAAACATTTGTTCTAACAGTCCCGAGGAGAACCAATCGAGATACGAGTCACTGATAGTGGCCCCGAGCGTGGTGCACTACCACTACTACCACTACTACACTACCGCTCCCCACGCAGCACCGCAGCGCAGACGCCCCCCACACGCACACACGCACACACGAAGGAGATGCGTGTCTAAACATGCAGGAACAAATTGATCTCATACATGGGAGCGACACGTTTAACAACACGTGGGCCGAATAGAGAGGCATTTTAACACAGCTCATGAGGCCTTGACCGCAGCCGGCCACTGGCCGCCCTTAGCCCCAGCATCCGCGTGGCCCAGGGGGTTCAGTAATCTGCCGTTTCCCTCGGCACAAGGTCACCGAGCGCTAATCAGAGCGGCTCGTTTCCCACACACAGCCATCCCAGCAGCCGGTAATGCTCGAGCAGACTGGAGAGAGAAAAAAAACGAAATGGGTAAAGTATACATTTCATGATTGCCAATCTCCCAAACACAGCCGAGGGCCCGTGATCCCTCGGGGCTGCGCTTATCAACCTATTGTCTGGCTCTTCCCTTGCACGTGTGTTATTGGTAGCTATGCTCTTGGCAGCTTCTTCGCATTGCCCGCAGCGCTGTAATAATATTTATTTTACAGTTAGCCTGGGAATAATGTTGTACGTTTGTAATCTGGTCTCTCACCATGTGCTATACCCTAGTCTTGTTGATCGTGTCACTGGGCCATTAGCGGTCAATTTACAGCATCTGCCTGTGGCAATTAAATGATTACAATTATTTACATCTTCTAGGCACCTTTCACCCAAAGGTCACTAAGCAGTGTAGGAAGGGTTAAATAAATACAGCATGCAGGCTGATAAATACTGCAAATGGTAATAAAAAACCATAAATGGTGCTTAAATTAAAAAAAATAAACCCCCCAGTAAGAAAGTCTCACAACGTTCGTAGGCGCAGCTGTGAGTCTCGAGGTGAGGTCTCAGCGATTCCGTAGACTTCGTGGAGATGATCTCACGTGGAAGTGAAACCCAGAGCCTCGGGGCTGCACCGGGGTCCACGGCTATGATTTGGACCAAACTGCAAACTTACCAAAACGAGCCACGTGCTGTAAATTCACAGCCAATGACCCGTGACGGGACCCGTAAGAGTGGAGACATCGTGTGCCTCTGTCTGAGACCAAGTTACAAAATTGTAAAATTATCCGCAGTCCATCTGTACAAAAATATTACTGTGCTCCTGCACGTAACTATGCTTGTCAGGATTTACCTTGCATTACGGATCATGAATATTTAACAGCTCTCAACTGGAGGCAATGATGACATAAATGTAAAATAAAATGATACCCTGTCCCAATCCAGTCTCTAACACAGTCAAAAGAGTCAATGCACTCATATTCACGTGAGCATTAAGCAACACTCGTGACAATTCTTGCCCATTCCTATAAAATTCCACATTCCAATGACAGGGTACCAATTACCCCATGGCACAGCCACTGTTAATGTCCCGTAATCAGGTACAGGAGTCACTTCATTGCTCCGAGGAACATGATGGGCTACATTAACATTTGGTTAGGATTTGAATTAAAGACATTTTCATTATGAATAAGCAGCAGTGTGACACAGTGGTGGCATCTGAGTCTCACACAAAGAACGTCGAGCCAGAGGCGGTTCGATTCCCGCCTGGGCCCGTTCTGTGTCGAGTTTATGATCTCCCCTATTTCTGCGTGGGTTTCCTCTGGGTTCTCTGGTGTCCTCCCACGACTAAAAACACTAATTAATGAATTGGCCGATCACTTCAAGTGAATACCTTCAACACTGAATAAATATGCGTTACGCATGACAACTTGCATTAAATAAATGGAATGTGAGTTTGGTGGCTTGTGTTTACACAGCCTTGCCAGCCGATCTGCACACAGGAGGCGTACACACAGCAACACCCAAAACGCACGGACTAATCATCGAACAGCACAAATAAATGTTCTAAAATGTGCATTTCTTTAGGGCGGCACGGTGGCCCAGTGGGTAGCGCTGTCGCCTCACAGCAAGAAGGCCCGGGTTCGAATCTCGGCTCGGGTGCCTTTCTGTGTTGAGTTTGCATGTTCTCCCCGTGTCCGGGTGGGTTTTCGTCACACACTCCGGTTTCCTTCCACAGTCCAAAAAACATGCTGCTGCATGGCTCGCAGACTAAATTGCCCGCAGTGCCCGGTGATGGACTGGCGTCCCATAATGTGTATATCCCTGCCTTGCGCCCTGTGTCTGCGGGGATAGGCTCCGGCTCACCGTGACCCTGTACAGGACTAAGCGGTTTCTCACAATGAGATGAGAGGTACATTTCTTTCATCGTAGAGGTTACAGCTTGCACCTTGCTTTATTATTACCAGCGCAAAGTTGGTGCCCATGCAGTGCCGCAAGAGACAAATGATCGCGTCAAGCTCAATCAACTTGCTGCTCAGAAAACACATTTACGTCATTAACCCACTTATTTATATTTTCACAATTAACACCCTACCAGCTGCCAATACCACCCCCAATAAATGTACAGTTCTCCTGTCCTTGCGTCTGTGACTTTGCTAAATTATGTTTTGTTTAAGCGAACACTCGAATCTTAACAAGATCTGCCCACTCCCGCGGACTCCAGTGTGCACTCTGTTCACTCAACTTCTGTTTTTTTTCACCTGACCTTCAGGAAGCCCTCTGTCCACCATTCTGAAGATGCTAATGAATTGGAAAACCGGTCACCGAATTCCCAACGTGGTATCTCCGGTGACAGATGATGGCACGCACGCTGGCTTCTTTACTTTCCAAACAGGGATTTGATCACCACCCGATTCCCGTGACCGTCCTATGATTAGGCTGCGGATCAGGATGTGCAGGACGAGGTGTGGCGCCTGGAAGGAAACGCACGTGGACCCCACTTCCGTCGGCGCTTCATCTTAATGTCAGTGCGTAGTCTCAGCCGAAGGTTACAATGAATCTCGAACGCGTGTCTCTGGGGCTGCGTTCCCAAGACCTTACATCCCAGACATCCTCGGCTGCCCCAGATTCGTGGACGTCGTTCAACTATTTCTATTTTCACCTTCTTCTTGTTGTTTTTTTTCCTCGGTGCAAAATTATCACTGTGGGAGTCTGCGATCAGCATATTAGAGTGTATTTTGTGTTCCTGTCACCCAAGAGGGTGATTTGTGGATGTCTGTGATTGCTGAATGCTCCACGCAGGCTCCGAGTACTTGAATTTGATTTCAAAAGAACGATGGATTGTGGGAAATGCCCCCAGCTGAAACACTCCAACCGTACCTGTGGGTTTCCACAAACCCATGGGATGTTGTAGGCATCGATTCAGGATTTCATCTTCAGACAGCCCCTCAATAATGTACAGCCCCTGGTCAAGCCACTGCTGGATGAAAGTTTCCCTACAGCGTCGGAAGTTGTTTGATCAGACCGGGTGAGTGAAGCGGGAGACTCAGAACCGGTACAGATGTTAGCCGTGGCCAGCACTGCAACTCGGAGCCACGCTTACTCTGAAAAAGAAGAGAAGCGTCACTAAAAACGTTCTTGCAAATGCCTAACGTACACACGGATAAAAGGGTAACTGGGTTGCCAAGCCCACGCTGGTTCGGCAGTGGTGGAGCGGTAGCAACATCCGCGTCGCAGCGACGGAAGGTTCTGCCTGAGGAGGTTTGACTCCGACGCCTTTCCGTGTGGAGTTTCTGTGCTCGCTCCTTGTTCTGCGGCTTCTGTGGTCTCCTCCCGCAATGAAAACACGCTCATCTCATCAACTGGCCGTCAACATCACAATGTACAGGACTGCGTGCCTGACATTATTCCCCCCGCCGCCCTGCCGTTTCCTCGTGCCTCCGAGTCATCCTGTCTTCGCACGAATACCTTCCACACTGAGTGAATATTTACATGCCAAAGTACTGATATGCTGAATTATATTTAAAATAAATTGAAATTTTTTTTATTTCAGAGTGTCTTAACATCGAAGCTCTGTCTAAAAAAAAAGGCTGTTTGAGACACTGTGGCATTATTTAGCCCGACTCCTATATTCGATTCTCACAACAAAAGGAGCCCAGTGTGCTGCTCACTCTTAATTTCCACCTAATCTTCGTGAATCGTCTGCGTCGGGAGCACGCGTGGGTTTCCTGCCATCTCACCTGGATAAAGAACAAGCGTATCGAGCCGCATTAACTGTGGCGCGCGCATTCAGATTGGCCGAGAGAGATTGCGAGCGCGCGTGCTGGATATTTAAAAAAAAAATCACTCCTTCAATTAGCCGCAAAGCCAATCTATTGGTGCACGCGCATCCTGGGAAACTGCTCCTATTAAATCGACTCAGTAATTGACCACGAATAGAGTATTTGACTTGTGATGGCAGCAAAACACACCAAACGTTTCGTTTACGTTGTGGTACTTTCTACCCTCCCAATTTCCAATGCATCAAATCTGACACATTCTAAACTGGAAAGTAAGCATGACATGCAGAAGCGGATTTTTATTGGGATAAGAATATGGACCATGGTTTAGAATGCCTGTCTATCCAGCTCCATGTTTTATATACTGTCAGGGATGTAGCCACAGTGTGGAGAATTGCTCTCAAAAGCTGCTCCTTCAGGATAGCTGTGTCGAGCGGTGTAGATCTCACCTAATGGAAGTCTGTGAAAAATCAGCCCTCTATGATATGGCGAACATGACTAAAACATTAACAAAATAACTATCTTAAATCAACTGGTTAAGTGTATCAGATGCTGTACATCTTAATCCACACTTGAAGAAATTAGCCTTAAAAATAAATTAGATCTATGTTAGTTTAGGAGTCAAAGGAATCAACCTAACCCATTAAATGCATTAAAAAAATGTTTCAAAAGCTGCCATAAACTTCCATAGCAGTCCTATACATCTTGTCAGACCACTACAGTGGGTGGACATGACGAACGACAGGGTTAAATGTCGAATTTTTCAAGACAATCTTTAGAAAAGGATAATCTCATCTCATTGTCTGAAACCGCTTAGTCCTATACAGGGTCACGGTGAAGCCGGAGCCTATCCCGGCAGACACAGGGCGCAAGGCAAGGATATACCGACGATGGCACGCCAGTCCATCGCCGGGCACTGCGGGGCAATTTAGCCTGCGAGCCAATCAACCTATGTAGCAGCATGCTTTTTGGACTGTGGGAGGAAACCGGAGTGCCCGGCGAAAACCCACGCGGACACGGGGAGAGCATGCAAACTCCACACAGAAAGGCACCCGAGCCGAGAGATTCGAACCCGGGACCTTCTTGCTGTGAGGCGACAGCGCTAACCACTGGGCCACCGCGCCACCCAGAAAAGGATAATATTTTTTAAATATATTTATATAGTGGTGCCTCTCATTCAGAGGTCCCAAGGCACTGCAAGAAGATGCAGAAAGGTGGGTGGTGGCAGCCATGCAGTCAGCCGGCATAAATCTGCCAAACACTGGATTCTCTACGTTATTCTAGTATCGGCCAATTAATGAACGGGGTAAGTGAAAAACCGGGAGGAAACCCACACAGAATAGGGGCAGAACACACAAACTCTACACAGAAAGGTGCCCTAGATGGCAATCGAGCTGCCTGGAACGGGACCTGCTCTCTATGCTGCACGACGCTGCTCCCACGCCGTCGTGTGGTCTGCACTCTGTTTGACGGGTGGAATTACAAGTCAGCGCTTCACGCAGATGTCAACGCGCCCGTTCTGGAGACTCCTGTTGGTTCGCTTCATCCACGCGCACAGCAGAAGCGCCCAAAGAGCACTGCGCAAAATGCCTTGGAGCGCGGTATCGAGGCAATGCGATGGATGAAACCGCATTGATTTGATTTCCCACCCCTCTCAGATGCACACACGCTTGTGTTCTATCAACCTTCCCTTCCCATGTGCGAAAGCGAACACGAAATAACGTCAACGTTTGGAAAAACCCATTTTCGAATGGGTCACGGGCAGCACTCACATTAAAAGGTTCAACGCCGTGGCCTGCAAGGCATAATGTGCGAGGAATACCCACGATGCATTGAGCATGGCAAATATATTGCAGACAGCAGCAGCCTCATCATATAATGGGAATTATAAATCGCATATGTAACCGAAATACAATGCCAGATAAATGAGGCTGCAGCATTAGCTGTCTCGGAGGCAACTGAAATGCACGGCTACATTTTAATCACTCACCAAAACCTCGAGCCAATAGACGAGGCTTGGCCCAACAGGGCAGTGCTGGTCATTGTTCTGAAAACGACCAAAGATATTGGAGCGTAGACAATCCCCGACTTACAGAGTTCAACTTTCCAACGCTCCTTCTTATGAACGAGCTCCCATGAGATAATATTAATTTTACAGCCTAAAGTATACCACACGCGGTACATGGTATATCATTATACTGACTTTAGTTTTGTACAAACTATACACATCTACAAGACTGCAAATAATGTTCAAGTCCTGAAAGCATCGATTAGTGCTTCAAGTACAGTACAGTATTCCAATAAATACTGTCTTGTGTTCCGACTCGTGAACAATCGACTTGAACAGAACCGAGATGAAACCCCTGCCTATTCCGCTGGATTGCCCGTAACTGAGTACAATATTTGCATACTGTATGAGGTCGAGATATCTATGCACACAAGGATATGTATGAATATTGTATGGACTTTATTTCATAGGCTCACACCATAAGAACGTGGAATTTCCACTACCGTCTCAGGGCCAGCAGAACTCAATGAATGCTAAAGCACCGCTCGAACAGATGCTACAACACCATTTAAAATAACATTTTCGTTTACGCTGCAAAAACCTGTGACTGTTAACGCAGTGCACACGGCTGTGCAGTGCGATTCATGCCGTTACATAGAAACAAAGTAAAAGTTGACATGTAATGAGGGTCCAATGCCACCGCTACCATTCGTACAAAACCACCGCAACGTGCACAGTGGAACATATGTCCTGTGGCCCCCAGTACTTGACCCCTAACATATTTTATTTTCCTTTGCTCATTCAATTAACTCGACAATAACCCTTGCGCATTCATTTCAGACTGTAAACGTTTATATTGTTGGTTTTGTTTACATTACATGACAACTCCATTGGTGTGCCAAAAATAATGAGTTTTAGCAAATTAAATGGCAATCACACGACACTGAGCCACCCCGTGTCGTTGCAATGCCAGGCGAGTGAATTCACGTGACTGCGTGAGATGACGAGACGCGTGTGCAGCGCGCTGTGGGTATTTAGAGCGACGAGCATCGGCCGGAGGGGCGGCCGAGATCCCCACGAGATCCCCACCCGTGTGAATGAAGCCATCCCGAGCACGGGTACCGGAGTAAGCACAGAAGTCTCGGGAACCTTAACCGTGTTGAAATAACAATAATAATTATATAATGATGGAGGTTTTCACGGCTCGATACATGATGATTGCTTCGAAAAGCTGCTCTCTCGGGACAGCAGCGTCGATCGCTCCCTCTCCTCTCTCCTCTCCATCGCGAAGAGAGGAGAGGGAGCGATCGACGCGGCTATCCCGAGAGAGCAGCTTTTCGAAGCAATCATCAATAATAATTATATACTTACATTGTTGGAGATGGGAAAGAGACCATACCAGTGGAAGGATCCGTTTGGCAGGAATTGCCCTGTTTTGTGTGCGATCGCTCGTAACTGGGACAGGCCATTAGACCTTTGTGCATAAGAAGCGTTTCTCAATAACTTAGGGCCCGAATTGGTTTCAGAGGCAAGACCACTGCACCACAACTCACTTCTCTCAAAATTAACAAATCGTATTGGTATCTCTGTGTGTGTAATGCACGATATTCTCACGTCAAGGTGATTATTATTTACTTTACTGCCCAAACTTTGATCTCGCACATTTATTGGACGTAAAACGCAAAGTTTTTTTCCAACACAAGATCAATCCGCGTGTGATGTCTACTTTAGTGGATAATAAAAAAAAAATTTATTCCGATAAAATTATTAGATGTAGAAATATTATTACAGCTTTGGTCTCGACAAATATATGGGAACTTTGTAGTGCCGGCTCTGCTGTAATCGTGAACAAAAAGACGTTGTTGTTAACGGTTTATTTAATTATCATTGCGAGCCGCACGGTGACATCGTTTCAGGAAGGAGACAAAGAGAAAGAACTGGAGGTGTTGTGACCCCGAGTGGGTGACTGCTGAGCGAGTGGGTGATTGGTGAGTGAGTGACTGGTGAATGAGTGAGTGACTGGTGAGCGAGTGGGGACTGACTGGTGAGTGGGTGACTGACTGGTGAGCGAGTGGGGACTGGTGAGTGGGTGACTGGTGAGCGAGGGGGAAACTGGTGAGTAAGTCGGTGACTGGTGAGCGAGTGGGTGACTAGTGAGAGTGAGTGGGTGAGTGAGGCAGCTATGCGGTCAGGCGGCACCCACATTTTCTAGACATTGCGTTCTAAATTTGATTTTGTTCTCGGCCAATTAATCAGTGGGGGTTTTTTTAGACATGGATGGAAATCGGAACAAACAACAGCGAACACCCGTGCAGAACGGGGGACAACACAGAGAGCGTCGCCCGAGGTAGGGGAACCGAGCAGGACCCTCTTGTCTCCGTGAGACGCGGTGGTACCGCAGCACGGCCACCACGTGTCGGGTCGAGGTCGAACCTCAACACGGTCGGAGGAAACAGCGGGCGCCGTTCAGAGAAACGACGACAGCCGCGGCGGTGCCGACAGAAGACTGAAGAGGGGGGAGAGTGGAAGGATTCGTATTGTGTGTGTGTGCGATACAACATTGCTCTACAGCACGGTTCAACATCTGCAATAGTACCGAGACACCGCACTGGTATCGGAACTAAGCTACAGCATTGACATCTTGTTCCTCTCCGACGTTAAGGAATGCAATTCTCCTCCGTCACTTCACAGGCTGCTGCGATTCCTGTTGGGAGCAATTATTAGCACTACAATAACGCGTGTGCTGAGCTTGATAATGTCGAGCGGGATTATTAATTTTTATGGCAATTGTCCCATTTTAGAATGCCCTATATCTTTTGAGATGCGTTTTTGCGGTACCCTAAAATAAAGTATAATTGAACTGGTGTGGCGGTAATTCAGTGGTTAACATTTCAGCAATAGTGTATTATGACGTTTAACACAACATCGATATATAATGCCACAGTTGGGGTGTCATTCCACATTCTTTCAGTGTTTCTATTGGTTAGTCGTGTCACATGACAACTCTGTAGAGGATCACGCAAATCAGCTGTGAGCTGTTCTCTCGGCTCCAAGATGATCAGCAGCATCGCTGTGCTGGTGAGAAAAAACCTACTCTAGCCGACCGTAGCCCGCTGTAAAGGACGGTAGTTTATAAAATTTAACTCTCACTCAGATATTGTCTTTGTATATGCTTCAATACATTGTCTCATGACCATATTCTTGTATAATCTAGAAATGCAATTATTATTATTATATGATCGTAACGTGGTGGAGCAGTTTTCCTGTTCCAATGAAACCCAAAGATACAGTATGTTGTCTGGAATCCAGCACTCCCGCTAGGGTCTCTCACGGTGAAAAGGTCTGGAGTCCAGCGCTCCCGTTAGGGTCTCTCA
>JAZEWT010000003.1:42115320-42128674 GCA_036362905.1 Mordacia mordax
CCGAGCCTATCCCGGCAGACACAGGGCGCAAGGCACGGATATACCCACGATGGGACGCCACTCCATCACCGGGCACTGCGGGCAACTTAGTCTGCAAGCCAATTAACCTATGCAGCAGCATGTTTATTGGACTGTGGGAGGAAACCGGAGTGCCCGGCGAAAACCCATGCGGACTCGGGGAGAGAATATGCAAACTCCCGCACAGAAAGCAGCACCCGAGCCGAGATTCGAACCCGGGACCTTCTTGCTGTGAGGAGGCGACAGCGCTACCCACTGGGCCACCGTGCCGCCCTTAATATAATTATAATGAAGTTAAACGCTAATAACGTTAAACCATAGTTAATAGTAACACAAAGACGCACCAAAGTGTAAGAAAATGTCTAGAGATGGGGCTTCTTCCGTAGCTGTCACGGAACAAAGATCTCACCTCTGGTTATAAACCCAGCAATGGTTTAACAAACCACGTTCGCGTGTAGTGTCACCCCTCCGTATATACATTCCCATGAATACAACGTCTGTAATCAAGCTGGAAGGAACCGCGTAGAGTTATGCGTCGCTGTTGCTCAGCGGGGAAGGGTATGCAAATGAAGAAACGTTGACACGAATGTGACGTAGAAAGAGGGCGTTGATTGACATTTGACGGAGACAGTCGAAGTTTCATATTGTGAGGCTAGAGGACAATTGAAAAATGTGGTTCGAACTGTAGACATTGAAGGAAAGAGAGATCGTGGACGACAGAGATTGACTGATGTCAAGAGTCTCTCGAGATGGATGAACGCATCGACAGGCGTTCAAAGAGCAGAGACTTGAAGAAGATCCATTGTAACCAACGTCCTATAGCATCTGACGCCTGGAATAATAAGAAGAAAGTGACCACATCTTAGGGCACCGGAGGCAATTTGGTCAGGACAATAAGCCCAGGTACCATGTCTTTGGACTGTGGGAGGAAACCAGAGTACCCAGTAAAAACCCACGCAGACATGGGGAGAACATGAAAACTCCACACATTCAAAGCACCCGAGCTGATACACGAGGCAGCAGCGCTACCCACCGCACCACGAACTGCTGATGAGACCCAACATGCTGAAACCACTGCAGAGCTTCTCAAATTCTGCTTCGTAATTTTGGTCTCAAAACGGAAGTCTGATTGACGTAATAACACCAGAGCTGCAGTTGTGTGTTTGTCGTATCAAGCGTTCCTCCTCTCTCCTTCTCAACATCGCACCAGTGATGATGCACCACGCGTATGGTGACGTCTCTGACACTGGAGGTAAAATGTCACGAAGAAAACAGGAGGAAGGCTCGACACGGTTATTCCGAAAGAACAACTTTTGAGAGCAATGCTCATACATGGAGCTGTGAAAACATACACTACGAATAAGAATTTTGTTAATTTATATTCAGAAACCCATAGCAAGGTTCCATTTACATTTATTATTTATTCGCCACGATTATTATGATGACGATGATCATTGCACCAACCGAGAACAGTGGGAAATGCGCTCCACAGCAGTTGCCACGTTCGGAGGTGAAACGTCACAACATCAGGATGCCCGCTGATGCCCCCAAGGTGGGAGGCGAAACATCGTGAACGAGAGAGCAAGAACACCCGACATGGCTATCTCGAAAGAACAGCCACGCTGGCTGATTCCCGTGCGCTGAGCCGTGAACATCTCATCATCGACAACCTAGAGGGCTCTTGTCTAAAAATAATCTGTGAAAACATCTGCGCGCCTGGACTAAAACAGAAAGTTAATATGACTTGTCATCAAAAATAAATGCATTAACAGTGTGGGATGAAATAGCTTTGAATAATCACAAGCACCGTGTGTTTTAGAATTTGAATATTCATCTCGATCGGGCCGCACGCTGTGTTTATTACAAGGCACGCAAGATTTGTCAGTGTAATGCCACCCTTTGGCTGCAGGACTGTCCACTCTCAAGCATACCTGCCTACAATGAGGCGCATACTTCTCTGCTGTCGTGTTGCGAAGGGGTACGCGCGTGCAGCGGAGAGATGTTACTTAGATTGCTGCAGACGCTACTCGAGCAGAGGAATGCATTGTCCGGTGCATAGAATGCACGTTCCTATGGCTGCGTCGATACACATTGATTGCGTGTCGCGCCACAAACACAACGACCCGAGTTCGATTCCCGCACTGACAATCAACACCGGTGATTACTAACCCGAACCAGCAGCGAAGGATTGGTGCTGGCCACCCACCCCATCTTGTGCCATGCTGACCCTCATAGGCACTCACAGACGGCACTTGCCGTAAGAGACTGATATATTAGAGTGTTTTGATGATGCACATCGATCAACTGTCTGTTGGTAACTTGTCGTTTGTAGCCTCTTAGTCCTGTCTTCTGTAACCATCATGAAACACCATTAAATTAATCAAACAATGTGGGTGCTCAGTCTCCCAATCCATGCGCCGAATCGGTTTATGTTCGTGTCCGTGGATTCGTAGCCACGCTTCCGAAAGCTGCTCTTTCGGGACGGTCTGTGACACAGGACGCCTGCAGATGCTCTAAAGTGGAGGAGAGAGGAGGAGGAGGAGGCTACTCTCACGAAACCCCACGCCAGTGTTAGTAAGTGATGACGACCGCAGCCACTACGGACAATGCCCAACAAAACTCTCAATCAGGCCAGTTCATCGAATGACGACGAGGTGCAGAGCGGAGGAGCCCGGCCATTCGGGGGCGGAGGGAGGCGCAGTCGTTCGAGTCCACGCTGTCAGCGGAATCAAACCGGCAGCTGAGTGACGACAGCCGCTTGGTTCGAAGGCGCACAAAGAACTGCGCGCAGGGCGTCTGGTGGCTCTCGGCACGCAACTGAAGGTCTCGTCTCATTCAAGAAACCGCTCAGTCCTGTACAGGGTCGCGGTGAGCCGGAGCCCATCCCGGCAGACACAGGGCGAAAGGCAGGGATATACCCACGATGGGACGCCAGTCCATGACCGGGCACTGTGGGCAATTTAGTCTGCAAGCCAATTAACCTATGCAGCAGCATGTTTTTTTGGACTGTGGGAGGAAGCCGGAGTGCCCGGCGAAAACCCACGCGGACACGGGGAGAACATGCAAACTCCACACAGAAAGGTACCCGAGCCGAGATTCGAACCCGGGATCTTCTCGCTGTGAGGAGGCGACAGCGCTACCCGCTGGGCCACCGCGCCGCCGCAACTGAATGTCTCACTGGAAATGCAAAATAACAACAACAACCCATTCAGCGTTTTCTGTCGCGCCTGGCACTGGCGTGGAACGACGCGGATTCTAAGAGCGCAGCGGCACGGACACTCGTCTCTGCTGCTCAATGAATGCTGTTGACAAGGCGGGCGCAAGGAGCTCAATACGCGCGACGCTGCCAAGCGGTGCCCCGCGCTCGTTCCAGCAATGATCCTTGCCAGCTCGCACTTTTCTGCTCTTGTTGGCAATTATGGAAACAATATATGAATGAAAAATGTGTTTAATAACCGACACGAGCCGTACAAAGGCTTGCATGCATGTTCCTTTAAATGAGAGCAAGACATATTCTTTAATGAAAATAAGAGATGTGTATGGATGCACGCTAACGTATAAATCGCGGGTTCAATCATCTGTAGAGTTAGGCAGTAGGGTGACGAGGTGGTAACGGTACACACCTCCTCACAGAAATGAGGTCCTGCTTGGGGCGATTCGATGCACATCGTGTGGGGTTTGTGTATTCTCCCCCTGTTATGCATGGCTTTCCTCCAGGTTATCCGGTTCCCTTGAATAACTTTTAAAAAAGTCATCAGTTGGTCGATAGTAGCAGAATATACGGGATGCAGTGTCTGGCAAATGTTGGCATCGGCTTACAGGGTGGCTGCCTTCCTCCTGCATCTGAGTCATTCTCTCCTGGAACCAATAACTTCTGCACAGACTGGATCCTGCACCGCGCGTTATAAACTGTAATGTTAATGAAATCATCAAACATTGCGGTACTGACTGGCTGTGTGTCGAGTCTTTTATCAAAGACATCGCATTCCTGTATCTTACCCCTGTCCGTGATGTTCCCCCAAAAGCGTTACACTGAATAGTCCTTCCAGTTGCACAACAATTGTTCAAAATGCTCATGGAATTTCGTTCACGGTCTTCCCTGGCTTATTGCAAAACCTTAAGAATGCGTTATAAAAATAAAACAACAGATTTTAAAAGCATGTACATTTTGGTATCAATTGGAAGAAATAACATAAAAGGATATTCCTTATGCTTGCAGCAGCATTATGATAGCACAGCAGCAGGTACCACTGACTTCAGAGTTACATCAGAACCGTTATTGAAAAATCTACGTAAGTACCTGCGTATCCTCTATAATTAAAACCTACTGGCAGCGAAGTCTTTAAACAGATGGAGAGTCTTCGTGGAAATGTGCATCAAACAGTTGCTTTCTTATCATCTCTGGCAGTCGAATGAAACACACGTTTATTTTAAAACATTGTCGGTAATATGCACATGACGCACCAATCCAATACGGATCATTTACGACGGACGCTCATGTGCACAAATTCATTTCCGAGCCGAGGAAATGTTGATCGCGATAACGGCTTGCGACGCGCTTTGCTTTAAATAAAACGGCTCGCTTCGTTAATTTCAGACATAAATTAGCGAGTGTCGTCCAAACATTGGACGCGATGGAAGCTGTCTCCGTTGAACAATGACGGATGGAAAGAGGCCGAGAGACGGCACGAGTGGTGCTGAAGGTCGTGGTGAAGATCGTGGCGAATGGCGTGGTGAAGATCGTGGCGAGGATCGTGGTGAAGGTCGTGATGAAGGCCGTGTCCCAATCGCCCAAGGCAGTTTGTATTATTATTGTTGTTGTTAATCGAGCACCAGGCCGCGTGCAGCCTGCCTCACTGGCAAGTGTACTGACCACAAAGACTAAAAATAAAAGAACTCGATTCATACCCGCCTGGTCACGAACACGGATACCGAGGCGCATATAAACTATTGAGTGGCGGCCAACCCGGCAGACGACACTGCTTCCCATAGATGATGATGATGCTATCGGTTGCTTGGTTTTTAGCGGAAACTGGAGAACCCGGAGGAAAACCCACGCAGAACAGGGGCAGATAACAGCCAATCGCCACACAGAAGAGTTCCCGAGGAATCGAACCGCCTCAGCTGGGACCTTCTTTCTTTGAGGAGGTGCGGATGTTACCGTTGTGTCGACTCTGCTGCGCTGGTGAGAGAGGGAGACGTTTGTTGGACAGTTGGGGCTAAGAACTGCTCCATTGGGATCGACGTTTCGAGGGTTCCTCCTCCTCTGCCTTATCACTTGACTTATTTAGCCATTTGTTAATTTTTAAATGGTTACTTAGCAACGGTAGTTTCCACGACCCTCTTTTGTAAACTGTTTTGTTGCTACAATTCCCAGACAGCGCTTTGAGTCTATTAACGAGGCGCTTTCAATTTTTCACAATAATTATTGTTATTGTAATTATGTAGGTTTTCACGGCTCGATGCATGATAATTTATTCGAAAAGCTGCTCTCTCGGGATAGCCGCGTCGAACGCTTCCTCTCTCCATCTCGCCACGTTTCGCCTGAGGATGCCTCCAACGTGTGAGGCGAGACAGCAGCTTTTGGAAGCAATCATCAATTAATGTTATTATTTATGCAAATTTCACGCACATTGCAGGCTGCTGCGTGCTGGACAAGGGAACGGATGAAATGTAAAAATCGAGAGGGTTACGAACGAGGCACACGGTTTGATCGCTTCTCCGAGTTGTGACCCCAAATCGTAGCCACGTGTCAATCACAGTTGGAGAGAATTCCACCGCGCTTGACTTGCAGTCCGTACAGAGTGCAGTCAACTTCTCTGAACGCTGACTCTCAATTCTCTCAACAGCTTCGAAGAGGCAGCTCCACACTGCGGCAAATCTTTCAAGGGGAAAAGATTCACGACGCTTCGCGGAGTCGTACGCGACGGAGATTCGTTGAGTATGAATTGAAAAGTTCAACCCCAAAAATTAATTTAAATAAACCCGCGATGCGCAAGTGATTAGCGGCCGGATGCCAGAAAGGAAATAAAAGCAATATATATATAAAATTATCGCAAACTTTTTATCACCAGGAAATGTACAAACTGAAATGACATGCCTCGATTCCCAAGAAGCAATTCATTATCATTCATCATCACACTCTCCCTGTTTCCTTTGTCTTGCTTCTGTATCCAGTGCCACTCTATACACAATGTTCATGTATCGCTCCTGTGCCACTCTATACACAATGTTCATGTATCACTCCTGTGCCACTCTATACACAATGTTCATGTATCGCTCCTGTGCCACTCTATACACAATGTTGATGTATCACTCCTGTGTCACTCTATACACAATGTTCATGTATCGCTCCTGTGCCACTCTATACACAATGTTCATGTATCACTCCTGTGTCACTCTATACACAATGTTCACGTATCACTCCTGTGCCACTCTATACACAATGTTGATGTATCACTCCTGTGTCACTCTATACACAATGTTCATGTATCGCTCCTGTGTCACTCTATACACAATGTTGATGTATCACTCCTGTGTCACTCTATACACAATGTTCACGTATCGCTCCTGTGTCACTCTATACACAATGTTCATGTATCACTCCTGTGTCACTCTATACACAATGTTCACGTATCGCTCCTGTGTCACTCTATACACAATATTCATGTATCACTCCTGTGCCACTCTATACACAATGTCCATGTATCGCTCCTGTGTCACTCTATACACAATGTTGATGTATCACTCCTGTGCCAGTCTATACAATGTTCATGTATCACTCCTGTGCCACTCTATACACAATGTTCATGTATCGCTCCTGTGTCACTCTATACACAATGTTGATGTATCACTCCTTTACCACTATACACAATGTTCATGTATCGCTCCTGTGTTACTCTATACACAATATTCATGTATCACTCCTGTGCCAGTCTATACAATGTTCATGTATCGCTCCTGTGTCACTCTACACACAATGTTCATATATCGCTCCTGTCACTCTATACACAATGTTCATGTATCACTCCTTTACCACTATACACAATGTCCATGTATCGCTGCTATGTCACTCTATACACAATGTTCATGTATCGCTCCTGTGCTACTCTATACACAATGCTGCCTTTACAAATATATATATATATCCTCACCATTGTTTGCTCATCTCATTGTTCCATCTACGTGCTGGGTCGTGCACTCGTTTCCATCTCCTTTAACGGCCGCTAAAGGACCACAAGGGGCCACATCGTACACCGTGTCCTGCCCAAGTCCTACTTGGCTTCCATCAATATCACCATCCCGTTTAATCATGTACAGGGGTGTAGCTGGCCGGAGCCTATCCCGGCAGACACAGGACGCAAAGGCAGGATTATTACCAGGATGCAATGCCAGTCCTTTGCAGGGCACCTGTGCTAATGTATACAGCAGGCCAATTAAGCTAGGCAGCCTGTCTTTACACTCTGAGAGTCAGTCAATATTATTTACTTAAGCTGGAAGGAATCGTTGAGCTAGATAACTCTTTTTAACAGTTGTCTAGCGGGGAGAGATAAGCAAACTACATCTTAGGGCACCGTGGGAAATATAGTCAGGATGTCTTTGTACTATGGAAGGAAACCGGAGTCTCATCTCATTCTCATTATCTGAAACCGCTTAATCCTATATAGGGTCACGGTGAGCCAGAGCCTATCCCGGAAACACAGGGCGTAAGGCAGGAATACACCCGACGACGGGACGCCAGTCCATCGCCGGGCAATGCGGGACAATTTTAGTCTGTGAGCCAATCAACCTATCCAGGAGCATGCTTTTGGACTGTCGGAGGAAACCGGAGTACCCGGCGAAAACCCACGCGGACACGGGGAGAGAGAGAGAGAGAGCGAGCGCAAACTCCACACAGAAAGGTACCCGAGCCGGGAATCAAACCCGGGTGGTCTTGCTGCGAGGCAGCAGCGCTACTCACTGCTCCACCGCACACTGCAATCCTGCAGGGTGGGCGCGGGGGATGTCGGCACAGAGGTCACCGCGAGACAGGGAGTCTCCAGCGGGACGTCATGTTCCACGGCGGTGTGGCGCCCCTCCACAGCCCCATTGTGTTTCTGTAGTAATTTGTGCAGGGTTAGGGTTCACAAGGTCGCTATCTGATGGTACTGCATTTGTTCCAACAGCGCACGCACGAGCTGACAATACCATAACTGGCCAGCAGGGTGCCGGAGGGCGACCTAGAGCAGGGGTTCTCAATCAGTGGGTCGCGACCCATCAGTGGGCCGCGATCGCCACCTAGTGGTCTGTGAAAACCATACCCAAGTGGGCCTTCCGATGCAAATGGCAACATTTCAGAAGTGGCGTGCCAAGAGTTAACTCATTCACAAATCTGCGTATCCTTGAGGCTTTTTTAAAGTCAACAACAGTTCTACCTACATTTAAGCAGCTTCATTAAGAAATAAAATGTTTACCTTTTTTCATTTTAACGACAACGAGCTGTTATTGGGCAGCTTAATTCAGAGGTTCACAGAGCAAGTCAACTTGGATTCTCGTTAATTAGACGTTCACCGCGCGTGCAGCTCAAAATCATCTCGCGCGCCACTCGTGCCACGCGTGCCACGCACTGCGACCCGTGCCACGCACTGCGAGCCGTGCCACGCACTGCGAGCCGTGCCACGCACTGCGAGTCGTGCCACGCACTGCGAGCCGTGCCACGCACCGCGAGCCGTGCCACGCACCGCGACCCGTGCCACGCACCGCGAGCCGTGCCACGCACCGCGACCCGTGCCACGCACTGCGAGCCGTGCCACTCGTGCCACGCGTGCCACGCACTGCGAGCCGTGCCACGCACTGCGAGCCGTGCCACGCACTGCGAGCCGTGCCACGCACTACGAGCCGTGCCACGCACCGCGAGTCGTGCCACGCACTGCGAGCCGTGCCACGCACTGCGACCCGTGCCACCTCGGGCACCGGGCCACGTGGCGGACGGATCCGCTCGACGCCAGCTCCGTGCACGGCGCACGCTTGTTGCGTTTCTCAGACATGCAAAACAAACCGTACGGTAGCGGATGCTGTGAGAACCGCGTGGAGTCGTGACCGCAACTGAACAACCTTTCTGCTGCCGACACTTTGTACCGCGAGAGACATTGACGAGAATTGATATCAACAGCTGCTCTTTCGGGATAGCCGTGTAGAGAGGATGGGGAAAGCTCGACACGACTTTCCAGAAAGAGCACCTCTTAAGAGTGACTCCCACACATCCGTGAAAACCTGCCTATGACCAGACAGAGAATTTGTGCGCGTTATGAATTGTACTGTTATGACACAGATCCCCTGTGCAGCCTTAACAGACTGCAGGATCAAGTGCTGTTAGCGAGCCCCTAAATAAGCCATCAGGCCACACACGAGGGGTGGGTGACCAGCACCACGCCTTTGTCTCCAAAGTGGCCATCTTTACACACGGCACAAAGCACTCATTTGAAGGGGAATCGACCTGGGCGAAGCCCATTACGAGTTCAGATAAATCATGTGCGGTGTTGGTGGTCGTGAGCGAGAATCGAAGAGCGTGAGAGCCACCACACTCCCTCTCCCCACACCGCGCTCCCCACACACACCGTCCAGCGCCCATTGTGGTATGACCAGCAACCGGGTCTTTTATCAATATTTACGCCATTCATTTCCATAATCGTGTATCACATACCATGCACTTGCACTCACGAAAGTCATGTTTTTCACAAAGACAAGCGCTGTCGCACACAAGCAGCTATCTACGAGATGTACGGCTCGCTTGTCACGTAGCCAAGGGCACGGTGGAAATTCGCCACGAAAAAAAAAGACCGGCATCGGCGCGGCCTCTCTCGCTGAACCACGCGCTCTCTGCTCACAGCGCCGCCGTGTCTCCATTGAGCGTTGCCGGGTTTCAACGTGGGAACACACGCACAATGTGGGTCAGCGGGGAGACCCACACACGGCAACTGTTCTCGAGCTCCACCACCAGCCGAGTGACCAGAGTTCGAAATGCCGCTCACGAACGATGTCAGTGGTGGGTATCTGAACAGGTCCTGGTCCTCCCCTAGGTTGACTCCGCCTAAAATCCATACGGGTTGTAAACATCGCCACGGAGGAGACAAATGCGGGAGGGCGTGGTGCTGGTCACCCACCCCACCCCGTGCGGTCCTTCAGAGGAGCGACACGCGTACAACACTTTCCCCAACAGCCCGTAAAGGCTACACGGGGGGTCTTTGCCTATGTCTGACGCAGTATTTAAACGTACACTGAACATGCCGTGTGTACATTGGATAATGTTTGTGTACGAGCGTCAATCCGCGCCTGTCACTCGACACCTGTCACCTGACACCCTGGACACACCCAGAGATACTCAATCGCAAGGGCTTAGCCAGGTGAACATTAAAAATGATCAAAAAGTCCCGTAACAAAATATCACTACTTCTTCACGTTATTCTCTTATTTCGTTCTGGGTACTTCGGTTTCTCCCCACCGCACAAAGACACGCTGCTGCTGCTGTCTAGGTTGATTGGCCTGCTGAGTAAATTGCCCCAAGAAATGTGCCCTGCGATGTACTGGCGTCACATCCTGGGTATTCCTCCGCCTTGCGCCCTCTGTCGACCGGGATAGGCTCCGCCCCCCTCCCGCGACCCTCTACAGGATTAAGTGAGTGCTGAAATGCATGTCATATTTGCCAGTTGTAATTACTGTAAGCACGCACAAACCAAAACACACACCGTGCATGCAACGTATAACGACAGACCGTGCGCGAATTACTAATACACGTCGAAGAGACGATTTTGTGTCCAGAATATAGTTTTGGGACATGCGCATAAAAATAGTACGGTTTGGTCAGGATAGATAAATCATTGTAGGACATTATTTGGCGATGGTTTTGGAAGGCCTTCATGCAGCAGTGGATTGAACACGGTTGAAGATGATGATCGCTCACCCGACAATACAACAGGGCTCTTAATTGAGACTTGCTTCCCAGATGCGCTCATTTGGGATAGCCGTGTTGTTTGGAACTGAGTTAGGCTGAGGAGGTGAAACGTCAGCGTGGGAGGCGAAACGTCGCGAAAGGGAGGGGAGGAGCGCTCGACACGGCTATTCTGAAAAAATCACACATCGAGTCATGACAACCTACATCCATACATGATTCTTAATTGCGACGACTGATTTGGTATCATAGCCATGACTGACACCACCGCTTATCGTCAACAGCATAATCAATAAATTAACCCTTGCTGCCAACGCTGTAACAAACGTTTGGAAGGCAACAGCGGTGACTTCCCTATAAGTGGGAGACTCTCACTGTGACAGAAACACTGGAAATCCTGGCTCGGGACCAACTTGGATGGATGGCGGAGATCTCGCACCTCTGAATCTACACAAGCAGCTGCGGGATCTGCAGGAACTCCTTTAATCTGCAGCCCCATTCCTGCTTATTATTATTATCAGCGGCCCTATTTCATACAATTATTCTCAATTAGCCACGGTAGGATTTCCCATCCATACATTTTCAGTCCCCGCTTAATGACAGAGGGTCGCGTTGAGCTCGGAGCCTATCCCCGCAGACAGGGCTTAAGGGAGATCTATAACCACGATAGGATGCCAGTCCATCGCGGAGCATTTGGGGCAATTTATTGAGCAGGTCAATTAACCCAGGAAGTATAATATATTTGTAATATGGGACGGAGCCGGAGAACCCCGCGAAAACCTATGCGGACACGGGGGAAACATGGTAACTGCACAATGAACCCGGGTCGGAAACTGAACACAGGCCTTAAATGCTTTGGGTCAGTAGCTCAAAGCTACTGACCCAATGCTCTGACTCACCGCGCCACTGTGCCGTCCCAGTAGCATTTTTAAACGGGTATATTTCACTACACATACACGCAGATGCATGTGTACCGTGACATTACAAAGCGCGCTGCACATGCCGCACACACACTAATGACTTGCAGTTGTATATGAATGCCGTGCTATGTACTCAGGGCTGGACCTCTTGGTTCTGGGGCCTCAGACAAAATGCAATGACCACCCCCCAACCTGATTTTAAAAAGCACTGACTCCTCGCAATGAATGTTGCAATAGTGGAGTTCAGTTTTAATCTTAGACTCAATGGATATTATTTCACAGCGCACCAAACGGTAAACCATCAATTTTAAAAAAATCAGTTTTTTGTTACGTTGGTTAGTTGGAACGTTTGTGGAATCGCAGAAATCCCACATTCAGAGATTGTAAGCTCACTGGGTACATTCCTCTGTAATAATAAACATCTTTCTCACAACGCCGAATGTTGCCTCCACTGTAGCAGGTGAAACGTTGCGAGTAGAGAGGTGGAGCGCTCGACACAGCTATCCCGAAAGAACATCTTTGTAAAGCAGTTCCCGTACATCGATCCATGAAGACGTACATGGATCGAATCAATTGTGAAACTACTGTGCAACTGCCTGTGCGAAACATCACTCGGCCAAAGGCTACCCATCGTCCCCCCCCCCCATTCATGGGGAGGGGGTGGTCGGGGCTGCAGTTACCGAGGTTACCCCATGATTGTGACCGCTTGTGCTCTGGCGCCAACAAGAAGGAGTGGAACCTCGACGTGACGGCGCGTGTTCCCAAGAGCACGCAGTCGTGGCACAGGGCAACGAACGCTCAGGGCTCAACAACAACAACAGCAACTACGTCGCACCCCCCACGTCACTCAGAGACAGAGCATGTGCCAACTTTAATCAGTGGGATGTGTAATAGAAACAACAGCAACAGACGCTCGAGAGGAGATGGATGAAACTCCAGCGACATGAGATCACGATGAGAATGAGCCAAGAGCGCAGAGAGATGTCAGCGACTGACCTGGGCTCCTACACGCAAAGGCATTCCCCATGTCCCCTTGGAAGTGGATTGGGTTTCGCTGCCTTCTCTCTCCCGTCTCTCCGAGCCGCGTCAATTATTTATTATTATTACTACTACCACTACTAGCCGATATCTCTCACCGCTTCTATTGTGCGCACAAAAATGAAAGAAAGAAAACGATCGATTTTACTCAAAAAAAATGTAAGTGCAAAAAAAAAGGAATTCGCATTCTAGTAATTCACATCTATCAACGTTGCTTGCAGAACGTGAACGGTATTTTAGTAAAGGTCCAGCGGTGATGACAACAATAGCGGTGCTGAAAGCGGTGGAGCGCAGGTGGCAGGGACGGGGCTTGAGATGCGACGAGCGTGCAGCGGCTCTGCGGCAGCAGGGAACTGTGGCTGTGAGCGGCGACGGGCGAGAGACGGGAAATTCACGTCGCTCCCACTAGCCCGCTCCGCAACTCGAGCCTGCCTCCCCCCCCCCCCCCCCC
>JAZEWT010000003.1:42141203-42160979 GCA_036362905.1 Mordacia mordax
CATCACGGGCAGAGGAGGAGGTGGTGGTACTGGCACCCAGTAGTTGGCTCCCCCCCCCCCTCTTCTTTGACCAGCGTGTGCGAAGTATGGCTACACAGCCGTGTCAGAGAGAGACCCTTCATCCAGCAGTGGATTTGACAAAGAGGCCAATGTACTTACACTGCGTGCCGGCACGTGAGCGATGGTGCATCATCACGCAGCGAAGGACCGCCAGAGAAATCGAGCCAATGCATGGGATCAGCTGCTACAAACAGTACCGGCTCTTTGAATGACAATGGTTTGTGGCCCTTAATAGCACGTGGGGGCAAACCTTTATGATTCACCCGCACATAACAGCAGGGTGACATTAGTCAAGTCTGTAAATATGTACATTTATAATAGATATGCACAAAAGAGAAGCTGAAACATGAAGTGCAATCGCATCGCCAGTTATTTACTCGTGGCTCCGGCTGATGGGTTTCTACGCCTGATGAGACCTCTCTCACCCGAGTCTAATAAGAAATTTCGACAAAGCGTTGCGATTTTCACCCACGATACAAGCCCAGGCTCGAAACGTCGCTCGGCACGTGGGCCAGCTGGACCTTGCCAAAATACATTAGAGCCCCCAGCCCCATTAAAGCCTCTGTGGCTCTGTCTCTCCAGTCGCAGCAGCTTATAGACACAAGAAGATACAGACGCAGCAGCAAGGCCACGTCTCGCCGTCCCCGCACTGCTGCGATATTTAACGGTCGTGAACACACGCGATTCAAATGCGCGCATAATCTCGCAAACGGGACAAATGATCAGTCAGGAACCTGGAGACGTGACGCCAGCGCTCAATGCGCGTTTGTATTCCACAACATGAACTAGCGAGAGTCTGGGCAGGTGAGAGTTGCTTGCAGGTTGGTATTAATAATAATGATGACAACTAATAAGCGAGAGTAATTGTACAGTGCCCGATGACCAATGCTCTGCAGCAGAGCTGGATTGGTACTTTCACTGCGTGTGTGCAATGGAATCAGCTAGTGACAATTGTTCGAAATAAATGCTTTATAATAATAGTAATGATCTTATCTCATTGTCAGAAATCGCTTAGTCCTATACAGGGTCGAGGTGAGCCGGAGCCTATCCCGGTAGACACAGGGCGCAAGGCAGGGATATGCCCACTATCAGACGCCAGTCCATCACCGGACACTGCAGGAAATTTAGCCTGCAAGCCACTTAACCTATGCAACAGCATGTTTTTTGGACTGTGGGAGGAAACTGGAGTGCCTGGAGAAAACACATGTGGACATGAGCAGAACATGCAAACTCCACACCAAAAGGCACCCGAGCCGAGATTCGAACCCGGGACCTTCTTGCTGTGAGGCGACAGCGCTACCCACTGGGCCACTGTGCTGCCCTATAGTAATCATAAAATATAATTTTCAGTCTCTCGACTCTCCACTCTTGAATGAAAGCCTTCCTCGTGCCATGTCAGTCACCAATGTGTTGATGTGGGTTTTCAAAACTCGATGTATGAGAAATTATCTTAAAAACTGCTTTTTGGGATAGAGCTGCGGTGAGCATTCCTCCTCTTTTATACCCCACCATGCCAGATAACCTATATATAACCTATCCATTAGAGAGTCACACAATCCTTATTGCAGTGCTCGCATCTCCTGGTCCATTAGACCCGAGAAGAATAGATTTGGTTTTCCCATTTGAGGAATGCAAATGAAATAAATGTGAACGCCCCAGTACCGGTAATATACAATACTGCATGCTATTAACGCGCTTGGGTCAATCCTGCAGGAGGTGAACTTATACCCCTGGCGTCTCTTGACGGTCAGAGATTTCTTGCTGAAGCGAGCATTGAGGTGGTACTTGTCACCTGTTCACAAGGCGAGAGCGCAATTTCAAGTGTCATGATGGGGACGCCTATCCGTTGACTTTCAGAGCAGCATAATGGCGCCTTGAGTAGCGCTGCTGCCTCACAGCAAGAATACCCAGGTTCAATTCCCGGCTCAGGTGCCCCCCTGTGTGGCGTTTTCATGTTCTTCCAGTGTCCGCGTGGGTTTTCGCCGGATTCGCCGGCTGCATCCCACAGTCTAAAGATATGCTGCCTAGGCTAATTGGCCCGCTGACTTAACTCTTTCTCTCAGTGCCCCTGCCAAGGACTGTCATGTCATCCTGAAAATAGCACTGCCAAGATAGACTTCTGATCCCCCACGATCCTCTACAGAGTTAAGCAATAACCATTTTACCTTCCCTGGAGGGATGATGGGCCGGGTCATACAATCCAGGTTCGGTACATATTGACCAGGCACCTAGATGAAACTTAGTGCCGAGGAAAGTGCAGCAACACCCAATGCAAGCACGGCCCTGATGGACGCGTTCAATTCCTCTCGAGCCCACATGAGCCTTCCGCATGGGCTCCTACTGCCACTGCTGTATTGCATTTTCTGGCCAAACAGCCCAAGGCTGCTGATGTGAGTAATTTACCTGTGCAATATTGCTTCTCGTCTCCACTGCCAATTTACTTTGAATGAAGGCAATGGGAGCTGAGAATGGTGTTATTTTTAAAGAGGCTCCAGCAGTCTATTAGCCGATCCTAGAACGGTTGTTTAGTAGGTTTTTGCCATAAAATAGTCAGCGTTGCTCATGGGAGGACTTGAGGCTTTTTTTGTAAAGAGGCCCTGCCGCTGATGGACTGCCATCAATGACACACTAGCAATCCACCAGAACAGGAATTGAGATTATATATGGGCCCAATGTTGTGGAAAATCTGCAGCGAAAACAGAGACTTTTATTGACAGCCTTCCACCGTTGACAGGCAGCCAATTAAAAAACAATGCTGAACGCCGGATCTTTTCACTAACGGTATGATGACATCACCACACAACGCCCCTCTCCCAAACAGGGCCGACCAATCAAATTATGACCTACACCGCACATCGGGAAGGACCTCGATTCGATTCCCGGCTCGGGTGCTTCTGTGTAGAGTTTGCGTGTTCAATCCCCATGTTCAGGTGGGTTTTCGTCGGGTACTCCTGTTTCATCCCACCGTCAAAAGACACGCTGCTGCCTAGGTTAATTGACCCCAACACCCTGCGATGCACTGGCGTCAGATCCTGGGTCTAGCCCAGTCTTGTGCCCTCTGTCTGCCGGGATAGGCCTCCGGCGATCCTATACAGGAATAGCCGATATTTAAGAATGATGATAGGGAAACGGTATTATTATTAATTGCAATAAGACTGAAGTTAATTTTCAAACCTGACTCGCTTACATCATCGATAGTCTCCAACCCCTGAAAGAAATGCGGCGGAGGCACGAAAGTGACCCTGGACCGGAGTGAATGGAGAGGCACGAGTCGGAAATTCCTCACAGCAATTATCGGGCCGTGGCAACAGGAGTCACACAAATGATTATGTACCACGTGGCCCAGCGATAGACGCAGTGGCCACATGGGTTCCCAGCCACCAAATATATTTACTTGAGCTTGCTGTGTTTGTGGCGTGTCACTAATATTTACAATGCCCAGGAGCGCTGCACCACAACCCTAGCATTTGGCAGAAGAGGCAGTGATCATATTGAATCCTCAAGGGAAGGGGAAAACATTAACTGCTGCAACATTTTCTGGCAGCGAAAAAGGGTTCTGGGGAAAAGTGACGCATTGATCCGAACTCGTAAAACACGGGGAGTATGCGTGAAGTGCACTATTTTGTACTTAACTGATGAGCGATTGGCTATCTGCTGCTGTTTTCACGCCTCGCTCTGTGGCCCGTCCATCATGCTCATCGTTCTTCACCTCGTCGATAAATTAACCGAACAAAGATGATACTTGCATCTTATGGAGTGATTAGCGATGATTAGCGATGGTTGGCACCCGTTATATTTAGGCCACGACGGCGTAGTGGCGCAGTAAATAGCGCTGTCGCCTCATAACAAGAGGGACCCGAGTTTGGTTCCCGGCTCGGGTGCCTTTCTGTGTGAAGTTTGCGAGTTCTCTCTCCGTGTCCGCGTGGGTTTTCGTCGGGTACTCCGGTTTTCTCCCACCGTCCAAAGACACTGCTGTCTAGGTTAAATGACCTGCTGAGTAAATTGCCCCCCAGAAAAGGCCCTGCAATGTACTGGCATCAAAATCCTGAGTATAGCCTCGCCTTGCGCTCTGTGTCTGCCGGGATAGGCTCCAGCGTGCCACGACCCTGTACAGCATTTAGCGAATATTGATACTGACTGACATTTGGGCTAAAGGAGCGAGTGAGGCAGACAATACCAACGAGACATTGGAAATCAGAAACATCTATTTACATAAGCTGATAATTGAATCGAATCGTTTCTCCAAATTGTGCAAATTGCCACGGGGAGAGGAAAATGCAGGGCCTTGCAGAGCGAATCAATCCATGCCAGATATCAATCTCTAACCATAAATCATTTTCACGAACACCAACCCCACATCAATATATGGAATTACATACAGCGAGAGTGTATATGCATTGCAAGGCCAGCGATTTAAATGTATTTATATGTAAATAGATGCTGTGAATTTGGGGGGACTGCTTTGTAAACAAATATACAGAAACGCAATTAAAAGCAGGGTTTGTAATAGAACCACGCTTACATAATCCCACGGAGCTGCAATCGGTCAGATAGGCAATCCAGCGACATAGCTAACGAGATGCCTGTAGTATGCAGTACAGAAACTAGGTTTGTGGGTCTATCTGTGCCGAGTTTGCATATTATTATAAAAAAAAACTTAATTCGTCATTTTTTACGCTAATAATAATTGGGGTGGCACAGTTTGACAGTGAGTAGCGCTACCGCGTCGCCAGAAGGATGCCCTGGGTTCAATTCCTGACCCAGGTGCCTTGTCTTGCAGAGTCTGCATGTTCTTCCTGTGTCCGTGTGGGTTCTCATCAGTTGCCATGGTTTCTTCCCAAAGCCCCAAAAACATGCTGCTGTTGCTGCTTACATTGATTGGCCTGCTATCCAAATCACCTCCCGTGCCCTGCGATGGACTGGTTGCTCATCCTGGGTAAATGCCTGCCTTGCATCCCGTGTCTGCCGGGATAGGCTCTGGCCTCCCGCGACCTTGTGCCGGATTAAGCCGGGACTGGTAATAACAATAATTGGGTAAACTTTTTGAAAGTAGAACGAAGCCGTAAAAAGCATTCGAGGCTCGGCGCGGCTTTCCCGGGAAAAGCCAATAAAAATAAACGGCAACGCGTGAGCGGCCGCCGTGGCGAGCCTGGAGATCTACGCGCTGTCGATGGGAGCGCTGCTCGTAACGGCACGTGGATCACCACTGCCACGGAAAGATTAGGTGGCATCGTAACTCCAGAAACCCACTGCTGTGTTGGTTCACCGCCAGAACGGTTTGACGGCGAGCGATCGCGTCAAAAAGAGCTTCGGCAAACCGCTGAAAAGGGCTCTCATCGATACGATCAATGGTAGACTTTGCATTGTTTGAGACACGGCTTTGGGAGTCATTGCATTTGTGAACTGCAATTGCATTTCATTTATGTTCTCCCTCCTCCACGTCACTCCATCTGTCATAATGTCACTCATGTGCTTCGCTCCTCCATGAACGGAAGCGACTCTATCCGTGATGGATGATGCCATAGCCCTGTTCAAACGCGTCTGGACAGTGTTGTGAGAGTGGGTCAAATAACCTCGAAAAATTAAAATTAGCGCTTATAACGCACGCAGTATTTGTTCATTGTCGAAGGTATTTGTTCGAACAGAGAATGACTCGAAGGTACGATACAACAGCGGGAAGGTGAGGGGAAGGCAACCATTTGGTCAGCAGGTGCCAACCCGTCAGACAGTGTCCTATGTATTATGATTTTGAAAAGATGCGTGTACTAGATAGAATCCACTACATAGACCCATATTTATCCGTGAAGTAACAGATATTGAAAAGACAGCAAAAAAACATGAATCGCAAACAACAAATGAGAATAAAACTCAGCCAAGCGTGGCAGCCAGCTTTAAAATTAACAGTAAACATCCCCTAAAAATTAACTCCCTGTAAACAGCTCGCCAGACATCCATGACGTAGGAATGCAATTTCAAATTATTGTTAAACTAGGGGTGGGAGTGATTTTAGTCAAATTGGCTTTAAAACAAAGACAACAAAAACACACGTAACGTAACAGAGTCACACAGAGTTCAGCCAGTCACAAGCAATCGGACACGTAAAGCCTGACCATGCCTCCAACGTAGACGGTCGCAGTGGCTATCCCAAGAGAGCAGCTTTTGGGAGCAATCATCATGAATCGAGCCGTGAAAACCTCCACCAGTACTATGATATTATCGACCATCTAATCAGTATTTATTTAGGGGGAGGAAACCGGAGAATCTGGAGAAAACCCAGACAGAAGAGGGGGACAACATTCAACATTTCAAACGGAAAGGTCGGCGAAAATCAAACTGCCTCAGGCAGGAGCATCTCCAGAGATTCGTCCAATATAAGGGTTCTTCTGCCAGCAGCGGTGTGAGCAAGCAATGGCAGGGCTGCACCTTTACCTTTCATGGCGTAGCCTGAAAAATAACCCTTATGTAGGTCTACTAAGAATGAGAGGAGCGAATGGGAAGTGAAACGCTTTGTAAACTAAGCAGGTTCCACTGCGGAGACCGGAGACATGCGCAAAACACTGGAGCACAGAATCAAGTGCGATAACGAATACATTTGAAAAAATCTACACGAAACGCTGAGCCAGGGATCTATAAACATGACAGCTATTCAAACAACACGCTATATCGCGTGAAACAGTGCTGCGAGTGAGCATCTTTTCAGGCTGGGATGGCACACGAGGGGATGGGTGGCCAGCACCACACCGGGCAACCTATCGATTGTTGACACCCCGCACCACATGCCGTGTAAGTTTGCGGCTGGCGGAGTTCCAGCACTGCTGCCAGGTATCGGCCACTGACAGTAGCCGTGAGAGAGGCAATCGAACTCTGGTCGCTGGGCTCATCATGCGCTAACCACTGTGCCACCGCTCCCCACAAGAGAGAGAGAAAAAAAACCACACGGTGCGGATATTTAAAAAAAAACCACCCACTAGACGTCAATCTGAGAATATGAAAATAAATTACGCATAAACACGCGCATACGCGCAATCTATGCCCGCACACGCGCGTACGGACGGGCGCACTCTGAGCCAAAGCAATCACACATGCCGGAGCACGTGTCACGCGGGGTCAGCTCGCAGGAAAGGGTGGAGGAGCCGCAGCCTCGGGGAAGAGCTCCCGCGCTACCAACGGCAGCCGCGATCAAAACAACTTCCCCCCCCCGCTCCACGAGAGCTGCCCGGCTGGCGTCGTTCACGGATGCGCGTGGGGGAGGAGGGGGGGGGGCAGGGCCCCTCCGTGCGAGCCGGGCCCCCGCGTGCCCTCGCGCGCCGAGCCTTCGCCGCTGTGTCCGCGACGGCGCGACGGCGCGACGCTCTCGCTCCCCATCCCGTTCAGCGGCGTGGCCAAGCTGACCTGGCCAAGCTGACCTGGCCAGGCCGGCGTGGCCAAGCCGACCTGGCCAAGTCGGCGTGGCCAAGCTGACCTGGCCAAGTCGGCGTGGCCAAGCCGGCGTGGCCATGCGGTGGAGGGTCTCGCCGGCTCGTAAGTGTGGCTCGCGGCGCGGGTGTTTGCTCTCCGCACACGCGTGCCGCCGTCTGGTTCGCCGTGATCGTTAAAGGCCCCGCGCGGATTGCTCTCAGGCGATTCGGCTGCCGTGTTGCCGGCTTCACTGTCCGAATTTGGCAGATTTGAAAATTAGCTGGAAGAAGGCAGTGGCAACATCGCCCTCCACCGTGAAACCTCCGTGGACCGTGTCCGCTTAGCACAGCCTTGGGACGCAGTGTCTGGCACTGGTCAGCACCACGCCCCGCCGCATTTGTCTCCCGAGTGACGAAGTTCACACCCCGCACCAGGTACTCATTTGGGGCTGAGTCGACCTAGGCAAGGCCAAGGACTGGTTTAGAAACCGTCACTGGGGTTGGTGGCCATGAGCAGGAATCGAACTGGCGTTGGCCGGTTGGCAGTGTGGCGCCCTGACAGCTGCACCAACCGCAATAGCACTATGCTGTGCCACCCAGAGGCAGGACCTTCCCTGCCCTATTCCGGGGAGCGTGGCATGGGCTCTGGTTGCCACAGCTGTGATTGAGCACTGATTGAAGACTGGTGAAAGCGGCATAGAGAGAGAGAAGACAGTCCTCTGTCACACGGAAACATCTCGTGTGCGTGAATATTGACAATGAATGAATGAATGACCTTGAGATATGTAGCGGACTGTAGAGCTCGGGTTAATGTACTGGGCTAGCTCATTGTACTACTTTCTTCCCACCAGTCCGTGTTTTCTCATGCATCCGAGTAAATCTCTCTGAGAGCGAGCGAGTGTTGTGCGATACATTGCAAGTCGTGTGCGGTGCATTACAAGCCAAAATGACCGTCATTGCTCACTGAGCCATGCGCCCACAAATGGCTTAATGACACCGCTCATGGTGGCAAGATCTGATGAGAGCTGTCTGCGGGTGATTTATCTGCGGATCACCAATGCGCATGGGAGCAAAATCACCATGGAAGTATTTTTTTTTTACGAGAAGGGTGTAGTTCACGAAAGACACCGTAGTGTTTAATGCAGAAAATCGTAGTGCGATACAAATGACTGATCTAAAACATCCACGGAACATGAAGGTACATGGACAGTGTGTCTATGAAATGAACAGAATGCACGCTAAGCATTCTGCCCTTTGCAGACGCTGCCCATGGGAGTCACTGACCAGGGTTGAGACTAGCCCCATAGTGGAAACTCGTGGCATCTGTACTACGTGGGGTGGCTGGTGCCACCTCCATCCTTCCTGGGCTACAATGCTGATGCTCATCACGGCGCTAAAGCTGAACTGGCCCAGATGAGGCCGTGCCAGGTTCAAGTGCTGCTTGCCTCATTCATTCACTCTGAATCCAAATGGTGGTGTTGCTGGTCTGCTGTAAGACCACCACGCCATCACAGCTCACAATGGCTTGAGACCTGAGTCTCATTCATAGCCATGTCTGTGAGTGCTAAGCAATAACAAAATCTTTCCTGGGCCCTCCAATGATGAGTTTTGTGAACAATGATCAAACAACCCCCATGATTGAGAAAACATTTGAAAATGTTGTGGTTTTGCTCTCCAACACATCGGTGTGCTGAGTTAGTAAAACATTGGCAAGTTCTTGTTCACGTGACAAGCTTTACTAATTTGCTTCGTCGGGTGGAGGCAGGCTTACGACACTTATCTTTTTAAATGACCGAACCCAAAACGGCTTTATCATTTATAATATTGATCATGAAAGCCTTCGTGTTCAAGAAGGTTCTGGGATCGATTCCCAGCTCGGGTGCCTGTGTGGAATTTGCGTGTTCTACCTCTGTCCGCGTTCGTTTCCTTGAGGTACTCCAGTTTACCCCCCACAGTGCAAAGACACGCTGCTGCTGCTGCTGCTGCAGCTGTTGCTGCTGCTGCAGCTGTTGCTGGTTGGCTGGCTGGGCGAAATGTCCTGGTGACTAAATCGCCCCCAGTGCCCTCTTTTACAGACTTGCGTCCAATCCTGAGAAAGAGCCCTGCCGTGCACCCTGTGCCTGCCAGGAAAGACTCCAGCTCAACGGATCCCTGTGCAGGTTTTAGCACGCACTGATGATCAATATATTTTAGGAAAACGTTGCCTTGAATCTGACAGCTTACCTCCCACTGTACCGTGAGAATTGCTGTGTGATGTGAAGTGAACCGGTGTCAATAGGCCGAGGGCATGACCCTCATCACGTTTGTCATCCACATCCGAGATATTCCAAAAGTGTATATTTGCTGCTGCACACCTCGTTTATAAACCCGCAGACAGCGCTGCAGACGCTGAAAACCGGTGGCTGGAACGTGGCAGGTGAAGTAATAATGTTGGACCCTGGCACCGTGAAAATCTGTTTGTTGCATCTTTGAAAATCCTCCTTACATGTTTATGCGATGTGCACACGCGCGCACACGCGCGCACACGCGCGCACTGGAAGTTACAACTTCCAGCAGGAAGCGAAATAAAACCGAGTCAATGACAGTGACGAATGTGACGGTTCCGTCTCTCTATATTGCACACTCCGTCTTTTGGGTAACGTTTACTTTTATGTGTAATGGAAATACAGCCTCTGAAAAGTCATGGTTCCTTAGAAAAAAATAAATTTTGATTTAGAAAGTTGAAGGCTGCAAAGAGAAAGCTGATTACATTATTCTCACATTCATGCATGCGCTTGCCTTTTATTTTGCTAAGTAAATTGTATTGCGCAAACACGAATTGTATTTTCAGCCCGATTCTTAATGCACGCATTTTCACGAAGGACAAACAACAGCAAGATGTAAACAAATACATTATAAAATGTGTAAACTCCATCAACATTCTCAGTTGATCCTTGAGGTTTGCAAGGTGTCAGGGTGAGTCGCGCTGTAGCCTCACAGCAAGAAGCTCCCGGGTTCGATTCCTGGCTCGGGGTTCATTTCTGGTAAAGTTCTCCCCATACCCACGTGTGTTTTTGTCTGGTACTCTGCTTTCCTCCCACAGTTCAAAGACATACTGGACAGGTTAATTGTCCTGATCAAATTTCCCCTGGTGCCCTGGGATGTTGTAACTTGCTTAACTCTCCCCGCTGGATAACTGTTAAAAAGAGCAACCTAACTCAACGGTTCCTTTCAGCTTAAATAAGAACTAACTCACTAACAGCGCAAAGCATCATCCAAAGCAATTGCCATCACTTCCCACCTGGGTGAAGTTCTCACATCTCGCTAATACTCTGGTATTTTCCTTACGTTTTATTTATGTACATTATATATATATGTTTATTACTTCATTGTTTGTTGCAGAATTGATTTTTGTAATCGCTTCTTTTATGGCCTAAAATGTGTTGCGTTTTGACTTGCAGTTGAACTGTTCTGATGTTGTTGACGCCGTTCTTTCCGCAGCTCGGATTTGTAAATAAAAAAAACCTTAGAAAAACGTTGTTGTTGTTAATTTACCGTTCTTGTCTCGTTCCTGATGCGCCGTTCTCTCGGCAGCTCTGTGCAGCGCTTTGTGACCCTCGGATGAAAGGCACTGTAAAAATGCCCGTGTGCCCCGAGATTTACTGTGGAAATGCAATCATTATTTATTATCATAATGAAGATTGTATTTACAATCACACAATCCTTCATTCTAAAGCCACCAAACAAATCTTTAACACTTATAGAACTAATTTGTGATGACATGTGTTGAAACATAACGCGATATTACACTGCTGTGTTAAAACCTGGCATGCGCGCACACACTCTGAGTAAGTAAATCATCATATGTTATTTTGAGACAATGTACGCTTGTAAATATGAGTGAAAGATGCATTTGTTTTGTTTATTATCCATCCCGCCGCTGCAGTCGACGTGATTAATGGGCACCATAGCAACCACTTATCGTGAACATGCAGATTGCACACACCACACACGCATGTTATGTTTCGCAATATGTGCAACGTGAAACTAATTACTTTGTTAAACTGCATCCACGGTGATGCACAACCACAATTAACAAAGGCTAATCCAACACATCCACTGACTGCACTGCTGCCTGAAAATGAAACAAATATGACAGCTGACATATCAGGTAAGAGCCCTTCTTCATAGCACACAAACAGAGGCTTGCACACTGCGCTTTAAACCATTCGTTACGATGGGAATTCCTGGCTTGGTTGCCCCCTTTGTATTGAGTTTGAATGTTCTCAGCGCATTCGTTTTGCCAGGTACTCCAATCTCCTCCCACAGTCCAAGGACAGGCAGCTACCGATGATAATTGGATCTGCTGACGAAACTGCCCCCGCCACTCTGCGATCGACTTGCGTCCTATCCTGGGTATGCCCCGGCCTTGCGCCCTGTGTCTGCCAGGGTAGGCTTCGGCCTAACGTTACCCCGTACAGGATTACGCGTGGCTACTGATAACGCATTAAAAGGCCAAGCGTTTACCCAAATCAGCAAGACATGGCCATGAGTACTACGAGATGCATCGTGCACTTTCCCTTATAATTTCAATTGCAGTCCGAGGGCTGGATGAAGCAATGGAACGCATGGCTGTGGAAGGTCCTCAGGGTATTGCCACTTAGCGTTATTAAGAGCCAGCCTGCTTTGTGAGCATTACAATGCCGGCCTGTGACAATATTTAGTGCATGGCAATGGGAGTTTAACCTTGGCAAAAACTCTGCTTGTGGGTGAATAAAACATCCAATATTGCCATTTTACCCATTCCTAGTCTATTGTAAGAAAATTAGAATGGAATGGTTCAGGGATCCATGTAAAAGTAAAAATAACAATTTTCCTCTCAGCTCCGTCTCTCAAGTCGGTTTACAGCGGCGGTCTCACTGTACGCTTTATAAACGAGGGTCTGTGCGCTAATGGTGCAATGGCTATAAACCCACGAGGTCTCACGGCACGCTGACGTATGGCCGGATCCTTTAATTTATTCCAAAGCAGAGAGATAGTGTGGCGTGAGGGTACTCTGATTACACCCAGAGCGAAAGGAATCTATGTCTGGCACCGCGTGGCATAGACATTCAATATGAGATCCACAATAATTTAATCACCACTGCAAAATAGGCAATGAACAACAGAAAAAAAGTGGTAATACTTTAGCAATGCTCTGGAGAGCTTTGATTAAAAAAAATCTACGTTATTTATATGAAAACAAATCAATGTGTGCACACTTTGACTGAAAGTATCCATTTTCCATGACGTTCGTCAAGGGTAAATAATTTAGATGAAAATCTCCTCCAAATGTAATAATCGAGACTGTTATAATTACCTGTAGTGTCAGCAGCTACCGTCGCTGTATCAGTGCTCTCGCTTTTGAACATTACCGTGTCACCTGAGGATGCCTCCAGCATTGAAGGCGAAACGTGGCGAAGAAGAGAGGAGGAACACTCGACACGGCTATCACGAGGGATCAACTATAGACAGCAATTCTCATCACGCAATGAGCCGTGAAAACCTACATTCGTAAATTAGAGGTTTGCGCAGGCATTAACTTTTTGGCTTCTTTGTCGATCCACTGCTAGATGAAGACTTTCAAGCCCCATCTGTTTGCGTCAAAATGTGTATCCGTGTAAATAAGCAGTCGAAACAGCACCCCTCTCTTTGGAGAGGTATTCCCACGGGCTGCTATGCTGTCCATCACCGCATTAGCCACATCCCTCTCTCTCTGGAATAAATGGGATTCCGAATAGGACATGCAAATGGCAGGATCTGTTCCTTCACACTCATCGCCGACTGGCAGGGGTGGCAACATCACTCAGCTTACACACCCGGTTTAATCTTGGCACTTGGACCGCTGCCGAGAATATAATGTGCCAGGACCCCGGCTACAGTGGCGCTACCTTAATGTACTGATAACAAATCATAAAGACCGCTCCCTCCAGTAGAGATGATAGATTCCTCCAGGAATCGGACGCTATTCCGAGAAATCCACGCAGGATGATTTTTGTACAGGAATTGGGATTCTTCTACCAGTGATACCATTCAGCTATGGGTACTTTTGCCAGTGCACATATGTAAAGAGTTCTACTCTTTACACGGTGATACCATTATTCCAATTCCATCAGGAACTACACTGATTTTTCGAACGAAATCTTGATTTCCGGGTCAGAATCGCGATATTCATGGTGGCTTCCCATAGCTGCTCTTGCGGGAAAACTGCGTGACGCCATGAAAACCGTTACAACCATTAGTGCATCACGATAATCGTCCAGTTCTAATGGAGCAGACGAGTGACCAGCATCTGTACGGAAACAGTAAAGCCAATATTGTCTTTAAATCTTTCCATACAATGGGGTAATAAACTTATAATAATAATCTCTTTGTCGTGCCTTCCACGCAGTCTTGTTTAAAGGGCTTAACAGACAGTTAAAAATAAATAAGACAAATAAATGCTAAGTTGTAAAAAAAACAAATCTTGATCTTGTAACAAACTCAGGCAGTTCCTCGATGGTCGGGTTCGAGCATAACTAGCCATCTCTCACGTCCTCTAAACGTATCACACACACAGAGCTACATACACAGACATACAAATACACACAGACATACGCAGACACACGCACACAGGACTGCCGCTGCCTTTATGTTAAGCTTCACCGTAGGAACACAGAAAAAGCGCCACTGGCAGACGCCTCCATGCAGACTGAAGCAGCTCATAGGGAGACATATCTCTATAAAACAGCCTGGAGCCATCGTTAAGAGCTTTGTAAACAGGCATCAAAATCTAGCAATCAGTCAATGCGGAGATGCTCACTCCGTAGTAGTATGGAATGTATCTCTTCAGAGTCGCTCCGCGCGCTAGCAGCTGTATCGCGCACATGCTGCAAGAGCAGTAACACGGACCTTCGCGCCCACAGCAAGCTGGGCTTCTGAGCGCAGGCTGCTCACGGGGAGCACGGGGACCGTGTGCCAGAACAATGAACAGCATCTCGACAGAGGCAACGGCGACGAGAGAGCGTCTGCGACGAGAGCGACGGACTGATTGGCAGCTGCGGCAAAGCACAGCGACACGTCAACACAATGCCCGCCGCAGTCGCGCTGTCTCACGCCACATCCCTTGGAGAGGAGCATGCATCCCCCGCGCAGTCGTTTCACCCCGTCCGCATCGCAAAATCAATTTCGCCGGTCAACCCGAGGTGTTTATGTGCGACGAGGTCGCCCGCCGTGCGCCCTATTTTTAAAGCGAAAAAGAGCGGCGGCAGCAGCAGCAGCAGCGCACGCCGAGCCGACTTGAGGAGCTGCCGGTGATTTGGTTCGAATTGAAATGTGTTTGGAGCCGGCCGACCGTCCCTCCGGGGACGCCGGTCAGCATGAGGGCTCTGATCCGGCACCTCGTGGAGCAGGGGTCTCCAAGCAGTCGATCTCGCTCGACTGGCCGCCCCCCACGGGAATCCTTGAGCAGTCGATTGTAACGTAGCCGCTGTGGGCTCCACGTGTGCATGGCGCGCACGTGTGATCGCTCACCACCGTCTCGTGTAAGAGATACAGTATATTAAGATGGGAATCCATTCGGGGGTATACTCCGAGGGAACCGGTTCGGGGATTGATCCAGAATCGATTCTGAAAGTGAGCCTGTGTGTGTTTAAAAGGTCGTGGGACCACGGCCGTGGTACGCGCCAATTACGAATGGGATTTGCGATGCAGAACAGGAAATGGACAGGGTCGTTGTACAGAATATACCGAGTAATGTTGATAATAATAGTAATAACCGCATTTAGAGAGCGCCTTTCACCCGAGGGTCACAAAGCGCTGCACAGAGCTGCGGAGAGAACGACACGTCAACATGGTTCTTTTATATCTATCTGCCTCTACACATACACATATTGAAGCCATCATCAGTATCTGCTTCATCCTGAATAGGGCCACAAGGAAATGGAGCCTATTCTAGCAAACAGGGTGCAAATCAGGGCCATGCCTAAGATGGGACGCCAGTCCCACTCAGGGCACTGGTGGAAATTCAGTCAACAGGACAATTAACATAGGCGGCGGTAGCAGCTGCAGCAGCGTCTCTTTGGACTGTGGGAGGAAACTGGAGTAATCGGCGAAAACCCCCAGAGATATGGGGAGAACATTTAAACGCCGCGCAGAATGGTAGCTCCCGAGCGAGGAATCTATTCCGGGATTCTTGCTGTGAGGCGCCACCGCGCCACCCAAAAAAGAACAGGATTTGTTGAAGGTATATTTTACACAAGCCAAAGGGCCCGTGGCCTTTTGGAAGTACACAATTAGTCATTTCAATAATCTCTGGAGTTGTTTGGTAATTGTATGCAGAAGCCAGTTGGCGTTTGCTGCGTTCATCAATCCGGCTGACATTGGGCACTCGAAGAAAGCCATGAAGTGCTGGGTTATAGCCAACATTTCTTCCGCCTCGGATTAGTGGAACTTGAGTCAGCAACCTCATCTCACGATGGCGCAGGTACGTTCACGGACGTACATTTCTTCGGGTGGACCGAACCCCGCCACGATGGTGCGCGTCACACGTTCGCAAAGTCAGTTGGCGACGCGAAATCTACCGGGAAACGCGAAACGAGCGAGACTGCGATTTGTTCTCTGAGTCACGACGTTTCACAACTATTAATTACTTAACACATTTTGGGAGAGAAGAGGACGTTTTTGTTCTCTGGTTGCCGTATTGCCCAGAGGCTGCTATTGGGAAGCAAATTAAATGGATTACGAGCACAAACATTGACGAAATAATCCATTGTCTTTACTGCATTACTGGCACGGAGGAGTGTGCATGTTCATATGAACCCCAAAGAAACATCACCTGGACTCCAGCGCGCCTGCTAGGATCTCCCTTGGTGAACAGGTCTGGAGTCCAGCGCTCCTGCTGGGGTCTCCCTTGGTGAACAGGTCTGGAGTCCAGCGCTCCTGCTGGGGTCTCCCTTGGTGAACAGGTCTGGAGTCCAGCGCTCCTGCTAGGATTTTCCTTGGTGAACAGGTCTGGGAGTCGAACACTCCTGCTAGGATTTTCCTTGGTGAACAGGTCTGGGAGTCTAACACTCCTGCTAGGGTCTCCACCCTACAGGGAGATGTAGACAGTATATTCGTGCTATTGTGCGACACTGGCCAGATGCCACGGACAGCGGGAGTGCCCACACTTTACATTGAAATGAAAGTTCAAGTTTGAATTTCCAACGCGCACAGCATTTGTTCAATGGTAAAAGTATTGGTTCGAACAGAGAATGACTGGAGGGGCAAGGAAGAAACCTGGAGGAGAGAGAGTGGACAGCCCACACGGGCAGCCAGACACTGCAGCCCATTGTGACGTTCTCAGCCAATTAATGAGTGGCGTTTTTTGTAGGTATGGGAGGAGACTGGAGAACTCGGAGGAAACTTACGCAGAATAGGGGGAGAACGCATAAACGCCCCACAGAAAAAAGCACCCGAAGTGGGAAATCAACCGCCTCGGGCAGGAAGCCTTGTTGTTATTGATATGCTGTTCTCTCCGCAGCTCTGTGCAGCGCTTTGTGACCCTCGGGTGAAAAGCGCTTCATAAATGCAATAATCATTATTATATGGTGGGTGGCACGGTGGCCCGGTGGGTAGCGCTGTCGCCTCCTCACAGCAAGAAGGTCCCAGGTTCTAATCTCGGCTCGGTGCCTTTCTGTGTGGAGTTTGCATGTTCTCTCCCCGTGTCCGCGTGGGTTTTCGCCGGGTACTCCGGTTTCCTCCCACAGTCCAAAAAACGTGCTGCTGAGTAGGTTAATTTGCTTGCAGACAAAATTGCCCTCAGTGCCCGATGATGGACTGGCGTCCCATCGTGGATATATCCCTGCCTTGCTCCCTGTGTCTGCCGGGATAAGCTCTGGCTCACCGCGACCCTGTACCGGACTGAGCGGTTTCTGACAATGAGTTGAGAATTATTATATGGTGAGGTGTGCAGTCGTTACCGCTGCGCCACCACACGCGCGACCTGCCGATGGGACCTACTGTGGCTGTGCCCACTCACACCGCTGGGCACAGGCAGGGGAGTTGTACTGGAGAAAGTCGCATCAGTGCTCCAACTTGTGCCTCACGGAGATTGATCCATCCTCCCCTGAACCGCCCTCGCTTCCCTGCCCCCCCTCCTCGCTCAAAAAAAAAGCAGCGCGGAAAAAACACAAAACATTGATTGGATTTTAAATCGGAATGAATTTCATCTGCACGGGGGCTCTGTTCGCATATCCAGTCTCATGCGGTGGGGCTCCACAATCCGGGCCAAGGGTTTAAAGGTCAAGGAAGTGCAGCCGCAGTGGCGCTGATAAGAGGCCTGAGCTTGAGGACTCGGGGGGGGGGCTGGGGGGGGGGCTCGGCGTGCACAGTAATTGCTCGCAGATTGGGTCTCGCCTCTGCCAACGCACACCCTGCTGCTTCATAGCTGTTATAATGTTCACAGGCTTAGCGGGTGTGTGTATTAATCTGCGTGTGTGTGGGTGGATATGGGGGAGTGGTTGGGAGCGGTTGTGTAGCTGTCGCTCGGCTGCGCTATAAACTCGGCGACCCAAGTTCAATTCCTGCTCGCAGCAAACGCCAGAGGAAATGTTCCGAAGCCTAATAATGAGTACCTGGTGTGGTAGATAAAACATCATCATGTGTTGTTATACAAAGCCCAGGTTCGATATCCTGGATGCAGCTGACATGGGCGGTGAGTCTGACCAGAACATGCTTCGTGTGCCCCTTAGATCAGCTCAGCCTTAAATGCGTACTCGGTGCAGTGCATAAACCTCATCACTGTGGTGTTGGCCCCACCACCTTTAATAGAGGGGAGTTCCACGACATCTGTGCGGTGGTGATCCACCAACGCTCTCCTCCACGTTCAGGCGCTCGTCACCTGAGACGACTCCACCTCGCTCACGTGACTGCTGGAGAAAGGGTCTCTTAAGGGTGCTTTGGCCTACTCTTCCACCCTGGCCAGACTGACGGTGCGCACTCTGCTCCGCCACACGCAACCTGCCGATCGACTCACCGCGGTGTGAGCTGATGTGGCTGCTCGCCGCTCGAATTCTGAGAACTGCCGTCAAGAGCTGCTCATTTAGGAGAGCAGTGTCGAGGCTAAACGTCGTCGTGAAAGATGGAGGAGCGACGCTCAACGCGGCTGCCCCAAGCTGTGGTGCAGCCACGTATTTTGCTGGGAGCGCCGAGGAACTCACTCATGCAATGTACACACTGTCACGAGATTGAGTCGGTGACCTTTGAATGCAAGCCCAATCTGTTCTACATTAAAGCACGCTGGCATCGCAGCACCGCATTATCTTCGGATAACAGTCAAATAGTCATGCAGGTGCTCGCTCGCAGATAGAGCCACATATTAGTAGAAATTTCGCACACGATTTCTATTATCTGCAATAAAAATCGTACCGTATGGCTTTTGCAGAGACCTTTATCAAGTAGACATAACGGATAATGGGTGCATCTAGTAAAGGATGACTGTCCATCCAAGTAAAACAAATGTTTAAAAAATATATATATTTTATAATATTTTAACAAGGGAAGACATTTAGCAACCATGAATCAGAGTCTGTGCTCTGCGTGAGGAAGTGGGGCATGTTTAGTAAGCGCACACGTGGTTTAACGCTTAACTTATTAGGTTATTTGTCTCATCTCATTGTAAGAAACCGCTTAGTCCTGCTGTACAGGGTCGTGGTGGGCCGGAGCCTATCCCGGCAGACACAGGGCGCAAGGCAGGGATATACCCACGATGGGACGCCAGTCCATCATCGGCCGCTGCGGGCAATTCAGTCTGCAAGCCAATCAACCTATGCAGCAGAATGTTTTTGGACTGTGGGAGGAAACCGGAGTGCCTGGTGAAAACCCACGCGGACACGGGGAGAGAACATACAAACTCCACACAGTAAGGCACCCGAGCCGAGATTCGAACCCGGGCCCTTCTTGCTGTGAGGTGTCAACGCTACCCACTGAGCCACCGTGCCGCCCCATTAGGTAATTTGTATAATTTTTAATTAGACATTGTTAATTATTCAGTGTGTGCAATGACAAGGGTGCCATTCGGTGTTTGATGGCTTCGAGTGTTCATCTGGCGCAGAGAGGACTCTCGTGAGACTGGGAGCAGCGGCGGCGCCACGGTGTGCACTCAGCGAGTCGAGCGAACACTGGTGTCTCCGGTGAACTGCACAGTGAATCACACATCACATTGGGCGACAGGATGGTGCACTGGTTACACCTGCATCTCACATGAAGAAGGTCCTGCTGGAGGAGATTCGATTCCTGCCTCGGGCACCATTTCTATATGGAGGTTGTGTGTTCTCTCACC
>JAZEWT010000003.1:42192070-42205215 GCA_036362905.1 Mordacia mordax
CGGGGTGGAGTGGGGGTGGAGTTGTGGGGTGGAGTAGCGGGGTGGAGTGGGGGTGGTGGGGGGGTTAACCGCGCTGTCAGCCGAGGTATCAACCCACCCACCATACAATGCTTCCTATGCACTATGATGTTATCAAGCAACTAAATGGGTAAATAATTATCTTCTGTATTTCTTTAGTAGTGGGAAGTAACCAGAAAACCAGGCGCAAACTCACGCAGAACATGGGGAGAATACACAAACTTGATCTAGAAATACGCCCGAGATGGGAATCGAACTGCCTTGGGCAGAACTTATTTTCTTTGACGTGTAGATGTTACCACCGCGTCACCCGGTTGCCAAACAATCCCCTACAGTGTGCACTGGTCTTGATCCAGCAGTGGATAGAGCCGTTTCTAAATCGAGGCCTCCCCATTCAATTGAGGAAGAGCTGAACATCGTTATTTGAAAGTAACTGGAGAGTATGATTACCACAACGCGAAGCAGTGTAGTGAATTTATAATTGCTAAACGTTGCTCTTTAAAAAGTCCGACTTCAATTCAGTGTCTTTATGAAAACCAAAGTGAAGTATTTTGCATGATTGCTACATTATGTATTATACGAGAGCGTGTTCCCAGCGTGTGACAGATAGTGAACACGCACCGATTCATCTGGTAACCCTGGCCCTGTTCAGGAAACACCCAGGGAAAGTTTCCTCCGCAATAATTTCAACTTTAGCCCTGACACCGTGGGATTTATGTGGGAAACACTCAGCGGGTGGTGCCACGAGACTCTCCGGAGCTGCCTGCACGTGTGCTGTGGAGCGGTTTCAAGGTATTGTTTTTCTACGTCACGGTGACACATGGGCACAGTCGGAGTAGCAAACTGCCCTTCAAGGCAGACGCAAACGTCTGCTGTGAAGCGAGAGGCCACATCTTGCTCAGTGACGCTTTCCCAAGAAATCTTAATGGATTTTCTGCAGGTGCCCTAGTCTCCTCCCGGTTCTAATATGAACACCCACTAATATCAACACTCAGTTCGGGAAAGTGGGCAAATAAACAAAATGAACCACTGATGGTTGTCAAATCTTTCTTGATGACACCAAGCGACGGTGTGCTCAGAGGTACGGGATTTTACGGAGGGAGCAAAGAAGGCCCAACGCATTGCTTTACCGGTTTTGTGGAAACTCCTCACTGCATGTTTGCTGTGCAGAGTGGAGGTTGGCTGAGGATTGTTTCAAGTGGCTGTGAGCTTTGCTAGAATATAGGCCAAGGGTTTTCCTTCTTTTTTTTTCGTGTAGCAAGGTGAACGTAACAACGTTATATATATTTACATCAGTGTCATTAATAATAATATTGGCATTTATAGAGCGCTTTTCACCCGAGAGTCACAGAGCGCTGCACAGAGTTGGGGAGAGAACGGCGCGTCAACAACAACGGCATTCGGACGGAAAATCAGCAACAATAACGTTTTTTGTTTGGCTTCCCGTAGCCTTTGTGGAGGTTTGGTGGTGAATGCCGTGGCGTGCGATCTCGCGATTCACGGTCAGTGGAATCGGTGGTGCAGGGGACGTTGCTGGGTTATTGATCCACAGTGTGCCACTGGTGTCCGCTGCAGTCACGTCTTATTTTATTTTCCATCGATGAAGGAAGTCACCTCATCTGCCCTGTGCTGTTCACGAAGCGACGTGGGGCTGACGACCATTTACGGGGCACAGGGGTCGAACCCCACGCAGTTCGTGCTCAGTATCGAGCGCTACAACGTTGCACCGCCGTTTCCACCACTCTCCGTCTTGGCGGAAAGTGTTCGCGACGTTCTTGCTCACCGTCATTCGGGTGAATTCGTGCATCCGTTAGTTCGCAAGTGGATGCGTTCGCTCCATTGTTTGGAAAGACGCCGGTTGAAGTCTCGTGCAGTGGCCTCTCTGTGTGATTGCTACTAACTGGAGCTCTGTTTGCAGCAGCATTTTAATGACTGGAAAATAAAGTGTTTGCTTGGGTTCGTAAATCTTCACAGGCAAAAGTTTGGTAATTGGAAATAACTTTCTGAACAAATCTGAAGCAGCTTCCCGGTGAATGCGTAAGTTGTGTGACTGCTGACAGCCACTCTTTATGATGATTGCTTCTAAAAACGTCTTTTTCCTGGATATCCGCGTCGAGCGCTCCTCCTCTTTCACGACGTTTCGCCTCCTACGTTGGAGGCATCGTCAGGCGTCATGTGACCGCAAAAGCACTTCGTGCACTTCTCCGTGCACATCTCCGTGCACTTCTCCGTGCACTTCTCCGTGCACTTCTCCGTGCACTTCTCCGTGCTTGTAACGGAGTCGAGGCGGCTCCCGAAAGAAGAACGGCTATTGCAAGCAGTCGTCATGCCGTGAAATCGTGCATTCGCCTCTGAGTCGCTCTCCATTCGAACGGATGGAGAGCGACTTTGAACGAGTTCCGTATTCAACTGTTGTGATGATTATTACATTCTTCCATGTCCATGAGTGGTGACACGAGCAGGCCATTGCAGGGCTGCACCTTTGCACTTCCTCTTCACCCAGTGACCCGGGTGCCCAATGCAATTTAGTTTGTGAAAGCAGATGATGTGCGTAGGCGATCCCCTCGCTGCACACCCGGGTTGGCTGCGGGTGTGCGTGACAGCAGAAAATGCACACGCGTGCCAGAGCGCGCTCTCGGTGTGACTGGCGTGCTCAGCGCAATGCTCGGTGAGTTGCATCGCTGATCGCATTTCACACTGCGTTGACAATTAGTGTTAACGACTCCAGTTGTTGGCGATGGACTGGCGTCCCGTCGTCGGGTGTATTCCTGCCTTACGCCCTGTGTTTCCGGGATAGGCTCCGGCTCACCGTGACCCTATATAGGATTAAGCGGTTTCAGATAATGAGATGAGATGAGACTCCAGTTGTTGGCTTGTTATGCGCTCCTCTTATGATGCAGTGAGGAGTCCAGATTCGAAAGCGTACTTTGTTGGTTTAAGAAGCACATCGTGGCGCAGTGGTGACATCTGCACATCACAGAGGGAATAAAAGGTCCGACTCAAGGCAGTTTGATTCCTGCCTTGGGCGCCTTGCAGTTGTGGCGTTTTTCTCTGTTCTCCCCCTGTTCTGCATGGGTTTCCATCAGGTTCTCCGGTTTCCTCCCACAACTCAAAATAAACCTGCACACTTATGGGCCGATATTATAATATATCGGGAAGCACTGTCGGGCGGGTTGGCACCATCTGACCCCCTGGCTGACCCCCCCCCCTCCTCCTCCTCCCTTGCAGTTTCCTCACGATACAGTTTCTAGATTTCACTCTTGACCAGGTGTGGAATTTGCATGTATCATGAATTGTTCCTTTATTCTTTGTAAAATGTACGCTACTGTAAGTTCATTCCAAACATACACTCCTACTGAATTTGCTAAAATGTTCCATAAATATGTCATGTGCTTTTAATACATTTCTCCCTTACACAAATTATAAAAAAAAAATATATTCTTGCAGTGCGTATATACGTAATTACCATTTAAAATTTCCGTGGCGTACTGGTGAACAGTTTCTATGTCTACTAGTGTAGGCTTTGATAGCTGATATCATTGAACATTTTTTTAAAGTTTAAAATGACTTGTAGCATATTTTCAGATATGGTTTCCTCCTACCCGACCTTCGTTGCCCGTGACATCACCTGCCACCCCGTGCAGCTTGCCAAGGTCCTGCACTCGTGTACTCTGCGTCCCTGCTCCCTGGGGATAGCCGTGCTGTGTGCCTCCCACGTGGGAGGCGTCGTCAAGCCTTCAGAACGCTCGACGCGGATATCCTGAAAGAACAACTGTGGAGAGAAATTACCACCGAGCCGTGGAAACCTAAATCGTTCCGTTCATGCGCTGGTTATGCATTTTTGGCGCTCGTTCCCCGTAATCGGAGAACTATTGCTCCCAATGTTTTTCCTCTTTTTGCTGCCCTGTGCAGGTCCACATGGCTCGGGTGCAAGCCACAGCGGGCTTTCCCCATACTGCTGCTAATTGCTCTGGCTTTTTGTGCGAAAATTCCATGTGTGCTGCCATTTGTTGTGCAGCGGTGGAGGGGGGAAAAGGAAGTTTAAGTTTTTTTTGTTCTCCACTCCAACTGGACCCGTTCAGACGAGCGGGGAACCCTGCCCACCACTCCCAGCTTCCCCCAAATTCCTGTTGAATTTGCGCGCATCTGTTGGAGACCGATCCCTGCTGGAATGTTGGTCCCAACGGTGTCAATCCCAGCCTATGTGGGAGGATGCTCACGAAGGACACTATTGGGCAGTTGGAGCCGCTGCCCTCCAACAACAGTGGAGGGCAGAGGAGCGATTCTCACAATAATGAGCGGAGCGCCGGGCAGCTAAAACACAGCAAATTGGCAGAGAAGGAAGAACAGTTGGTGTATCTTCCAGTCATCTCAGTCAAACAACCCGTAACACCTGCGTCTGTTTCATAGCCTCCTGCCAGCGAGACTTCGACATTTCCTGTGGCCTCAAAGTTGTGATTGTGCCACCACTTAGCGGTGAATGTGTGTCGCTGATGTGTCTCGCACACAACCCCGCTGCTGTCCATCCATTCTTCTCTAATTCCGAGTGAAATTATTAATGAGCAGCCAAAATCTTCAATTTCATAAAACAGAAAATTAACACATGCGGGCAGGAATCCAATTTGGTTTCAATATACAGGACTAATGCTGAATATAATAATAATTAAGAATAATAATTGCATTTATAGAGTGTTTTTCATCCGAGGGTCACAAAGCGCTGCACAGTTCAACTGAAAGTCAAATCGTAGCAATAAATTCTAGGACATAAGCAAGCGGAAAAAAGTATTATTCAACAAACAAGGAAGGATTAAATGTTCCCGAGCAGGCGCAGGTCGGCAAAAGCCATCATCCTGGCATGACAACACTGAGCTGCATTAACAGTTCTAGCCAGAGAACTAGAAAGCCTTACGGAACAAGTGAGTCTTGAAACGAGATTTGAAGATGTCCAGCGGACTCAGCTGATCGAATCTCCAATAGAAGGGCATTCCAGAGTCTGGGAGCAGCGCGCGAGAAGGCTCTGTCACCCATCGAATGGAGGTGCGATCTGGGCCAACTCAGCTCATAACAGACTCATATCTGATGTCTGAAGCGAATGTACAACTCTGTGTTGTATTCGTATAGCCAAACAAAATGTGTAACGTTTGTTGAAAGTATTTTCTGGTTTCACTTGACACCTCTTCAGCATTTCCCAAGGGCAGTGCACATTCGCACCCGATCCTGTTTTAATTTCCCTGTCCGCGTTGGTGGAGATCCGATTCCTTACAGCGCTCAGATCCGATTCCTTACAGCGCTCAGATCCGATGCCTTACAGCGCTCCGATGCGGGATTGGGTCGTACTGCGTGTCATTCGGCAAGATGTCCGACGTTTCGCTGGGAGCTTCAGTCCTCGCAGAAGTTGGAAAAACGTCAGACATGAAGGCAACGGGTACGGGGAATAATCCAATAATCGCTCCAGAGAGATGTGCAGCACAAGCGTGAAAACCTGCGCTGGAGTGATTAAATCTTGGTTGGTTCAGCCTGATCACACGTGTGCACCGCTGCCGAGATCACGGCAAGTTGCGCTTGCTTGCGGCCGTCTCTGTGCAACTAACACCACCCACACACGCATGCCAACTTGGAGCCTCATCCAGATTCGTTTCCTCCGTGGTGGGAAATAGGGCGGCATGGTGCTGCCTCACAGCAAAATGTCCTCGGTTTGATTGCTCACTCGAGTTCCATTATGTGTGGAGTTTGCACAATCTTTCCTTGTCCGCGTGGGTTCTTGCCAGTTATTCCAGTTTCCGCTCACATCCTGGGTTCATATTGGGTCAGCAGCTGGGTTCTATTATTAAGTCGATGCTCTCAGTCCTTCCACCAGTTAAGGCATTTAATCAAACCGATCATTAGACTCTTCACTTGTGATTTGACGTACGATTTGACTGGAATGAACATGTCTCTGCTGCAGTACTTGTGAGAACGAGTGTTCCCCGAGGGATGTGGATTTTTTTTAAAAACGCCAAGGGATCTCAGAATGAGTTTTGTGATGTCTGCTGCAGTGGTCGTTCTGGGGTGGATGCACTGTCCTGCGAAAGCTTCGAATAGGCACCGTCATCTCGTGGCACAACAACACAGTTTGACGTCAATTAAATTAGCAAAAAAATATTGCTTTTTAGGTGGTTGTTGGAAAGAGAGGACTGTTTGTAGAGATAACTGGAATTAGTGCGTCCTTATCGGAGATGGGTTCACTCCCCAGCATGCCGGGGAGTTTTGCTGTCTTGGGGGCTCAGTGAAAGAATTTAATTCTCAGCTCACGAATCGATGTAACGCGGTGAGAATGTAGTTGCTGACAGAAGTTTTTTTTAATGGACAGTGGTGAGAACATGACAAGTCCTCTCGTATTCTCGAGTTACTGCGGCAACGATATTTTATTAATATCGATAATTTCCCGTCAAATAAGAATAATGCTGGTGAGTGATTGAATATGAAAGGATATTTGTTGGTTTGGTTATGGATCAAATTTTGTGAGGTTGATTATTAGATACATACATTGCTTTATCGATATTATCTGTGAATCATTTCATTATTGTAATTAATAGCGTAAATGTGAGAATTGCTCAACAAAGCTGTACTTTTAGGACAGCCGTGTCTGGTGTTCCTTCTCTCGCCTTCACGACGTTTTGCCTCCCATGTTGGAGATATCACAGGCGGTCCCTTTGCTGTGTTCCATAGAGATGGAATTGTAGATAATGCATAGGGAGTGTCAGGCATCATCAGAAGAATGTAACTCCTACGGCTCGATTCACGTGGGGCACCTTGTATTTTGATTAAATCGGCTAATTAACGAGGGTTTTATTTATGGTGGGAGGAAACCGAAGAATCCAGAGGAGAAAGCACAAAGATTAGGGGGAGAATGCACAAACACCGCACAGACAGACGCCCGAGAGAGGATTCCAAACGCCTTGGGCAGAACATTATTTCTATGAGGCACGGTTGTTACTACTGTGCCACCCTGCCACTAAGGTTAAAGACACGCTCTTAACTTAAGAAACGTAAGGCAGGTAGGGCACATAGCTGTAAGGAATGATTGATGGCGTCATCGAGCAAGCTTATGGAGTGACAGCCAAAGGATGAGAGGCATCGGAGAGGACATTAACCGAGGATGTGGTGCCGTGAGCACTTTGTGCCCCTGGGGTGAAAACCGCTATAAATGCAATTATTATTATTTTTAATGAACCGAGCTCGTGTGCACGCGAGAGTGATTGTCTTCAGGCTTGAAGAAACCATTGAACTACGTAGCTAGTTTTAACAGTTGTCCAGCGGGGAGTGGTAAGCAAGTGTATTGCTACATCGCAGTATCATTAGAGATGGTGTTGGCTTTGGAGGCCTTCATCGAGCAGTGGATTGATCATGATGTATCGTAATAATGGTGAGTTAATGCTTATTCGTTCGACAAAAAAATCACAGTGGCCAGAAATATTACCTTCATTGAAAACACGAGGTAATGCCTGGCTTCCTATTAAACGCAAATCAAAGTTTAATACGATGGGTGTTGGATGAAAGATACAATGGGAATATGTTTCCCCTTGAACCTCCAGTCCACAGAATGAACGTCTCTCCAAACGGGCAATGATTAATGGCATCGGCCTAGAATTTCAAACGAGAGATGTTTAGAATTTAAAAGGTTGAGCAGCACGCAGACGACCCCTGGGTGCCTTAAAGCAAGCCCCGCGAGATGCGGTTGAGAATAAGACCTCAGATATGAATTCCACACCATTTGACTTTTTTCAAATGTTAACGCCAGACCTGTGCTCTTCAGACGCAGTCCAGTAGAATGTGGATGCAAGACGTCCGCCTCTAGTTGGCCGCATCCGAACCGCATCTCGAGAGGTTGTACGGAGCGCCGTGGCGTTGCTCACGCGCAACAGCTCCGATGTTCACGATACAAAGAGGCAGCGTCCACACAGAGAGTGGCCTTCATTCGTACGCTGTGGTGTGACACCTGCGTGGGCTGCAAGGAAATCGATTAAACGAGATAGGCGACCCTTCCACGGCTAAACACTTCTTTGTTCCACCGCACTCTGAGACGCTTTCCCGGGCAAGCCGAGGTTGACTCTGAGCATGCGGAAGCACTGGGCACGGAGCAAGGGCTCTGACTTGGCTTTGGTGGAGTGTCTGGTTTCATAAGGATTGAGGCCTCATTCTCAGGGGCGGTTTTAGTGATTATGGAGACCCAGGTAAATTCAATGATGAGCCCCCCCCCCCCCACGAATTATAAAGCAATGCATCATTACAATAATGAGTGAAATAATGGAGGTCAATATCAATTTTTGATTTCATACATTTAATATAACAGAGCACGGACGCAGTAAAATGCATTCCTATACACGTGACCAGTGACTTGTGAGATTCGTGGATTTGTCTGTCGAACGTCGCTCGGCCAAGCGGGCCCCCCTCCCCTCCACCGTGGGGCCCCTCTCCCCTCCATCGTGGGGCCCCCCTCCCCTCCATCGTGGGGCCCCCTCCCCCCCGCNNNGCCCCCCTCCCGTCCACCGTGGGGCCCTCCTCCCCCCCGCCGTGAGGCCCCCCTCCCGTCCACCGTGGGGCCCCCTGCAGTAGTTGCCTGCGTTGTCCCATGCTTGGGACCCCGAGTTGGTGTCACGGCCGACGCAGTAGATTTTAATGCCGTTGTGCAGGTGTCGCTTCCGCAGTGGAATTACTGCAGTGCGCCCCCTATGTGTTGAATTCTATATACGTGCGGCTCAGAGGATCCATCTCCAGGATTGCAGTGCGCATCTGCCTCTGTGCCATAGCCGACATCACAACAAAGCGTGAGAGATGAGTTCGCGACTACACTGCATTGCTCTAATGTAATTGTTTTGCATGGGTAAGAGTGGCTGGCACCTGCAGTGCGTGGTTGCTTTTCTGAGATGATCGCTACGACACCGCCGAACCGAGTTCGGTTTCCACTCACGGCCAACATTGGCGACACGTATCCGAATCAGTCCGGGCGGCTTCTGGGTAGACTCAGCCTGAAATGAGTGCCTGGTGCGGGGTGTGACCGTCAACCTGGGGGGAGACAAAGGTGGTCGTGCGTGGAGGTAATAGGTGCTCGCTAACAGCACGTGTCCCAACAGTTTGTGAAGTCTATACGGGGGATCTTTGTGCTTGGGGTGGCTTTTTGAACTCCAGTAACAAACCGGCACTGCGAAGATTTCGGGGAAGAGGTCGGATGATCGCCCATGATTGCCCACTATTTGTCCGCCTATGCAAGTGTCATAGCCGGTCTCACGCAGCCAAAAGGCTGCGAGACTGATGCGCATTTAGTTCGTAGTTGGAGATGTAGAGCGCAAACGAATTCTTTAATTAATTACAGAGGTGTAACGTTTGTCTGGCGAGGGTTTGAGAAGAGACAACAGAAGGCATCGTGTTAAACACTCAGTACCGCTCTCTCTATAATCACCTAAGCTGTACCAACATTCCAGAGCGAGTAATGTGTGTGCTTGGGGCTCTCTGGATCAGTCTACAGAGATATTTGTGTGAATTTAAAAGCGGTCCATCGGTCAAAAGGTCAAGGGGTCGGCCCTCTTGCTCTGCCTCTCACAACACTGATCACCACGTACGCCGCCACCGCTCACTAACGTAGCCCTGAGTCGCGACTTGTCCCTTGATCTGCAGAGGCTGGGAAGGAGATGAGGAATACGCTTCTTCATGACAGCGTAAGCGGATGGGCGACAGTGTAGCTATGCAGTGGCGACATCTGTAACTCACGGAAAAGAATGTCCTGCCCGAGGCGGTGCGATTCTCGTGTCGGGCGCCTTTCTATGCACCGTTGGTGTGCCCTCCCCTCTCTTCTGCGTGGGTTTCCTCCACGTTCTCCAGTTTCCTCCCATGTTTATGAATTTGCTGATAACCTGATAATATACAGGACGGAGTTTGTGGCGGTTTGGCGCCGGCTAATCCACGTGACTGCCTCCCCCCCCCCACCTCTCTGCGAATTGGGGGCTGTAAGTGCGAGGCAACACTATATAAATACTATATAAATATAATTCTTTATTATTACGCACCGCCATTGCGATCGTTTACACGAACCTGACTGCTCATAAGGCGCTGAATGCGATAGCGGTGCAGAGACGTGGTGTGTCTCATGAACCAATTATACTCGTATTGCGCACAGAAGATGCACTCCCAGAAGAAGTCTGGGCCCGTTGAGATGTGGAATATATATATGTGTGTGTGTCTGATGATTGCTTCGAAAAGCTGCTCTCTCGGGACACCTCTCACTTTAGAGGCATCCTCAGGCGCCTGAGGATGCCTCTAACGTGTAAGACGAAACGTCGCAATGGAGATAGAGGGAGCGATCGACGCGGCTGTCCCGAGAGAGCAGCTTTTCGAAGCGATCATCATGCATCGAGCCGTGAAAACCTACGTCGTTACACACGTATGTCTGTTTTCTGTGCAGACACACACACCTGGTAAGGAGACCGCTCTATTAGTTGCCTACCTATTCATGGAGCTACTCTCAGGAACGGAGCTCTCCTGTTCTGCGCCTTGTTTCGACCGAAATTCGCACGAGTGGCGGAGCGATGCTCGTTCGCCGTGTTTTCGTTTTGCGATTATTTCAGAACTAATTGGTCGCCTGTTGTTCCGCCTTAGTATGGAGTAGCTTACAGTAGCACAGTAACCGCGGATCGTTTTACACGAACAGCCCGGAAATTATTTGTCATGCGTTGTTTAAAGAAATAACACAGCCCTTTCCTCCCGAATCGCGGTCATTCGTGCATACGGGTGGTGTGGCTTTCGTGCGCAAAGCTCTTTGAGGAGGCATTGAAAGTTCTCGGTGCGAGCGTGGTTTTCAGACACGAGTCCCGCGGGGGCTGTGCGATGCCTTGCGTGCAGTCTGTCCACAAGCACCTTTGCACATGTCAGCCTCGGGTTCCTACCCTTCGGGAGGCACCCTGTGCACTGGTAACGCACACGCACCTTCACAGAAAGAAGGCCCTGCCCAAGGCGGTTTTGTTCCGGCCTCGGCCGTGTTTCGGTGTGGCATTTGCGTGATCTCCCCCTATTCTACGCGGGTTTTCCTGCGGGTCCTCCGGTTTACTCTCACAACGAAATACACTCATTCATCAAAATACATAGGTTGCAGCGTCTGGCAAATACTGACGCCGGTTAACCACGTGGCTGCCTTTTGCTACTCCGCTGCTGTATTTTCGCGCCTCTAAGTCGCCAATACGGGCGACATTGAATAACTACTGTACACATTCTACATAGTAATATTGTTATTATATTATGTACGGTGGAGACTGATTGACTCGGGATTATTCACATTTCATCTCAGGTGTCAGGTAAATACCTGGCTGAACATTCCAATGCCTATTCAGAATCCGTGAGACCCACGGGGCTTAACATGTGTGTATAATAATAATAATAGCATTTCTCGAGCGCTTCTCACCCAAGGGTCACAAAGCGCTGCACAGAGCTGCCGAGGGAACGGCATGTCACAACAATGACATAACCTGACACGTGAGATGAAATATGACAACACAGTGTAAATGCACGTTGCTCTATAAACTAGTTTGCACGTAGAAGAGTTTGGATGCATAGTGGTCTGCTCTGTGCAGCGCTTTGTGACCCTCGGGTGAAAAGCGCTCTATCAATGCAATTATTATTATTATATTGGAATTCGGATGATGTCTCCAGCGTAGGAGATAAAACGTGTCCGCGAACTTCCTGTGAACACTTTACCTGGAGTGGTGCAGTGTTGTTGTTGTCGCTGCAGAATCAATGAAACACGGTTTAGTTGGAATTCCCGTCCTGTGCAAATTTACCAGAACAGTTACGATAGCGCCTCGAACAGGTGGCAACACCTGTTCCGAGGACGGGACCGAACCTCCAGCAGTGCTCAATGCCCCAGATGCACTCACGCGTGGCCCAGTACGGGGGTGAAGGGCAGGGCATAGAGGGGGTTCAACGTCACACCACCCGTCTTGGCAATGGGCAGCTCAGGGCAGTCTCTATGGAACGAGGGCTCATGTGAGGATGTGTGCATTGTCCCTCGTGAACACATGATGCCGGGACCGTGTGCACGTGTGTCGTCCTCTTGCCAATCCACTGCTGGATGGGAGGCCTGTCCATATCACGCTGCTTCAGTGTGTGCTGGTGATCTTGGAGAGCACACAGTTACGGGAGCTTATTGGCACGTGCAACGCAACACTGTGCCACATTATTGTACGGTACTGCTCTATGCTGCCCACCATGTGGGTCGACAGTAGCTTGTTACAAACACCGTGCTGTGCAGATGTGCCGGCTTGCTCACATCTCCATTGGTCGTTCACTGTGGCACGGCGGTACAGAAAGTAGCGCCGCCTATTCACAGAAAAAAAACCCGGGTTCAATTCCCGGCTCGGAGAGATTTTTGGGTGGAATTTGATGTTCGCCCCGTGTTTTCGCCAGGTACTCCAATTTCTCCCCACTGTCCAAACGCATGCTGCTGCCTCATTCGATGGGCTTGATTACATTGCCCACAGTGTCCTGCGATGGACTGGGATCTCATCAATGGTATAGCCCTGTGTCTGCCAGGATAGGTTTCGGCTCACCGCGATCCTCTAGATGACTAAGCACGTACTGATAATGGATTAATGCGTATCTGTTTATGTTCCATGAGCCTGACGCACGCGAAATAGCTTAGTTTTACGTTGTGCTTCGGAAGGAACATCACATAATAGTTAATTTCACCGAATATTCTGCGAGTAAATTAAAGTGGATCGGTTTTTTTTGTTTAAATACAGTACCAAATATGTGGTGGTGGTCTTCCTTAAAAAAAACGTGACATAAATAATAAGACTTTTGGCTTATTACTCTTAAAAAACCCCAAACAGTGAAGCTCTTGTTTAATCTATATTGGATATGTCGCTATTGATTTAAATGACATTCGGCATGAAGCCTTGTCAAATCAGTCTCGCCAGGCTCAGAGAATAGATTATTCGAGCGCCACATTGTGCATTCCAAAACACAGGTGCAGCGAGGCGACGGCGACGCTGTGTTGCTTTGCTGCGCGATATTATTATCGTTGCTTCTGCAGCGGAGAGTGTGGCCCTGCTTTGTGTTTCACCTGCTGCTGCTGCTGCTGCTCCTGCTGCTGCTGCTGC
>JAZEWT010000003.1:42226234-42239631 GCA_036362905.1 Mordacia mordax
TTGGGGGTTTGGTTGGGCTCCCAATCAGATTGGGGGTTTGGTTGGGCTCGCAGTCAGATTGGGGGTTTGGTTGGGCTCGCAATCAGATTGGGGGTTTGGTTGGACTCGCTCCTTTTTTGGTTCTTTTAATATCCGTACCTGACAATAACTGCACGTTTGTTGTACGAGGTGAGAAGGCAAGAGACCGGGATGAGCCTCATTTACATGAGTAAGCTGGGACCATTCAGATTGCCAGTAGGAGGTGTGATGCTCTCTGTGAAAACAAAATTGCGTAATTTGTGAATGATTTTCACAAATTGCTCTCCATAACTGTCCTTTCAGGATAGTCGTATCTAGTTTTCCTCCTCCTTTACGACAATTCACTTGCTGTGTTGGAGGTATGATCTCGACACGGCTGTCCCTAAAGATCAGCGGTGGAGAGCAATTCTCACGCATTGAGCTGTGAATCCCTACATTATTGCACGTTTTCAAAATCGAAAAATTCGCGCGGCAGCATCGGCACACAATCATCCACTCTTGTGAATTACGTCGATGCATCTTTTCACAGTGAATCAGGCGGAACGTAGTCCTATCATGGTTAATCCTGAGCACATCACCACATTATTAATCGAGGCAGCTGCTCGATTTGCGTTGTGAACCTCTGTGACAAGTGGTGAATTTGCGACTGCTGGGCTGTCACCGCCACAAGGCATTGTGAACGCTTCAGATTGTATTGTACTCACACTCTTATTTATATATACATATTTTTTTTTATCCTACAATTACACGTCTTGAAACGATAACCACTTCTGTCTTACGTTCATTGTTACAAATCTTCATATTAATTATTGTTTATATATCAATGTAGAGTAGATGTGTGTGCATGTACAATGTGGTTTAATCTACTCTCATTTACAATCTGTTCACGGCGTTTCGAGACTCAATATTCAAATTCATTTAAATTCACTACCCTTTTTTTAACCAAGTGAAGACCCTTTGAGATTTGTTATCTTTTCTGCAAGGGACATTTGCGTCATTATATATACACACAGACAGCTAGAGCCTTTTTTTTCTACAAATTGGGAGCATAATCTTTCTGAGTGATTAATTTAGGATGGAGCTTGTGAGGTTGACACAATGTGACCTACTCCTGTGACTTATGTCACGGAGCAATATTACTTATAAAAGCGTTACATTATTAAACGATTGATTGCCTTTGATCTGTTTAAGAGTCCATGACTTGAAGAGGCCTTCATTCAGCAGTGGATTGACAAAGGGCTGTGGAGAGTAATTATGATATGTTGTGACCCTTGGGTGAAAGGTGCTTTATAAATACAAATATTATTATGATTATAACCACCCTCTGACCTTCAGTAGCCAATCCAGAATCGTGTAATTAAAAACAGATAAACGACGTTATGCACTGATGGAGGTTTTCACGGCTCGATGCATGAGAATTGCTTTCCAAAGCTGTGCTTTCAGGATAGCCTTGTCGAGTGGTCCTTATCGCTCTTCGCGACGTTTCGCTTTCGACAGATTCATCATCAGGCACGTGTGGCGGAACGTCACTCGTGTTTTTAACGTAAGGCAGACACGACATTGCTGCATAAACCACGAGGGGCATTTATGCGGTGCTTGTGTTGAACGCTTTACACATTTCGTAACGGTTCTAGGAACATGACATACAAGTTTAGAGCTAGCTGACTCAATTGGCTTGGTAGCAACCTATTTATAAAAGCCGTCAAGACAAACTTAGCACAATGCATATTTCCCTTTAGACAGAGGGAAATAAATATCCGCTTGCTGCCCTGTCACTTAACGGCAGACAACACACGAATGTGATGCACTCTTGCAGAACGGTCGACCCCTGCCCCGTGCCTTTTGGCCCAGCGGTGAGCTCTCTGACCCTGAGATCCTCGCGGAGTTCTGTACACAGCTCTGTATCGTCAAAGTCAACATCAAAGTGTCCATGTGCCCTTTCAAACACTGGACCTGCATACAGGGGTATCGAGCCAGCGGTAGAAATGCCACATTCCTCTGGTCTAAAAGCATGTTTTTTTTTGCAAAGCAGCAACCGTTTCTTGGATCTAGTTCCCGGTAATTGTGTGTCTTCTTTGTGGTGTTTATGATCCGTAAATATGATGATAATTGTGATGATTATATACTCGGGGGGCTCAGTGGCACAGTGAGTAGCGTTGCCGCCTTACAGCAGGATGGACTTGCGTTTGATTCCCATCTCGGGTGCCTTTCCGTGCAGAATATGCATGTTTTTCCCGTGTCCACTCAGGTTTTGGTCAGGTACTCCAGTTTTCTCCCAAACACACGCTGCTGCCAAGGTTAATTGGCCTGCTGAGTAAATTGTTCCCGGTGCCCTGCGATGGACTGGCGTCCAATTTTGAGTGCAGCCCTGCCTTGTGCCCCATGTCTGCTGGGATAGGCTTGAGCTCACTACAACCCTCTACAGGATGAAGCGGGTTCTGTAATGAATGAGTATATAATCACATGGTGAACATTGGTAAACGCACTTATGAACTGTCTGCTTTGCCAGCCGAGCCAGTCAACCAAATTATAAGTGGTTTGTGTGTAAATGTCATACGCACGGTACACAGCATCATCTTAATGCACCTGTGCAAGCCTCCGCTCGCATACAAAGATGATGGAATATTGACAGATGTGGTCTCAATTAAACCGGATGACCGCCGATTGCATAGTTATAGGAACAATATTGATCGGTTGACCTTAGACATGTTAAGTAATCATTTTTTTAATGAGTGTAAGAATTAACCATCTCAGCAAAGACAACAAATGCCTTGATATAGAAAATATTTATTTGGAATGGCCCTGATGTGCATGCATACCACATCTTGCAACACAATGTCTGCATTGTTGAGGGTGGTGGGTCATGCGGTGGAATGTAAACCCAACAACCCGAGTTTGATATCTGGCTCTGCCTATGGAAATGAGCAACGCCAACCCTTGTTGTACTGAGCTGCAGTCTCAACAGTCCGTAAGGCGAAGCTTTTTGAACTCGGCAAGTTGAGATGGATTCCCTCTCATAGCCAACATAGGTGACACATTTCTGAATAATCTGTTAAAGGCCTCATGGTCTATCTTTGCATGTATTTATATCACGTTAGTCATAAGCGCTCTTGTAAGAACACCAGCTTGCACCGGATTTACCACACATTATATACACATTGCTGCTCTCCTGGCAAATCAGTTAATTGGTGAGACTTTGTTCGTTGGCAGTAGTGTACAAATAATAACAGTGCAACACGTTGGTCGTTAATGCAGCTCACAGCTTAAATCAAATCTAAATCTTAACACCAATTGCCCAGCATTGTAGAGATATTACATCGTTTGCATATTGACAAAAAAAGAAAATCTAATCCAACAAAAATGCCCGATGGGCAAGACTGGTTGCGGAAACAGCAGCCCACGGATGGAGTGATGCGCTTCATGGGTGGATGAACGCGTGCGCTGTGCCCGCACGCTTGCTGTCAGCGGTGAGCGAGGTGTGGAGGGATGGCCCAGTATGAGCGAGGTGTGGAGGGATGGCCCAGTATGAGTGAGGTGCGGAGGGGTGGCCCAGTAAGACCCGAGGTGCGGAGGGATGGCCCAGTAGGAGCGAGGTGCGGAGGGGTGGCCCAGTAGGAGCGAGGTGTGGAGGGGTGGCCCAGTAAGAGCGAGGTGCGGAGGGATGGCCCAGTAGGAGCGAGGTGCGGAGGGGTGGCCCAGTAGAGCGAGGTGCGTAGGGGTGGCCCAGCAGGAGCGAGGTGCGGAGGGGTAGCCCAGCAGGAGCGAGGTGTCCACTCGGTCCCCGTTTGTCGATGCGTCCAGGATTTTCACCCTTTCAACCGGATCTGAGTTGGCAATGCAGAGGGAGTCGTTACTGGTGCCTCGATCGATGTAGAAGGGGTTACGGAGCCTCCTGGCATTGTTTACTGAGAATAAAACTACAACATCAACAACAATGAGCCAGGGCTCTTGCTCTATTGATTGTTGTGAGTCCTAGTTGTTTATTAGTGCAAGTGCAGGCCCTTGTGTCAAAGCTGCCTCATACTGTAGTCTGGGTCGCTGCTGAGGACAGCCAGCAGGTCGGAGAACACGCCAAGCAGCCAGCCACAAGCAGTACGATTGGTGATAGAAGAGATGGAGCTGTTTGTTGAAATTATCGGGGTGTTTGTTGGGATCGCCTGGGGGAGAGTTGATGACAATGGGAGTTCCAGAGTGGAGACGCGGGAGGGAATTCGTAACCAGAATTAGACTGGGTTCCCAACGCGGATAATTGCTTTCCCGAGCTGTTCTCTCGGGAAAGCTTTGCCGAACACTCTCCCGCTCACCTCCACGACGTTTCGTTTCCAACGTTGGAGGCATCCTCAGGCGTTATGAGACTAGTAAAATATATGTTGCTTAATCTCCCGGATTGCTTTCAGTATTCAGGGTAAAAGGCAAGGCTATACCAAAATTGGGACGCCGGTTCATCACATGGCACCGAAAGCAGTTCAGTCTTTGCTACCCACCGCACCACCGCACCACCGCACCACCGCACCACCGTGCCGCACGTCCCGAAGATCACAGGCCATGGCTTCCCAATGTAAAGAACAAGACTGCGGAACTCCTTGATGATGATGATGATGAAAACCCCCGAAAAAAATAATGTTGTTGCTGTTGATTTAACATTCTGGTGCCATTGTTGTTGACGTGCCGTTCTCTACGCAGCTCTGTGCAGCGCTTTGTGACCCTCGGGTGAAGAGCGCTATAAAAATGCAATTATTATTAGAGGTTCATCGATGTGGATGCTTCACTTGCGATATCGATGTTTTAGAGACTAGCAAGGCCAATAGGCCATTGTACCAGCCGATATCCATAATTAACGTGAGAACATATGAGAATTACACTAAATAGTCCAAACTTAAACTGACTACCTTATTAACAAAGTATACATGTGAACATGATACTTTTGTAAACTCCAATCCTCTTGAAACTAAATAATGTAAACAGAGGCTCAGATTCTTGGATCAGATTACGAGAACATATTCCCAAGGTTACATTGGCATCCACAGTATAACTTTCTAAGCTGTAATTATCATGTCTGTAATCCTCGCATGCTGCCATTCTCAACTGGTCGGTCGCGACCCATCAGTGGGCCGCGAGCGCCACCTAGTGGTTCGTGGAGACCAGACCCGAGTGGGCCTCGAGGTGCAAACACTTGAGAACCCCTGCTCTAATCTGTAATAATCATATCTGTAATGAGAGATGCAAATGAATAATTTATAACAAATGGCAATGTGAGCAGATTGTGACGAGATCTGTCTCTGTTGACACGAGAGGGAGCTGCCGGGTGAACTCGTAAAGAGTCCGCTCAACCCTGCGACCTCCTTACCCGTGGATGATGACCACACGCAATAATATCAGCCCCATCTCTTCGCGGGGCCGACTGTAGTTGTGGCCCGCAGAGTTTGGTCGGTTGCACGCAAGCAACGAGCGCGTTGCATTAACAAGCGTTAATACGGGCACCGCGGCGTTATTACATAAAAAATATAACGGCGTTAATCATTCATTAGCCGTACAAATCGAAGGGAGCACGTGTAATGCTCTGCTCATTGATCAATTGCCGCCGCGTTGACACATTGCGCGGGGCAGTGACACCGCATCCCCTGAGCTGCATAATGAATTGCATTGCGGCGCTATCAAAAGAGTGTTTGATTGTCCCCAGTGTCGAATATAAAATGATATGCGTGTGGTGCATCTCCCAGCCGTCCTGGACAGTCAGCCGGTCCGCAGATGTTTATTGGTACAGCCGGAAATACCCAGGGAGCTTGCAAGCTCTGGATGCAGGATTCCTGCGATATAGCAAACGTTCGGACTAACCAACGCAAACCATGTGTAAATGCATGAGGTATTGCAATGTTATTTCAGCATTAAATTGTGCATGGTGGAAACCATAACCAGACGCATAAAGTAAACAATCATACAGTATTATACGGGACAATAATGACCAATAATCCTGTAACTTAAGACAAAACAGTGCAAAAGTGTAACCGGGCGACGGGAATAAACAAGTTGTACAGGCTTATTGTGTAATAAAAAGACAGAACACGCGCAGCCTTTCAAGCTTCCTCGACCTATGTTCATGGAACCTGGGTCTGTCCTGTCACATGCACCGCTCCTGGTCCGCCGACACTCGTTACTGCCCTTCCACTAGGACTTGATTCCACCCGTATCTTCTCTCGAAACGATGATATTTATTCACTCTGCAGACACAGCACCTTCAAACACACCCACCAACACACGTGGTCACATTAAAACTCCACAGCCCTCAATCACGCATCACTCACACTGAGGAACGCTTCCGCAGGGTGGGCGTGTCCATGCTGACACTTCAGCATTTTAATGTGCGACCACGCATATGTACAACTCATTACCATAGCCACCGGTTACATTTGCATCGTGGATTCGAGCATCGCGCTGCGTCTCAGATTCCCACTTGTTGGGGAACCAAGTGGCGCACGCTGCAGGCACCCGAGCCAATTCCGGGTACTGCTGGAGTGCTTGCCGCAAATAATGCATTGGCTTTCAATGGGCAACCTACGTTCCTTGCAAGTGCAAATAATACTCCAACAGAGAGAATTGCCCGGCATCCCAAACAGGGCACTTTGGAAGAGAGCCTCGAAGACCAACTAGGGTATTGTGAAGATTGCTTTGACAAGCTGCTCTCTCGGGACAGCCGCGTCGATCGCTCTCCCTCTCTTCCCCCATCACGACGTTTCACCTCACACGTTAGAGGCATCCTTAGGCACTTTGTGAGGACGCACCGAGCCGGGAAAACTTACATCATTATCTTCATCATTACGACGAGGGTATTTGTAGGCAAAGTCGTGAAATTCCTGTACGATTGAGTTATATCTATTATTTCAAGTGGAATGATGCATCAGTGAATAAGCACGCGACGTGCGCATTTCGATTGTTGCCTCGGGCGCCTATCTGTACAAAATGTTAGTGTTCTCCCCCTGTTCTGCATGGGTTTCCTGTTGGTGCCGGCTTATTTCATGGCTGACTTTCTCGCGGTTTCCTCGGTCCTCCGACTCATCTCTCATCTCATCTCATTGTCAGAAACCGCTTAGTCATGTACAGGGTCGCAGTGAGCCGGAGCCCATCCCGGCAGATACAGGGCGCAAGGCAGGGATACATCCACGATGGGATGCCAGTCCATCACCGGGCACTGCGGGCAATTTAGTCTGCAAGCCAATTAACCTGTGCAGCAGCATGTTTTTTGGACTGTGGGAGGAAAACGGAGTGTCCGGCGAAAACCCACGCGGACACGGGGAGAACTCGCAAACTCCACACAGAAAGGTACCCGAGTCGAGATTCGAACCCCAGGCCTTCTTGCTGTGAGGAGGCGACAGCGCTACCCGCTGGGCCACCGTGCCGACCGGTCCTCCGACTCCGTTCTCTGTTAAAAACGAACCCCGACGACAACGAAAGGAATACTGTGCACCGCGTCATAAACTTTAACTTTTAAATCATGTTAATCACTCATCATTACAACCACAGTCCTCCCTCCAGAAGCCTCCATGTATGGGCATGTAACGTAACGGTGTATTCTGGAGACGTGTCGGGGTGGTGATGGGAACGGGCTCACCTTGACCTGTCGTGTGTTCAGCAACGGATGGCTCGGGGCTCTGCCTCAAATGTTTTACTGCAAAACAACTTCTCATCTCATCTCATTATCTGAAACCGCTTAATTCTATATAGGGTCACGGTGAGCCGGAGCCTATCCCGGAAACACAGGGCGTAAGGCAGGAATACACCCGACGACGGGACGCCAGTCCATCGCCGGGCAAAACAACTTGGTGGAATGCATTTTGTTGAGTACTGCAGTTTAAATGTCCGACGTGCAGCCACGACGCTCGTCGTGGCAGCTAACGGGTGCAAGGGGTGACTGAGAAAGATACGTAGCAGGGTTCCAGCAGCCTTTTAGAGGCGGCGAGCCAAGAGTTAATGTGTTCACTCTAATTTATAGATCTGTGTATTACCATTGATAGCCGTCCCCACTAAACATAATGAAGTAAATCAGCAAATGTAATCGTTCTTGTTTCGACATCAAAGAGCTTTTATTGGGTGTTACCATTCAGAGATTGACAGTGCAGTCGAGCATAGTTTTTCTCTGTTTTTTTTTTAACATAGTTGCTTCGCCGTTAATTTCACTTTAAGTTTGAGTGCCGCTCGCATAATAATAATAATAATTGCATTTCCATAGCGCCTTTCACCCGACGGTCACAAAGCGCTGCACAGAGCTGCGGAGAGAACGGCACATTAAGAACGAGGCAAGCACGGGCATACCACTCATGGCACGCGTGGCGTGCGGTGCCTACCTCTGATATGGAGCGATGCAGATGACGAGGAGAGGACATTGGAACGGAGAGGAATGATGTGAAAACATCAACAACGGATGTGATATTATGATCGCCATTGAGAGTGGCAGCTGCTGCTGCTGACGCCAGAAATTCGTGGAACCCCATATACCTCGATAAAGGAGCTGGGCGGGGAGAGAGAGACTCTGATCTAAATTGGGTTGTCTCAACGGTACACTTCGGACACCTGTCTGTGAGGGTGTGCGTGTGGCTGTGGTTTCTACACGAAAAAAACTGCTTTCATCTGATTTGATGTAAGGCCAATGAGGGCCACATCCTATTATCAGTCGTAATCCGCACAAATTGCGCCTTTAATCTGCACGGTGAAGCGTGAATATCCTCGGCCACTTTGCTCTGTAACAGCCCAAATAATGGGGAGCATTATCGTGCAGATAACAGGATTTCAGCTTGGTGACCGCGCTTTCAGTGCCACAAGATCAGCAGAGTGAAACAGACATTCAGCGAACGACCGACTCGCACCAACCTTCGAGTTATTCACAGGACACCTGAGGATTCATTTATATCGAGTCATTTTCGTTAGTTTATTTTCTGTAAAGTGCCCTTGCGGTGAATCTTTCACAGTGTGGTGCTGTATAAATCTCTCATCTCTCATTATCTGAAACCGCTTAATCCTATATAGGGTCACGGTGAGCCGGAGCCTATCCCGGAAACACAGGGCGTAAGGCAGGAATACACCCGACAACGGGACGCCAGTCCATCGCCGGGCATTGCGGGACAATTTTAGTCTGCGAGCCAATCAACCTATCCAGGAGCATGCTTTTGGACTGTGGGAGGAAACCGGAGTACCCGGCGAAAACCCACGCGGACACGGGGAGAGCATGCAAACTCCACACAGAAAGGCACCCGAGCCGAGAGATTCGAACCCGGGACCTTCTTGCTGTGAGGCGTCAGCGCTAACCACTGGGCCACCGCGCCGCCCGCTGTATAAATCTGCTTTTCTCAATCGGTGGGTGGCAACCAACCTGAAGGTCACAAGCCACCCTAGTGATGAAAGGAGAGCTGACCCAAGTGCGGCAAGTGGGCCTGAAGTACAAGAGGTTGAGTGAGTGAACTCCTGGTATAAATGATCCACATCATCATCATCATCATTGTTTGGTTCAATACCAGAATGAAGGTTTCAGGAGTACGGGAGCTTCCACTGCATTGCACTGGGCTCACGTGAGAGCTCCGAGTCAGCGATGTTGGAAGCCTGCGTTCCCATCTCAGACAGCTACCCAACGGGTGTACGGCAGGTTTTCATGCATCTCGCAGCGTTGATAGTACCTGACATTTGCGTTCAATATCACGCACGGTGTTTGATGCTCGTGACACCGTGTATATTGTTTGAGAATACAATCGTGTCATACTCCTTACAAGTGTAACGTGTGACCAGAATAGCAGATTGTCATCTCAGTGCAATGTGGCTGGTTGGTGAGCATGCTCACAACCCGGATTGTCATGCTGTGACATGACCATAAGCGTTATATTATTATAACGTTTATTTACCGAGGAAGGAGCCTCATTGACTCTCGTGACTGTCAGGAGGGTTCTGCCAGGCTATAGAGTGCGATGGTTGATGTGTATATGTGTAATCATACTAGGTACGATGCAGGTAAATCGGCGATTCCAGAGATGTGAAACTCACATTAAACGGCCTAGTCTAGCGAATGAGATCATACCAGCTTTAACATCCATCGTGTGCGGTCATTACACAACGCGGTATTAACTAGGCCGGTTGCTGGATTAGAACCGTAAACCTCTGCAACAAGCAGCGAGCGTCCCACACAGAGGTCTTGTCACCGCCTCACTCGTACACCCATCCACGACCACGCATCCTCAGTACTAGTGTTTCTCCAGTGGCTACCAGTTAAATACAGGGTCGATTTCAAGATCCTCCTCCTCACCTACAAGGCTCTAACTGGCGCTGCTCCGACATACATCCGTGACCTACTTCAGGCACCCTCCTCAACCTGACCACTCCGATCCTCCAACACGGGCTTGCTGCATGTGCCCAGATCTCACCTCCATTCGATGGGTGACAGAGCCTTCTCACGCACTGCTCCTAGACTCTGGAATGCCCTTCCATTGCAGATTCGATCAGCTTATTCCCTGGGAGTTTTCAAATCTCGTCTCAAGACTCATTTGTTTCGTAAGGCTCTCAAGTCCTCTGGCTAGGACTGTTGATGCGACTCACTATTGTTGTGCTGGGATGATGACTCGTTGCTAACCTGCGCCTGCTTGGGAACATTTATTCCTTCCTTATTTGTTCAAGAATTATCTTCTTTTTTAAAATATTGCTTATTTTCTGTCTTATAATGTCTCATCTCATCTCATTGTCTGAAACCGCTTAATCCTATACAGGGTCACGGTGAGCCGGAGCCTATCCCGGAAACACAGGGCGTAAGGCAGGAATTCACCCGACGACGGGACGCCAGTCCATCGCCGGGCATTGCGGGACAATTTTAGTCTGCGAGCCAATCAACCTATCCAGGAGCATGCTTTTGGACTGTGGGAGGAAACCGGAGTACCCGGCGAAAACCCACGCGGACACGGGGAGAGCATGCAAACTCCACACAGAAAGGCACCCGAGCCGAGAGATTCGAACCAGGGACCTTCTTGCTGTGAGGCATCAGCGCTAACCACTGGGCCACCGCGCTGCCCTGTCTTATAATTTATTGCTACTATTTGACTTTCAGTTGAACTGTTCTGATGCTGCTGATATGCCGTTCTCTCCAAAGCTCAAGATTTGTGAAAAAAAAAAACCTGAAAAAATTGTTGTTGCTGATTTACCGTTCTGATGTCGTCGTTGTTGTTGACGTGTCGTTCTCGCCACAGCTCTGTGCAGCGCTTTGTAACCCTCGGGTGAAAAGCGCTCTAGAAATACAATTATTATTATTTATTATTATAGATTGAAACGTATCCATGATCAGGGAACGTGTACATACCAGGATTATGTTCATAGCAAGGAGTTTCCTGCAGCTGAATGACTTTTAAAGGCATCTTTGTTCTTGCAGTGGAAGTAATATTAATATAACTAACAACTGGCGCAAATAAAGCCACGCCTGGTTTTCATTATAATAATAATAATTGCACGTGTAGAGCGCTTTTCACCCGAGGGTCACAAAGCGCTGCACAAGCAGCTATATCAGTATTAGCAGCAGTATCAGCCCCAACAGCATGAGAAGCAAGAGCATCAGCGGACACGGGAACAGAAGCGGTGGCAGCATCAGACATCTCTGTATGGGAACCGTTCTCTCGCTGAACTACCTGCATCGTTTACCAAGCAGAAAGTGGCATCGTCTGCAAAAGCTGACATTTCTCCGCATAAGGCCAAAATAAGCCCGGTTAAATGATCACCAAGCACGGTAATGGATGAGCCACGGATAGGGAGGCCTGAGGAAAGCGCAGAGAGAGGGGGGGGGGGTCAGCCAAGCGGTCAGCCAGCGCCAACCTGCCAGACACTGCTTCCTATATCGATGATGTTATCGGGCAAAGGGGAGAAGAACTCACGCGAAAGTGTGTTCAGGCGCCCGTGGCGGTCATCCGGACTGCCTCGGGTCGGAGGACCTTTCTGTGAGGCGCGGATTCTGAACGACTGTTACAATTGCAAAGTCCCTGGGCTACTGGTATTGCGATAATGTCATAACGTAGAGTTTTGCATCGTGAATAATCGTGTCGCAGCTTCCCTACTGTACATACGAGAGCTCGGCTCAAAAAAAACATTATTTACGAACTCTGAGTGTTTTTCGTTGAGTTTTGTGCAGCTGTTTATTGCAGTCTCACTTCGTGTTTTGTTCTCCAAACCGACAGATAGTTGGGTTATAAATCTTATCAAGGTCACGCTCGGAGACCTTGACAACAGTGGTCGGCGCAAACAGATAATAAAGCTTCGACACAAAGCGCCATCAGAGCAGTCGTTGTGGTTCGTGGTGGCGGCGGCCCTGAGTGTCGGGAGACACACGGGAGCCATTGATGTGGGAACACCACGTGCTTTCGGTTACGGAATACATTGCGGTACATGAATCAAGCTGAGATAATTACTGTACGGTTGTAAACAACCTTTTATTGAAGTGATTATGGAGCTCTCTCATTACTCGGGGTGCGGAGTGGGGTGGCGGTGGGGATTAGCGGAGGTGTGCAGACTGCGTACCTGAAGGAGCCAGGTTCGCCTCCCAGCCACAGCTATGACCGGCAGTGAGTGATATCCCCCAAGCGGGTTTGGTGTCCTCCCCCCCCTTATTACCAAGCAGCATCGGTCGGCGTAGAGAAGTAAAAAAAACCCTCACCTTTTCACCAACGCCACCAACGAACCCTGAGTGAGAGGCTCTGTTTATGAATTCGTCAACGCGCACACGGTTCACTCAATGCGCGTCATTGCAAATATAATTATAATTGTTGCAGAAACCTCCACAACGGACGCAGCGTAAAGGGAAGCCTCTACAGCAGTGGCGTGCCAAACGTCTCTAATAAAAAAAATATGTACTTTGTTATTGACTGAGCTTTATGTTGCTTTAATATTTAAAGTGGCTGGATAGCCCAGTGATTACAATGCTCATTAATAAGCCACTGCGCATTCGCTACTGGCCATGTCTGGGGAATTGCTAAAGCGTGTCGTTAGTGAATATAAAGGGCACGTTAAAGAGCTGTGATGTCGCTTGCGAGCATCAATCTTTGCCTCCGCTGTGCTGTTGCTGCGATATTAGTGGAAAGTTCTGTAGTCAAACCGGAGTGACTGCACCTGTATGCACTTGACCAGGTGGGTTAATTTCAACACCACGTGGGGTTACGACTTAAGGGTTTAACGCCAGGGGTAACCGTTAGCAAGGTAACTGGGGTTATAAAAGGGGGACTATTGTTGGGGCATCTTAGGGGGGATTTTCAACAAGAGGTCCCAACGTGTCCTTCGGTACCACCCCCGCCCCCCAAAGGTTTCACCGGAGGTCCAGCCCCCTTTTTTCCGTCTTTCCTTAAGTAGGTCCCCCTGGGCTCCGTCCCTGGGTC
>JAZEWT010000003.1:42255900-42267388 GCA_036362905.1 Mordacia mordax
GGGGGGGGGGGGGAATCTGACCAGTGATGCGTCTCCATCATGCCACGAAGCCGTGTGCCCACCCCGCGCGACTCCGAGCTGTGGCGATGGCACCGAGTGATGGATGTTGCCACCACGGCTCTGTGTTTAGGGCAGTGGTGCCAATGGCTGCGCTTGGATGCCGTCACGTTCCTGGTTGCACTCTCTCCTGCCCAAACTAGGCGCAGTGCGCAATGGCTTGGTTGACAACCATCCTTCCCAACCGGTGGGTCGCGACCCACCAGTGAGTCACGAGCGACACCTAGTGGGTCATGGAGTCCAGACCCGAGTAGGACTTGAGGTGCAAATGGTTGAGAACGACTGCTATGTACTGCCGTCAGTGGTATCTTATGGGAGCTTCTTTGTAAGTAAGAGCATTGATAAGTCGGTGACTGCTTGGATCTATTATACTATTATACTGTGCATAGTCTATATTATACTCTGCGTAGTCTATATTACACTCTGCGTAGTCTATATTATTCTGTGCATAGTATATATTATACTGTGCATAGTCTATATTATACTGTGCATAGTCTATATTATACTCTGCGTAGTCTATATTATTTTGTGCATAGTATATATTATACTGTGCATAGTCTATATTATACTCTGCGTAGTCTATATTATACTCTGCGTAGTCTATATTATTCTGTGCATAGTATATATTATACTGTGCGTAGTCTATATTATATTGTGCATAGTCTATATTATACTGTGCATAGTCTATATTATATTGTGCATAGTCTATATTATACTGTGCGTAGTCTATATTATATTGTGCGTAGTCTATATTATACTGTGCGTAGTCTAGTCTATATTATACTGTGCGTAGTCTATATTATACTGTGCATAGTCTATATTATACTGTGCATAGTCTATATTATACTGTGCGTAGTCTATATTATATTGTGCATAGTCTATATTATACTGTGCGTAGTCGATATTATTCTGTGCATATGTGGAACGTCTGCTGCTAGAGTAGGTTCTGGGTGGACAAGAGGCTCCTCCCACTCGGGGCGTGGCCAGATGGCGGGATGCTGTGGGAGGTGAAGGGCGACTAATAATAATAAGTGCATTTAGAGGACGCTTTCACCCGAGGGCCACAAAGCGCTGTACAGAGAGCTGCGTCGCAGATACAAACGTTACTTTTAATTTCCGATTGTGTTGCTCCTCCGAAGCAACTTGTCAAGTTACAAAATTTACACATACAATATGTACGGTTATTTACACCCCGTGATGCACATGCCCTTAAATAGAGTTGTGTAATTTTAAGCTTGTGCACGCTCACGCACAGCAGTAGACGCGCTCGGTGAACACGCACACAGTTTGATCGCTAATCCGCAGAGCATTCCGCTGCGCGTGAGAATTAACAAACGTAATCCAAGAGAATATATAATTCACACTATCTCATGAAGATTTGTTTTATTGGTTTCCATGGCAAATTTGAAATTGCTCTCTTGGTATTATAAAAGATGTTATGATTTAATCTCCTAAAGGGGCGGGGGTTTTTTTAAACAAAAAATAATCCAATCCGTTTGGGCAATTAGATCTTGACACATGTGAGGATTGAATTAGTGTGAGTTCCCGCTGAATTAGGGCACTCAGTATGATATCGTGCATGAAACTGAAACGAGATGAACGGAGTTTACATCCTTGCAGCTGCATCTGCCGCGGTGACGATTCTTTGAAGTCTTGTTCGTTTGACCTTTCAACCTGTAAGGCAAATTGCTGCCACACTGCACGCATCTGGAAATTTGGTCAGGATCCACTCGAATACTTTTGCATCCGTCGATGGCTTTTTTGGCTCCAGTGCTTTTGCCACTGGGGCATCAAATTACAAGGCTGTGCTGACGGCCTCCGTAGGTGCTGCTGGCCCAGTCGGCGCCGCTTATCTTGGTGCGAACGCGACGGGTTTATATTTTATACAATCCGGATGACAATAAATAAATTACTCAGCAGAAGGAACGTCACGATGTCTCGCCTGACATCACCCTCCAAGAAGGAGTTGTCTCGGTGCTGCAGTGACAGAAGACATCCGTACGCGCATCTATTCATCGCTATTGTCTCCCGCTGTGAAATTCTCACATTTAGTTCCTTTACTACATACGTTGAGTCACTGTGGATGAATGAGAGAATGTTCACGTGGTGTGTTGTCAAGGCTTTGTTTTGCTTTGACGCTTGGACTGACCATGCTGTCTGTTTGGATACGCGTGCTGTGCACAAGCTGTTGACATTCGTTAGGTATTCGTACATAGGTTTGCTGATGGTTCTGCAACGCTGTGTATATAAAAAAAAACCCCCCAAAAATGTTGTTGCTCTTGATTTTTCATTCTGTTGCCGTTGTTGTTGGTGTGCCGTTCTCTCAACAGCTCCGTGAAGCGCTTTGTAGCCCTCGGATGAAAAGCGCTCTATAAATGCAATAATTATTATTATTCGTATAAATTAATAGGCCAGCAATTTAACAAAAAATATCATTTTTGGACCCTGCTACTTTCAGTTTTTAATCGCCTAGTGAATTGCCAGAAGAGATATGAACAAGTGATAATATAAGAGGTGGTCGGCACGGTGGCCCAGTGGGTAGCGCTGTCGCCTCCTCACAGCAAGAAGGTCCCGGGTTCGAATCTCGGCTCGGGTGCTTTAATGTGTAGAGTTTGCATGTTCTCCCCGTGTTATTGTGGGTTTTCGCCAGGCACTCCGGTTTCCTTCCACAGTGCAAAAACATACTGCTGCATAGGTTAATTGGCTTGTAGACTAAATTGCCAGCATTGCCCAGTGATGGACTGGCGTCCCATCGTAGGTATAAACCCTGCCTTGCGCCCTGTGTCTGCCGCGATAGGCTCCGGCCCACCGCGACCCTGTACAGGACCAAGCAGTTTCTGACAATGAGATGAGATAAGATAATGTAATGATGTAAGAGGCGAGATAAGATTAGAGGCGAAAGTGAGCCGGTATGGTCTAGTACGGGGCACCGTTAGGGATGGGGCTAAGCATGCGGAACAGTCGAGGTGGGAATAGGGGTTGTGATAGGACCGTGCCGTTACAAAAATTAAGTCGCTTTTATTCTTGGATAATATAAATGTACACACAAATAGCGATGTAGTGCGAGAAGTGAGATGCAGGCAAGGTAAAGATGAGAGAGACTCATTGGCTTTCATGTGAATTCGCTTGTTATTGGTGGTTATGGTTTGAATTCGGGTCAATTTTGAATACAACCCGCGATTGTTATGGATCCAGCTGGGTGGTTCCCCTTGAGGTGCTTGGGGAATCTAAGTCACTGCTTGGTTTGTCAATGCCCAGCTCTGTCACTTCCCACCTCTGCTGGTAATTCCAAGGCACGGTGTGAAAAGTGTCCGTAGTTACGTGAAGTGAGCGGTTATTACACAGCCAGAAACGTTATTTGCAACGTTAGGTTTTTGCATGACAGTGTCAGGGGCGAATGTTGAAAATCACTGACCACGCTATTAAAAGCTGGAACGTTGTCAAGCCTGTGTTTTTTATGCGCTTGGTAAAAGAGTCTCTCTTTCTTTTATCGGTAGAGTTGCATTTTAACGTAGACTTTCCCCGAGACGTAGATAGTATCATGATATCAGAGACGAATGGCAGAGTGAATGTGCTTATTATTTGTGAATTGCAGGGCAGGGGATGAGCTGTATAATTGATCAACAGAAAATTCCCATTAGCCATAGAGATTGCCAATGTTCTTGCTATTAGCAAGTATTTCTTCTGGCCAACAGCACACGAGGGAGCAATGTGGCTGATGGAGTTTGCATCTCCGTGACCCAGCCCTTAACAGCGCACGCACCCGTATAAACTGCAGATGATCCAACGTTTCGTGGCCTGAACTCTTACCCGCAGCCATGAACGTGAGCACACGCCTCTGGTTCCCAGTCTAATCCCGGGATTAATTTCAAGATCACACTCACGAATCCCAAGGGGGAACTCTATGGACTAGGATCTGCCCACCTCTCTCTCTCTCTCCCCCCACTTTCTCATGCCTCGGCCCTCTTCTCCCCTATATGCACTCTCCTTCCTGTCTCCTCCACCTCACTTTACTCCCATCAGCGCCCTCGTACCTCTGCACTCTCCTCCCCTCCGTGCACTCTTACCTCTAGCTGTGACGCGTCCTAGCCAAGTCCACTTATGTTTCTCAAGTCTGAAAAATGTCTTTCCCCTACGTGTGTTAAATTCTCCACGTGTTCCTCCTTTTTACTCGTTGGTACGTGGGCAGTTCGATCGTTTGCTTTTCACAGGAATCCCCCACATCTACAGCTTGCAAGCTCACTGGGTTTTTCTCCTGTAATAACAAACATCTCTCTATCTTCTGTTGCTGTCCTACGTACAGCCACACGGTGCATGCAGCGGCCGTGTAAACGTGATCCTAATGGAGAAGGTCCGTGTATTGATGTGGGCTGTCACGACTCGACGTATGAGAATTGCTCTCAAGAGGTGCTCTGCTGGGATCGCCGTGTCGATCGTTCCTCCTCTGGATAACGCCTTCTCCAACGCCTATTCTGAAAGAGCAGTTCTTCAGAGCAATTTTCAGAGAAGGCCCTGTTTTGAAGCGTCGAGGGCTAAAGGACTTCTACGCAGACTTGTCAAAGGTGGGGATTGCGAAATCACGATCTTAATAAAACAATTCAATAATGCGCTGACATTTCGCTGAATGGACAAATGTCTCATAATTACTCTTAAGAAGTCACTCTTGCGTAATTGCCTTGACGAGCTCACCTGAAGGAGCAGCTCTTCAGAACGATTCTTAGTGTGCTTGAGAAGTCTGGCAGCAATTCTCTGTGTCTGGCAAATGTTGGCACTGGGTTACTGTTTGGCTGCCTTCCACCTCTCTGTAGTTTCTTGTGCCACTGAGTCGTTCTTTGCATTGGACAGCACACATAACCGTGCACATAATAATAATAGATTATTATTAGTTTTAAAGTAATTCAAAAGGGCACAAATTGGTGGCAAAGTGGTCAGTGTAAACGTGTTATGCACCCATCGACCCTGAGATCAATTCCTGACCACGACCATCCCCAGTGGTGAGCGATATCTTAACCAATACTGGGCCACCCTTTCACCAATCCACAGTGACCAGCATGGTGATGTATGGTCGAGCAACGCTCACCCACCCGCACACCCACCCGCACATGACCAACATCCCCATAATGCAGCCTAATCCAACTGTGTATTTTAACCGTAACATAAAATCAACCTCCGTTCATATTGTGGCTAACCCTCATTCACATTCAGGATGTGTTCTGCTGATTTCAATATTATTTTCGTATTTATGTTTATAAAGTAGATTTTTTTTTAATGCTGACCCCTTCCCGCTGGACAACTGTTAAACAAAAGCAGTACATAGCTTAACGGTTCCTTCCAGAATAACTAAAGACTGGCTAACCTGACTCTTGACGTGGATCGGGCGGGAATTATGGGCGGTTTGGCGGGCAGTGTTTAAATAGCGGAGAGGAGATCGCAGGGTGCAGCAGCCACCTTGCTCTCCGTGGCTCCTGCTTGGAGGCTGTGCCCTTCAATCACGTCCTAGGGGTCACAGGTCACGTCGTCTGTGCCGGTGTCTGGAATGCAGCCGTGCGGTTTGGTGTGCAAGCGACCGCGCCCACCTCCGGCTTGGGGAGAGGAGAGGCACGGGGGGGAATCATCGGGGAGATCATCGCGATTAGGGACCTGGGGTGCCGAGTGGCTCGGCAGGGGAGCCAGGGGGAGGGGAGGCTGCGCGATACTGTGCGCGGGTTTGTTGACGGAAGAGTTGACAGCTGGAGGAATAAAGTTTCCAGACACATCGTCCACTTAGTTGACTGAAAAACTACGCCACAGGACAGTCAGATTGATGCACGTCAAAGCTTTGAGGAACGCTCGTCAAGTCTCTGGTCCTTTATTGTACGGAGAGCCGAGAGAGATGCTTTGTCATTTTTGTGTCCATAAGCTTTTGGATCATTGTAGCTGAATACGGGTTTTTTGTTTGTTTGTTTGAAAATACCCTAATTGTACATTTTGACTTTTAGATGTTTCACTGGTGGGCTGTTCTGGTGGATGCTCCGTCAAGACTTTGTATGGCTCGACTATGCGAGTTGGTATGTTTTGGTGATTGCCTCTGGGGGCTATGTGGGAAGAGTAATGATCACAGAAGCCATCCCAAACTGCATCCACGTGCTCCCCGCGTGTCCGCCTGTGTGTTGCCCTGTAGGGAATTGTGGTGCAGCTTCCAGCTTCCCGCTCACAGCCAACGCCAATGATGAGTTCTTAGACCGGTCCTGAGTCTCCTCTATGCCGACGAAGCTTCAAACGAGTGTCTGATGTGGTTTGTAAAGGTGGACGCGGTGCTAGCCAGCCACCCACCCCGTAGTGTGCCATCATACCAGCCTTTAGAGGCGTTCACTAACGGCATTTGAGTTTGCAGTCTGTTTGGGCTTATATGGGGGAGGGGTCTTTGTCAGAAGCAAACTGATCAGGATCAATGAATGTTCATAACACCAGCATCAGTATAAAAAACAACATTCATCATCATTAGCCGTGGTCGATCCACTGCTAGATGAGCGCCTCCCCAAGCCACAACCATCTCTCACGAATTGTGATGTAACATCCGTTGAGCCTTGCTGATTTGCTGTTTTTATGTCGCTGTTGTTGACGTGCTGTGTTTTGCGCAGCTCTGTGCAGCGCTTTGTGGCCCTCGGGTGAAAAGCGCTCTAGACATGCAATTATTATTATTATCTTGTCGGTGGACGCCCTTTAAGATGCAGCTCATTCTAGTTACCATTCTCTCGTCCTTGTGTACCGCGTGACATGAATACAACTGTTCCGTTCATTGTCCGTGTCTGTTTCACCTGGAGAGGGTCGCCGTGATCCAGAGCCTTGTACACGGGGTTCAAGGCAGGGGTATGCCGACGATGGGACGCCGGTTCACCGCAGGGCATGAGGGGCAATTTGGTCAGCAGGTGAAATTAGCCTAGGTAGCAGCAGCATGTGCCTGGACTGTGGGAGGAAACCGGAGTACACTGCAAAAACCTTCGAGGACACAGCGAGAATACACAAACATTACAATATGCATTACATTAGACAAACTTCTCACGAAAAGGCACCTGAGTAAGGGAATTGAACCCTGGACTGTTTACTGTGAGGCGACATCGCTGCTCACCATGCCACCGTGACTGATCCGCCAATAGAATAATACTTTAATTTCGAGGCTTTCGTGACCAATGTTATCGATCGAGTCCATTTCTTGGGTTAGGTAACGTAAAAATGTTTGTCGTAAACCCTCCACCACCCGACAACGGCCAATTAGTAAAGATGGTTAACGTGAACAAAACTTAGCAAATTCTTCACTTTCTCAGCACACTGGTGTGTTGGAGAGCAAACTCACGGCGTTTATAAATGAAATTCGACGTTTCGCTGATAATTACAATCAGCATCAGCAGGCAACTCGCACCTACTTGAGACGAGTTCGCGTCAGAATGAAGCGAACTCGCCTGATAATACACAAATATGCTTCCGAGGTTGATTGTCCCAAGACGTTTTACATTATTTGCCCCTCCGTGATATACAACTGTTAAAAAGAGCCACTTAACTGTTTGTTCCACCTTAAATAAAATTTGACTCACCGCTGTGTTGTTGAGTACGGGTATGTCTGCATAAATATTGTTGGTGAGCTTAAATGGAAACATCCCATCAGTCTGTGTTTACAAAGCTGAGACGATTGAGAGAATTCGCTGCGTCCCTGCACATATTTTCCAAGGGTGCGATCGTCTTCCTCGCTGGGCCTCGTGAAAATTCCATCGCTCACTGACGTCACTGCCTTCTGGGGCTGAAACGTGAAACACAATGCAACCTAATATAGGTCGGGGCAGCACAAGCCAGTCTGTGACAATTCATCAAAGATGCGTTCGCAAAGGAATCGGTAGGGATTTCAGCAATCGTAAATTATAAAGAATAAAGCAAGTAGTGGCGATTGTGTGTTAAGTCAATCGACAGCTTTCCAAAAGCACTCCATCGTGCGCTTATCCGCCTCTACGCTGCTATGGTGATCATTCCAGTTACACTTCTGCGAAATGCTATAGATGGATGATGTTTTAATGTTGCCACCATTCAAGGTCAATCAGGATAACAATGTCCATAGTAAGCGTATGTTAAGTAAATATAATTGATAAGTTGTTGGCAGGTTAATCGGTTGGTATCCAGTTTGACCCGTGTTTGGCTAATGGGTTGGGGTGGGAGGCTATTGGAGCAGAATGTTACGGCCAAGTGCCCTTCCTGGCGTCAATTTCATTCAGTCGGATGATCTTTGAATTATTATTTCTCTGGAACCTCCCCACAAACCCGTGGAGATCATAGCAGGAATGCTAGACTCGCAGACCTGTCCCCCAGAGGAGACCCCGAGCAGGACTACTGGACTCCAGACCTGTTCACCAAGGGAGACCCTAGCAGGAGCGCTGGACTCCAGGTGATATGGCTCTGGGGTTCATTTCACCAATGCAACCTCCCCTCCTTCACCACATGGTTAAGATCCATGGGGGGTGGGTTCTATGGATGTTGTCATCAATGATTGATGACTGTGCTATGATAATAAATTCCATCCGTTCTCAATTCACCAACGGATTGGAGTAGGCCTCGTCACTCCACGTTGGCTTACGGCTTGTCGTGTTGTGGCATACTTCACCACCCTGGCACGGACAAAGACCAGGGAATGTACGACCAGCTCTGACATCCTTCCCCCTTGATGTTCGCTGTGGTCAGGAATTAAACTCTGGTTGCTAGGTTCATAGGTCAATGTGATAACCACTGCGCTGCTTTCCCACTATTCCGTGCATCAGGTTGAGTGACCTTTGGGGGTGACAGCGCAGCGATCTAATTGTGGAAGGATCATTGTGTGGATAACAGCCAGAGCCCGGGATGCTGCCAATTGTATATATATACTCGCACGTATATATTTAGGCTGTTATTGTCACAGTGTTATTGGCAAATGTCTTGAGTTTGTGTTGTATGGATTGGCAGCTGCTGTTGTCACATTAACCCCAGCCTACGGCAGCACCATCGTTTCACCAATTTGATTTTTTTAAGTGGTTACTTTTTGTAATATGATTACCACTCTTAAAATAGAATAGCATTACAGGATTACTATTACTTGCCTTTGGCAATCTGTGGTGGTAACTGTTACCTTTAATGCATCTCTCTCCCGAACACCCGTATGTGTGCGAGGCGTATGACTGCGTGGAAGATTCTGCCCTTGATATTCCTGTCGCATCGCACCGTCTTTGTATCAATAGTAATAGGATACCCATATCTGAGTAAAAATGTCCTTGTGCAGTGAACAGCACGAGTGGAGCCGTGCAAACCTCCTCGTACAGCTCTTGCTCGAGCAAGGGATAAGGCAGTCGTAATTGTTTACTGTGGACTCTCAAAGCAGCAGTTGCATTCCCGTCGAATTCATTCACGATTCCCTGTATATGCGGAATGCGTCAATAGGAGTGGTTTGGACCAGGTGCCCACATGGACACAACCCATGATTACAGAATCACGACAGAACTGGGCATCGAATTGCGCAGTTTATGTTTTGGAGAATGCGTTCGACACAGGCTGTTACCCCTTGATATACGAGAACTGCTCTTCATAGCTGTGATTCAGGGGAGCATTATCAAGTGTTCTTTCTCTCGCCTTTGTGAAGGATTGCCGTGTCAAGTGTTGATGTGAAGGAGAGAGCATTAGTACTCGACACGGCTATGGAGAGACATTCTCGGAAATGTATTTGTGGGTTTAATTTGAATCCAGCGATCTGAATGGCATCCCAGCAAGTAGCGGTGGAAACCGTCTCAGCCAGGAGGCTGGATCGCTGGTCATCTTGCAGATCCTCGCTGTAAAAGCTCGTCTCCTCGAGGGCAAGGTGCACGGCACTCAATCGGAGGCACAGCTGCTCTCGCGGAGCTGACGCGATTGTCCAGGTTGAGCTCGCGTGCCGTGCAGGTGCACGCTGGCATCTCGCAGTGTCCGATGCTGCGCTGTCGCGCTTCAGGGATTCCGCGTCCCTTGTGTGTGTGTGTGTTTAAAGTGAGGAGCGGTGGTGCAGCAGTTAGCGCACGGTGCTATGAACCCTGTGATCTGACTTCCACACCAGTGACGACTTTCTGAACTGGTCGTAGGCCTTCCCTAGATCGACTCAGCCTCAAATGGGTGTCTGGTACGGTATGTAATCATTGCCACGAGGGAGACAAAGGCGGCCGGGCGTGCAGTTGGCCCCCACCCCTTCTGCACTGTCAGCCTTGAGAGGCGCTCACTAACGGCACTCGGCCCCACAGTCTGTTCAGACTCTACAAGGGGATCTTTGTTTGCACAGCAACGTGTCCATCAACGTGACCATCAACGTGTGCATCTGCAGCTGCTGGATGACGGTATGTATTGTTGTCTGTGTGTCTATGGCTCGATGGATGGGAAAGTGCTGTCAGGACCTGCTCTTTTGGGTTAACGGTGTCGAGCGTTCCTCCCCTCCCCTTTGTGATCTTGCAGGCATCATCAGGCTAGTGAAGGTCAGTCACTCATGGGGGTTGTTTAATTGACTCTCAGTAATAAATCATCTATCTGCTGTCTTGACACTTACTCACGTAGGGGAGGCCACAGGCTGAGCAAAGTAACTTTTCAGCTCTTTCCAGGGGATTCCAAGGCGTTGCCAGGGCCAGCTGAGAGATGTAATCCCTCCAACGGGTCCTGGGTTCTGCCCCAGTTGGCAATGCCCGGTAACTCGTACAGAGTGAGAGGTGTTTAGGAGGCCACCTCAACAGACTCCTCCTCTCAATGCGGAGGATCAGCGGTTCTTCTCTGAGATCCTCCCGGATAACTGAGCTCCTCACCCGATCTCTAAGGCTGATATAATCAATCATATCAGTTTTTATATTATTATTTATTCACTTGCACGTTTTTTTACCTTTTTGTAACACAGGCGATCGCTTAATACCCAGAAGAGAAAACACAAAAGTCACCGTTGAAAGTCGGCTGTTGACTTAAACGTTCAAGTCAGGAATGTTATTTGTTTAAACACGTCGGGTTTTTTGTTTTGTTTATATGCTTCCCTCTCAAAGAGGGATTTGCTTTTGAAGCATTTCATTTGTACAATAGTCTTAACACCTGGGCTCGATTGTAACGCTCAGACGCGGCCGCGATTTTAACAGATCAGCGGATTGCGATAAATCTCCCCGGCATCTCGCGACAACTTCACTGACGTGAAATCCGTCCCGAATATCCGCGCGGCCAGGCTGTCCGACTGGCTGTCGGACTGGCTGTCGGACTGGCTGTCGGACTGGCTGTCCGACTGGCTGTCAGACTGTCTGTCCGAATGGCTGTCCGACAGGCCTGCGGCCGTGAGCGGGCTGGCTGCAAACTCGCCTCCAAGACACTCCGGGATCGCTTTCATGGGGCAATGTTTTGGAATGGTTGCGGTGATCGCTCGCCTCTCTCCTTCGCGACATTTCGCCTC
>JAZEWT010000003.1:42279543-42296363 GCA_036362905.1 Mordacia mordax
GCCTTTCAGCCAGAGGTCCCAAGGCGCTGCAGGAAACCGCTTTAGCGACACCTACGGCTCCGTGGATCCAGACTCAAGTCGTTGAATTTAATAGCTACCAAGAACTGCATGGCATATTGCAGTACTACATTGTCCCTGTGTCTTTATATCTGTGGCTCCGCGTCTTCCCATCTCCCCGTGTGTCTCTCAGCAGAGGCGATTCGCGGGAACACGAGGCTCTGTGTCTGTGTCTCCCCTCGTCTCTCCACCTGCCCCTTCGTCTCACCTCGTCTGTCTCCCCGCGTCTCATCACAGTGCCAGTTGCCTGATTTGCGCTTGCCTTGTCATCGTCACATCTCAAAATGTGTCGAAATTGTGAGGAGTAACAGTGCCAAATCAGCTCTTGTTAAACCGCCTTATGATTGTTGCACGTCACTTCAGTGTTTGGAATGATTAAAACGTGTAAATAACAGTGTTTCGCCTCCTCACACGTTAGAGGCATCCTCAGGCGCAGTGTGCGTGTGTCGTGTGTGTGACTCCTGAGGATGCCTATAACGTGTGAGGCGAAACGCCGCGAGGTGGAGAGAGGAAGCGATCGACGCGGCTGTCCCGAGAGAGCAGATTTTCGAAGCAATCATCATGCACCGAGCCGTGAAAACCTACGTCATTACATCAGTGTAATTAATCGTGTGAGAAAGTAATGGGAAATATAGTATAAAATTTGACTTTACTCAAATAATAACCGGTCATACACGTTTGTACACTGTTTAAAACAGCACCACCTGACCAGATGCACATCAGCAATTTCTTTTTTATTAATTGGGAGTTTTCAGTTGTAGGAGGAAACCCACACAGAACAAGAGGCAGAGAACACACAAATGCTGCACACAAAGGCGCCCGAGGTAGGAATCGAACCGCCTCGGGTAGAACCTTTGTGTTTTTAATGTCCGTTGTGTAACAATACGCGACTCCACACGTACTTACTGTGCGTGTGATGTGTTCCAGTTGTTGTGTAGCTCAGAGACGGGATGATCGGAGATAATGATGGAGTGATATTACATAGAGCAATTTAAAATTCCGGGTGAGTGTGGGACTGAGATGGATTTCAGCTGCACAGAGCTGTCATTGACAAGGATTTAGCGACCAATTTACCGAGAATGAACGACAATCACTACAACAACCACAACCACATACGTGATTTGTAGGAAGGTGAGACGGACTGAGATTCTGATGTAGGGTCGCACAGCTTGACGATTATTGTTATCTAATATGCATCGCGTTAAAGGAATTTATAACAAAGGAGGGACTTATGAAGCGCGTGTGTAGTATTGGTTATTATCAGTTAATTTGCAACGCATCATCACAATGCCGCTGGACACAGCTCCAGTCTCACAGTACAAGTGATGCGACATTGAGGTACATTTTAATTCGATCACAGAAGACAATGACTGTGACCGCTTCCAACTCCTCCGTAAAGCAGCTCGTCTCAGAATAGTCGACGGGCGAGTCTAGGTATCGAAATAAATCCATTTCGGCTGCACTGGAGATCTCGAGGCTACACCCAGAGCGATCGCGGTGACACCGCTCTCTTACCGCTTGATTGTATTTGGCCGATGGTCAATGGAATGTTTACTTTGGAGCCTTACATTTAGTTCCTTGACATTGCAATTGTTCATTGACTAATTAAGAATGTTTTACCTTCTCCATACCCAGAGGTGATTGCCACGAGCAGTCGGAATGGGTGTCTGCAGTTCGTTAAACCGTGTTCCCGTGGTGTTTCAGGAGAAGACTGCACTGTTGAGCCTCACGTTGCATTCCATGTGTCATGCAATTTCGACTGCCTCAGTGGGTTTACACAGGTTGTCCGGATACGTCTGATCTCATTGTCAGAAACCGCTTAGTCATGTACAGGGTCGCGGTGCGCCAGAGCCTATCCCGGCAGACACAGGGCGCAAGTCAGGGATATGCCCACGATCGGACGCCAGTCCATCACCGGGCACTGAGGGCAATTTAGTCTGCAAGCCAATTAACTTATGCAACAGCATATTTTTTGGACTGTGGGAGGAAAACGGAGTGCCCGGCAAAACCCACGCAGACACAGGGAGAGAACATGCAAACTCCACGCAGAAAGGCACCCGAGCCGAGATTCGAACCCGGGACTTCTTGCTGTGAGGAGGCGACAATGCTACCCACTGGGCCATGTCCCCATACGTGATTTTACAAATAGTCAACATGTGTTTATATAAAACAGCCGTTGGGACACGTTCACATTTTTTTTATCATGGAATCATTTTGCGCTGTCTTATTCACCTGCTCGCGCCACTCTCAGAAGAAGGCCCCAAAAGAGGGATCTCCAGAGAGCCCCTTTAGAGGACAATTGGACTAATCTTTTACACAACCTGTAATATTGAAATAGCTGAGATTACCCACATTTTACCCCACCACAAAATTTTTTTCTGAGAATGTCCCACTGCACAGTGGCGAATAGTAGACGTTTTTGATGTTAAAAGAAAAAAAAACTAATAGCCATGTTCAGATCTTCAAACACCAAAATAGACATCTTTCAAAAGGCATAAAGTTAGCACAGACTGCACATGCTTCTGGTAAAACCTGCAAACATTATCCTTTGGTTTGTATGTATTGCCCTTGAAACGGATGGGCCTGCAACAGAGAGCCTTAACAACTAAAAACGTTCCACGCCATGCCAGTGTTGTGATACTCTGTTCTGTTGTATGTGTGCAATTTAGAGTAAATAAAACATTTACTTTGTTTCTTTCTGACGCTCTTCTCGAGTCGTGTTGAGTGATGATATCGCTCTCTCTCTCGCTCTCTCTCGCTCTCTCTCCTTCACGACGTTTTACGATAATAATGTATCCAACGTGGGAGGCAAAACGTCGCGAAGGAGACAGGAGGAACGCTCGACACGGCTATTCCAAAAGAAGAGCTTTGGAAAGCAATTCTCAAGCAGGGAGCCGTGACAGCCCTACATGAGTGCATGCGACAAACTGTTGTTACACGTGTTGCTGAGTGTGGTGTCTCCTTCAGTTTTATTATTATTAAAAGTAAATGATAAGCAGAACTGGATGAAGGCCTCCCCATGCCCTGTTGGTCACGGGAGGGAGGCGGGATTGTTTGACCATACTTCACCACGCTGGTCAGTACGGATTGGCCAATGGCGGAGAGGCCCTTCATATTCGGAATTGCTTGCAATCAAACTCTGGTTGCCGGCTTCTACGATAATGAACTGCTGTCCCACCACTCCTCGCCTCCCCCCACTACCCCTGCATGCGTGTACATGGCCCACTCTCTCCGCAGAGCGCATATTCACAAAATAAATAAAAGGCTTCAATTGGGATAATTCCGCCGTTTTCACGAGAATCTGCCAGACAGCGCGCAGTCAGCTGTCCCTCCAGACAGGCGGTGCCGGCCTTGATGAGTTTGACGGTGTTGATGTAATAATTGATTAAATTTGGAATAATTGCATTGAGGGTTAAAGGACTAAATTGCATTGAGCGGTCTTGTGTAAATGTGTCGTGCCCTGGGGGACATGGTTATCCTCGTGGCCTGCGGGGTCTTGGCTCTGTGAGTTTCATCAGGTTCAACTCTCAGCATCTTCACAGCTGCTTCACAGCTGCTTCGTCATGTCTGGGTAATTGCCGAAGCTTGCCGTATATGTCGCTGCACGGTGAGCATTGAAGGCCCTTTGAATTTAAGTCACAAGAGCAGAGAGAAATGCTTTTCAAAGCTGCTCTTGCAGGGCAGCCTTGTCCAGTGTTCCTCCTCCACTCTGGATGCGGCTATCGAAGAGAGTGGCCCTTAAGTGCGGTTCTCAAACATTGAGCTGTGAAACCCGACATTAACTCACAAGAGCAGGTCCAGTGCTAATCACACATGTAGAAATTAATCATTTATGAAGCACACTCAATATGACCGATAACACAGAAGTGTCCTTTGCAAAAGCAAGATTACAAGTGTCCATTGTCAATTTTAAAAATATATATTGATAATTTAAAAATTAAGTCCAGTTTCACTGAAGTTGTTTCAGTGACTCTTCGACTTGAAAACAACTTTTTCTTGCTATGATTTTGCCGGAATGACTCTGATTTTCTTTCCCGATGATTTTTGTTTGTCTCGTTAGTTTAAACAGAGTACTTCTCCTGGCGTCATGACATCTTCGTTGGCAATAATAATCATGAATATTAAATGTTCAGCTTTGAATGGAAGTGAAAGGCTTTATAGTAATTTAATTAGTATCTGTTGGAGAGATCATATTCGCTGAATATGCTTTGGGTCACTTACGAAATCGGTAGGTGGCATGTGTCTATGAGTCGTTACAGGCCATAGCAACAGCTATACTAGATGTGGTGTGCCGGGTGTGGAAATATTTTCTGGATAACCGACCTGGACAGACTGATCCAAATTGAATCCCTGCCCATGAAAAACACAAACACGACAACTTAACATGGCTGGAATATTGGAGCAGATTGTTATGGCTGGATATCTTCCCTTATGCCAACCTCCTTTAATCGGAGGATCTTCAGATCGTTATTTGTCTGGAATCTCCCTGCAAGTCTGCTAACCAAGGGAGATCCTGGCAGGAGCACGAGACTCCCACACCTGTTCACGAAAGGTGACCCTAGCAGGAGCATCAGACTAAAGAACTGTTTACCAAGGGAGACCCTAGCAAGAGTACGAGACGCCAGGTAACAAAGCGCTCTCGGGTTTATTAGAACACGCAGACCCCCTCCTCTGTGATGAGGTCACCATCCATGGGGCGGATGGGGGGGAAAGATAACAGTTTGACGCGTAAGGGGGCTGAGCGGAGTTGTGAGTCCGTTGTGCGTCACCGGCTGCGAGAGGCCCGACGCAACGCTTCACCGCCTCCACAGGTGTTCACAGCTGCACCTCCTCCAGGGGATGAGAAAGCGAGACAGAGGCACTCAGACGTGAGGTGAGGCACAGGTGATAACTCCAGGGCCCGGGGGGATCACGGAGCACGGCTGTGGAGGCTCGAGTCACGCATTGGCCGCCAGCCCGCCGAGATTGAGAGATGTGCACAAAGGAGGACGCTGTGTGCGATGCAGCCTCGTCGTGTCAAGCGGAGGAATGCGCCTTTGTGGTGACCTGCGGTTGTCGGGGCAGATGGGAAACAAAATCCCGATTGGACAGGAATGCGCCTTCTTCGTCTGCCGTTCCGGAGGAGTTTCATTGAATATTTACAGACGCACGCACGCGTGTGCGCGTACGCGGCATTGGATCATGCACTTGCTGTATGAACTTGGTGTGAGACTCCTGGGTTGGCTCGGCCTCAAAACGGCAACAAGTGCGTTGCGGGTTAATACACTGGCGGATTAATACACAAGCGTAACTGTGTCTCCACATTCCACAGCGTCATTGCTTGGCCTGGTGCCGTGCATGGGATTTGTTCTCTTGTTTTCAATGTTGGCACCCACACGTTATAACGAGAGTATCTTCCCCGGACACCCGCCTCCTCGTACTGACAGCCCCAGATACTGATGTGTGGTATTTACGTGCTGTAAATACCAATTCTCTATTGCTTCTGTGAATGCTTGTTTTTGCAATCACTATTTAACTCCTCGTAAATGTCGGTCACGAGAGCTCGCGCTGAGTAAAAAAAATTGACGGATTATTGGTTTAGATTTATGCCATGTTTTATACACAATGTGGGGCTGTGCAAATATGATCATCGGTCTTCTTTTTAAACTTGGTTGAGACAGAAGGTCCGAGCTTGTTGTGTCGCAGGAATCCCGTAAAGAGCTTGCAAGCTCTCTTGGTATTTTTTTTATGCTGTAATAATGATCATCTGTTTAATAATAAACATCTATCTTGATGATAATTTCGCGCTGGTTTGACCTACCCAATGTTCTTGCCAGGTACCAATTTAGGCTGACACATTTCTCAGAAAGCTGTTGCCAAGGCAAACATTTAAGGCTGTGATTGCCTACAGATATACTTTGCCACGAACTCGTTTTAATGCTGATGAGACGTGGGCGTTAGTTCGTTAATACTGGCTGAGTTGACCTTGCTAAGGCCAATGCACTAAATTGGAGTTCACCTTATTTCCTGGCAGCCCACCAGCCTGTTTGCCTGGTACTTGCAGCACCTTTTGTCAAATGATTTGTAATTATGAAGCCAGCTTTCTAAAAAATATATAAAGAAATTAATTAGCCATGCAAGCCTGTATCTAAATTTAGATCAAGAATTGGAATGTAGACTCAGATTTTTTTTGAAGTAACCTTAAATCTAAGTGTTCTATTTATTTGTATATAAGCAAGTGGTCATGGATTGGGGTGGCCTTGATCCAGCAGTGGTGTGATCATGGCTGATGGTGATCGATGATGTGATTTGGGGTTGGATTGTAATTGTGCACCAAAGTACCAGTGCAATACAGTATCGGATATGTTTAAATTTACGTGTGTTACTGGAACATGCAGTTGAGTACTATTATTTTTTGTCAATTAAAGACGTGTAAATGTCATTATTGTTCTGTGGACTTCATAATACTACAACAGAAGCCGATTGGATAACCATACATACATCAATGTGAAGAGAGCTGTATGTGTGTACTTGTCAGATAAAAAAAAACGCACACTAAGTCATTGTGGGTGTTGGGGGCATTTATTTGAATGAAATGTATCACGACGTTTCTTTTTCGTTTGCTTGTTTGTATTCGTACGGTCGTACGCTAAGGAATGTGGTGCAGATCCGCGGCATTTGATATGACGTGGCTTGACTGGAAAGGGCCCTGGAACATTTGCGGTGGTTTACCGTGGACTTTTCAAGATCTCTGTCTCTGTTCTGGTGTCCAAGCTCGATTCCTGTTCCAGTGTAAATCGCACCACCGGCGGGCAGCCTGGGGTTTCTCCGCACGCCGTGCTAATGTTCTCTGCATGGCAAGGGCTCGTAAACTGTGGATCACTCGTAAGCTTCGTCGGCTGATCTGGCACCCGCGTGCATTGCCACTTAAAATGGAGTTATTTTACTCAGTTGCCAGATGTCTGGGCAAGTAATACAAGGAAATATGAGCATAATTAAACCTGTAAATTCATCCTCATCCTCAATATCAATACCCGCTTAATCCTCTACAGGGTCGCGGGGGGGTGGGGGGGGGCAGAGCCTGTCCCAGCAGGTTGAGGGCGCAAGGCGGGGCTATATCAAGGATGTGACGCCAGTACATCGCACGGCACTGAGAGCAATTTACTCAGCAGGCCAATTAACCAAGGCAGCAGCGTGCCTTTGGATGATGGGAGGAAAACGGGGTACCCAGCAAAAACCCACGTGGACACAGGGAGAACATGCAAACCCCACATATAAAGGCAACCAAACCAGGAATCGAACCCAGGCTCTTCTTGCTGCGAGGCAGCGGTGCTGCTCACTGCGCTATCACGCCGTCCACACTGTAAACTGTACAACAGTAATAAAAACTATTTGGTTCACAGTTGGATGGTTGCGAATTCGAGCCCTGGCTTTGTGGTCGGCTTAGCCAATCATCCTGCTAGGGGCAGTAAACTGCTCCGAGCTGGTGGGACATTGACGGGGCTGGGTCTGTGGAAAGACTGGGTCTCACTGTGATCCCTGTGGAGGAAATGTAATCCCTTGATTTACAGTCGATTGAAGAGAGCTGTCAAACGATTCAGATGCAGGCACTGTGACTTTAGACATTAAAACAAAAACTCTCTTTATCAAAATATCTCTGAGGTGGTACTCGCCTATTACATATAGCCCTGAGCCAGCGGTGGAAATTCCACGTTTCTATGGCGAGGATGAGTGAAAACTCATGTTAGACTTCCACCCAACGTGGCATTTATTTTAGTGACTGCAGAAGGATGACGGGCGGAGGAGACCTCCCAACCATGATAAGCAAACATCCAATTGTGGGTCATTTGGAATAAAACAATAAATCAATGTAAAATGTGCAAATGATTTAAACACACGCGTGTCCTTTCTGTCTGACCTGGTCATCATTATTGTTGTTAAGTAGTGATTTGATACAATCGAGACCACATTGAAGTGCTCGTTCAAGGTGAAATTGACCTACGAATGTTTCAACGATAATTTCAGGTGAAATAATGTAGTTTTACAACTGGGTTGGACGTCTCAATATTAATTATGATAATTGCTAATATAGGGTAATTACTGTATAATAATACATCTTGCATTTGAATCATTAGTTTATCGTCTCAGCCACGGTTACATTTTTCAGTCAATACTCTCATCACTACCACGATCATCATTAATCCATAACTGCTGCAATCGTTACCATCATTACCATTTCCACAACGAGCCATATTTAATCTGCACTAATGTCGGTTCCCACCACCGCTCGATGTGTTTATGAGAATTGCTCTCCACAGCTGTTCTTTTCGGATAGCCATGTCGAGTGTGCCTGCTCTCTCGCCTTCACAACGTGATTGCCTCCCAGGTCGCAGGCATCGTTTAAGCATTTTAATAAAGCCTGACGATGTCTCCAGTGTGGGACGCGAAGCGTCGTGAAGGAAAGACAAACAGCACGCGGCACGGCGATCACGAGAGAACAGATAGTTTAATCCGCAAACGTGATTTTTAATAATAATAATAATTGCATTCACCCGAGGATCACAAAGCGCTTCACAGAACTGCGGAGAGAACGGCACGTCAGAAACATTGGCACCAGAACGGAAAATCAGCAGCAACATTTTCGTTGGGTTTAAAACAAAAATCACGCATCGTTTCAGAACAACAAGCAAAATATGATCAGACTTTGAACTGTAATTTTTAAAAGCAAAGTTATCGGTGAATATAGTACGTATATTGGGATAAGGTTTAATTTAACATCTATCGCTTCGTCCTGTACAGGGTCGTGGTGAGCCGGAGACTTTCCTAGCAGACACAGAGCGCAAGGCAGGGATATACCAACATTCGGACGCCAGTTCATCACTGGGCACTATGGGAAATTTAGTCTGTAAGCCAATTAACCTGTGCAGCAGCATGTTTCTTGGACTGTGGGAGGAAACCGGAGTGCCCGGCGAAAACCCACGCGGACACGGGGAGAGAAGCTCGCAAACTGCACACAGAAAGGTACCCGAGCCGAGATTCGAACTCGGGGCCTTCTTGCTGTGAGGCGACAGCGCTATCCACTGGGTCACCGTGTCGCCGAATTTGACATTTTACGTATAATAATAATAGCATTTCTATTTCCACGAGGGAGACAAAGGCAGCCGAGCGTGGTGCTGGTCACCCACCCCCTAGTGTGCCGTGTCGACCCTAATATGTGTTTGCTAACGACACTTGACGCTACAGCCTCTTAAGGCTGTACGGGGGATCTTTGTTTGGTGCTGATGACGGCAGTGGTACGGAACATCATCTTCACGAAGTGTTAATTGGCGCGGTGAGCACCGCTCTCGGAGCGCAGTCTCATCCTGGCCGCTCCTGCGTTGCTGGCGACGCGCCCGCCCTACGCGCTGGTCCACATGTATTTTATTTATCCGATCTCGTTGTTGATGTGTCGTTCTCTCCGCGGCCCTGTGCAGCGCTTTGTGACCCTCGGGTGATGAGCGCTGTATGAATGCAATTATTATTATTATTTACGATGGTGCAGTGTTAACAGACAGAGAGGCCAAGCGGTTTGATCCCTGCCTTGGGTACCTTTACGTGTAACGTTTGTGTTCCACCCCTGTTCTCCTCCGGGTTCCCGATCTCATGCCTTAAACTAAAAAAAACTTTCATACGATAAATTGTAGTATCACATTATTAAATGACTTTTTTTGGTAAATATTATTGGGAGAGACGGAGCTCATGTTTATGCTTTTAAAGAGGTTTTCAAGAGTCCGTTTGGTCAGCAGTGAGAAATTGTTTTTTTTGCATTTGTGTTTTGCTAACATACCCTCGTGATTGAGCTTAAATCATTACGGATGTTTTGATGTGGTCGGTGAACATGTAAGCAGTTAACTGCTGAGTAATTTAGCATTATGGAGTTTTTGTGCTATTTCCATCCATGGCATTGCATTGCGTCTGTCTCTATTAGATTGCACGGAATGGACAAAACTTAGAATGATGATTGCTTCGAAAAGCTGCTGTCTCGCGACAGCCGCGTCGTTCGCTTCCCCTCTCCACCTCGCGACGTTTCGCCTCACACGTCGGAGGCTTCCTCAGGCGCCTGAGCGATCGACGCGGCTGTCCCGAGAGAGCAGCTTTTCAAAACAATCATCATGCATCGAGCCGTGAAAACCTACATCATTACTAAAACTTACAACAAGCATCCCAAAAATAATAATATGCATCTGAACGTCCGACATAAACGGTGGAATTCTTCACATGTAGTTAGCAAATTGGAATGGCAGCCTTGTGTGTGGATTGCGGAGAGCCGGTGAACGAGGCACTGTTTTTTTGACTGCGGCTAGGGTAGAGTGCTTGTGGCTATGCACCGTCTCAGATGTTGGGATTCATCAAGGGGCTAATGATGTAGCCATGTGGGCACGTGAATCGGCTAAGACATGAACGTGTACGAAATCCCTCCAGGCTCCAATCCAGGACAAAGTAGACGCCCTTGTACAGTTCAATGCCGTGCGTCGGGCCGCTAAACCACAAGCACCCCGTTCTAGACGTGACTGACATCAGCGCCGATATCTGGTGCACGCGTGTAATCCAGGTGAGTGTTGGCGGAGCATGCGCCTGTTGTTGAATAACTCTTCCTGCAGGCGTCCAGGTGTTCACTCGTGCCCATCTGTTCCATCTGTAATGGGAGAGATTCTTGCCCTTCTGCAATGTGTGAGTGTTCATCAGGTGCTCCAGAAACCTTGTAGGTGTATGAAACACTCATTAATTAGCTGAAAACACCTGCGTATGCAGAGGACCACAGAGCTTGGGATGGCGTTGGCACCAGCTCACCATCCGGCTGCTGGCTTCGCGTTCGTCTGGGGTTCCTACTCGTGCCACTCACCAATGGATCGCTCGGTGTTTTCGGGAGTGAGCAAATACTGTTGCGTTACGAGCTTACCGGTGTTGTTATTGTGAACTGGTTCGGGGCGGTACGGTGGCGCAGTGAGTAACCTCACAACCAAAAAGCCCCAGGTTCGATTCCTCGTTCGGGTTCCTTTCTCTGTGGAGGTGTGTGCTCTGCTCGTGTTCATTTGGGCTCTAATGTCGTTGTTGCTGACGCGCCGTTCTCTTCGCAGCTGTGTACAGCGCTTTGTGACCCTCGGGTGAAAAGCGCTCTATGAATGCAATTATGATTATTATTAATGGTTTGTTTTTCCGGTTTCTGATCTTGCTTGACCCCGTACGCTGACCACACGGCGTTCTTCAATACTACGTGAACTCAAACTTGTTTGGGTGTCACAAATAAGTTCGGAATGGTGGGGGATGCTTCTTGTTACGAATGTCAAATCTGACATCGCAAACAGAGAGGGTTAATAAGTAAATGTGCAGTTCATAGCGCGTGGCACAGTGTCCATGGCCTGTGGAAGGTTTTGGTTTGACGAGAGAACGATGCAGAGGTGAGAGGAAACTCTGATTGTCTCGACGGAATACAAATGTCTGAGCAGTAATAATGGCTAACATATGGAACAAATTCCGTAGAGTGAATGTTCAAACGTTGTTGTTCTTCGTTTTGCTGGCTCTGTTGCCATATGGTTCTATTTGTACGGGACCCGCCGTGTCGGTTCGTGGCTCGTTTGCGCCTCATTTTTGGAGGCGAATGCACGCAATGTCGTCACTCCTTCCGACTCCACGTGAAGTCAGCTTGACGTTAAACGGAGGCACCTGTGCTAGACTTGGGTCTCACAGTTTCATCTCATGCATGCACACAATGCCTCGCTCAACCATATGGCACAAATACTTAGCTCTTGTTCAAGCTGGAAGCAAGCGTTGAGCTTTGCAGATGTTTTTAACGGTTGTCCAGCACGAAAGAGTAAGTAAGTTACATCGTCTCATGGTACCGACGGCAATTTAGTCAGGATAATTGAGCTCGGCCGCATATCTTCGGACTGTGGGAGGAAACCGGAGTACTGGGCAAAACCCATGCGGACATGGGGAGAGATCATGCAAGCTTCACACAGAAAGGCACCTGTGCCAGGAATTGAACTCAGGACCTTCTTGCTGTGAGGTAGTATTGCTACTATCACGCCACCGTGCCGCCACATTCTCAGATATGTAGAGGAATCTCTGTTGATATTTTATGGAAAACACGATTTTATTATCACTACGATGCACATGCTTTAGTCAATCCACTGCTGGATGGAGGCCTTCTTTCGTCGTGTTGTTTTTATTGATCAATGTGGGGTTTTAAAGGGGGAGCCCAGAGTTGGTTCAAATCACTGACCACTCATGTTAGCCATCGCCGGAAGGAGTTGAGCTCATGTCACCGGGTTCATTGTGCCAGTGCGCTTACCATTGCGCCACTGCTATTTACTTAATTCCATTAAAACGAAAAATGCAATTACCGTGTACATTTTAATTGAATAGAGACTTTATGTGATAGCAGCTTCATAACTGGGACAGATGAAATAAAAAAAACTGCAACAGCACCTCGCAAGCTGTGGTGTTCACTCATACACATACTGACCAGGCTCAAAATCTGCTTAGCTTCGTAGATCTGATGATATAAATGCCACACTTAGGGTGATTTGCATCTTAATTAAAATCACAGGGATTGGCCCAAGAATGCCAATCCATCCTTTTGTTGCGGAACTATTAACAGTTCGGCCGCTCGTCTGCTTATTGGTGGGAACTCTGTGTGTTGCCCCAGGTTGCCCGTGACTCGAGCGGAGTGGCTCTCATTTCAGGGAGATCTACGTCGCGACACCCAGCTGGAATTGTTGTTGCTCATTAGAATTCACCCCCAAGGTAACGTCGTCTCTTAAAGGGCAGCAGGGGGGCTTGGGATACCGGTGGGTGGCCTGCTTCTATTAAATTAATAAACAGTGTCCCTGTGAGAGATGCAGCCCCGCTAAGAGCACAACATTGTCTCCTTGCGCAATGATTTGTCAGGTTATACTTAACGAGGTCAGCGTGACGCTCTGCTGCACGTGTCAACGCACACACGCTGCTGACTGCACGTTGTATCTGTGTTCATGCATTGTGTCCTGCGGACAAGTTGTCGTTACGGCCTCTATAAACACAAGTTGTAATTGTGTTCTACAGTAAATATCTAAGAAAACCACGGATTTAATTTGCTAAGGCAGTGCAGTTTAGCGTGAACCTTCAGCTTCCCGTGTTATGTTTGTCTTGTTATAATTCGGCTCATGAGAGTCGGCGCTCGGATAAATTTGAAATAAAACCGAAAGTTTGTTGCACGGCAAATGATAGTAATTATGATTATACAATAAGTTGTATAAATATGTACGGCTATTGATCACTCTACTACTGTAATGATGAAGGTTTTCACGGCTCGATGCACGATGATTGCTTCGAAAAGCTGCTCTCTCGGGACAGCCGCGTCGATTGCTCCCTCTCTCCTCTCCTCGCGACGTTTCGCCTCACGCTCGAGGCATCCACTCGCGGCTGTCCCGAGAGAGCAGCTTTTCGAAGCAACCATCACTCTACTACTGTACGGAGCTGGCTCACGTCATCTTGGTACAAAAATAATCGATTACAACAATCATTCAGACAATACTGTAAAACAACGTAACCTCTGATTTGAAAAACAAGACAAATTTCAACTTCAGGCAGAGTTTGCGATGGACGGAAATTGCAATCTGAAAATGATCACAGTTTTCATTCCTGTGTCGGTCATCGGGCGTTTTGACGATACTTCACCAATGCTGCTTCGTGGCAAGTTGAGAAGGCAGATGCGAGTTGGGCCAGACTGGGTTTGACCACCACTCGTGAGATCTGGAATCAGTCGCAGCAGCAGTCTCCAAAGAGCACGCACATTCCCTGTAACCTCAGGTTCTGCGTTAAGAGATCCAAATCGTTTCGGAAAAAAACATTCAGACAATGTGCTGCTTTGTAACACGTTGAGTCTTGTTTGTCCCCCACATATACGCTAAGAGCTATTCGCAGATGGTACACATTATCTCAATAGTAAATCTCAATGCCTTCGTTTCAGTTTGATTCCTCTGCTCGTAAAAAGCCTTGTTGTCCAAAACATCGCTTTTATCATTTTTTTTACAGAAAATGTCACACAGAGGATACAATTCTATTATCGTGTCGAGCGTCAGCACGATGAGAGAGACTGATTGACTTTCTCGCTGAGTCAGAATGCTCGAGAGCCTTAACTGATGTCCACCTTTTACCCCAACCTTCCAGGAGTAGACGGGGTCCGTATGAAAATACCGCAAAGTAAGTCCGTAAATGTAATGCTGCAACATTGACTGAGAAATTAAATCTTTCTTACTGGATCTTTACTGCTGCAGTTTAGGTTACTTTCTTTATGGTACAGTGCGGATGTAGACTCGTGAAACTATTTTTCAGTGCTGTGTAATGTCTTTGTTAAGACTCAGGATGAACAGCGAGGAATTCACACGACAGGTTTATTTGTATAAATAGGATTCCAAATAAAAGTCTGCAATAAATTTCTGTAGACCCTCAGAAATGTTTTTATATATAATTCTTTAACAGTATGAAAGGATTCCAGGCGTTCCGAAACATTAGTACCCGTACAATGTGTTTTCTGTGCTAAGTGAGAGCCCCAATGATATTTGCTCGTTTTATTGAAAAAGACAAATCTTCGTTAACCGTTATTTTGCTCAGAAGATGTCAAGAGGCCAAACTTGTGCAGCACAGTTTTCGGGGATGAGCGCGCGCTGCAGAGAGTGAGTGCCACCAGAGCTGCCCACGAGCACTGCGACCGTATTTGGTTTGGGCCGTGGGAGATGTCGCACAGTGGGTTTGTATTTAGAACTTGGAGCAGCAGGGCAGCGTAAGTGGTTCTGAGCTGCAGCCGCTGAGATTCTTGGCGTTGAATCTGAGGCAGCGGCGGCTTGTTAGCATAAACCCGCCTGGTCGAGCGCACTGAGTTCATGGTGTCCGTGACGGCGCAGAAGACCCACCATCGCAACGTTTCACTTTTCAAGTTTTTACGACTAAATCCAGCCCAGAGGATTCAGAGTGTTATTTTGACCGTCACGTGACTGTTTCTTGGCAGTCTGTGTGGAAATGTGCACCCCCTACCCTGTGAGGATACAAAGGCGATTTTAAGGATTTACGGAGTAGAAATCCGCTGGTACTCCAAGGTGTGATAACTCTGCATGGCTCTGTCGTGTCATGACGGGCTGTCACCACATTTGGAGTAAATTTAACATTTAAGTAAAAACATCTATTATTGACTTAACTCGGCCTAATTTGAATCTCTGCGTGTGCAATGTATTAGTGTTCATCCGTCATGTGCTGTATCGTGCACACTGTATTTTGTATGGAAAAACACATTTTAATAAGTTTCTCTACGCTTGGACTTTTCCACGATTTTTATTTTTATTTTTTGAAATCACAACTATTTGACCCAAAAATTTCGGAAAATTACCTCCAACACAAAGCAATGCCAATCAGATTGCTACGGAGGTGTGGTGGCTCGTGCTTTTATGGGTAGACTCGTGCCAACGAGGTTCATTTTCGATTTCTATTGGAACCTATTGCACGTGACTTCGTTGTTCTGTCAATGGTGCCTGTGGCTTTTGTGTGGTGACATCACCTGAGAGGGCTGTGTGACGTCGTGATGACATCATCACACGCCGTTAACTGCAGCCACGTGGTGAGCTAGCACCAACTTTTTTCAGACGATAATAAATATGACATCGCGATTCAGTATTTTGTGAGTGCACCAGATAGGCGTGAATTATATATTATGACGGTGTCGCTCAATTAATTAATGAGTGCTTTTTGTTGTCGTTGTGGGAGGAAAGTGGAGAACCTGGAGGAAACCTGCACAGAACAGGGGAGAATGCATAAACTTCACACAGAAAGGCATCCTAAGTGGGAACCATTACACCACCCTTGTGCCCCATAGTCTTAACCTGGTTATCAATGGTTATGAAAACATGCCAACAGCGTTGATTAAGATATATTCTTAGAAATTACGCATCTCTCAGTTTCTGATTCAGCATTGTGTGTCTATAATGGCCATTATTGACACCTTGGGCCGTGATGAACCCGTTGTTTTTAACGGTGAATCTGTATTATAGCTGTGATTAACTATAAACATGCAGACAGAGCTAATATCAACTTAAATACTATTTGCTTCATCATATGTATTTAACATGTAAATTACGAGTAAATTTTTTAATCCCGTTAGTAAATGGGGTTGAGATTTTTTATTTGTTTGAAAGGACACGCTCATTTTATCAACCCCATTATCTTTCTAAGCAACTCTTAATTCGTTAACCAGTGATTGTCAGTGTGTACCTGTTTTATTCTGTACAGGGTCGTAGGGGCCAGTAAGACAGACAGATGGCACAGGGCGGGCAATGCTCAGTTACTGACGCCAGTACGTCGCAGGGCCTTTATTGCGACAATTTACTCAGCAGGCCAATTAACCTAGGCAGCAGCGTGTCTCTAGACTTTTAATTCGTGTGACACTTGTTTAGGTGCAACCGATTAATTGAACAGATGGTGGTGGCTCACCGCTACCCTTGCAATAACTTAAGGTTGACGTGCGAATGAGCCCTGCAAATGGTAGCCGAGAACACAGCAAATGATTACTGCGAGCCCACAGTGGTCTGCCGTGAGGTTTGTTTCAGGGATCCGTTGCTCCCCTACTCAGCCTCTGCATTTATCAAACCTTGGCAGACATAATGTTATGACATTACCAGGGCCCAGTTGTGACTGATGGTGGTTGTGGTTCTGGTTGTGGTTCTGGCTGTGGTTGCAATTATTACATTTGCGTCGTATATAGTAACTCCTCTTGC
>JAZEWT010000003.1:42296404-42309012 GCA_036362905.1 Mordacia mordax
GGAACACCGTTCCCAGAGTGAAAATCCAAGAAGCAATGCCGCCATTCCTGGAGTGAATTGATTATATTTGTGAAATGTCTTCTATGCTAAGGTCGGCGATTCTTGACTATTGCTTTATTTCACGGCATCACACATACCACACCACGTATACGTGATATTAAATGTTTACGTCAATAATAAACTAGATGTCATGTGGTAGCTATTTCTTATGTACATTTTAATTCATAAAATCAACGAAAATAAAAACCTTTTATTGGACCTTTGGGGGTATGATTGGTGGTTATTTTGGGCTATTACGTTCTTACGTTGGAATGGTTATGTTACCTTACAGAAGTATTATAAATGTAGGAAATGCATTCTCGTAAACTCAACGTTCTAGAGGGGACCCTCAGATATTCACTTTAAAGGGGATGTGGACCTGACTGAGTTTCCAGTCATTTTTTTTTGTCATTTTCTAGCCTGGCTACAACAGCTGTAATTCCATTTCAAAATTCAGATTCACAGCAGTAAGCATGTTACTCAAAGTAGATGACACTCTGATGTAAACAGCCACTCTGGCAGCCACTGTGATGTAAACAGCCACACTTGCAGCCACTCCGATAGCTGCTCTGAAATCACGGGTCAAACCGTGGGCATTTTCTGTAACAGTTGAATGTTTGATGTAGCAAGGCAGTGCTCCACGGATTATTTCATTTCTGGATCTTGAGAGGTGGCAAAGGCTTGGGGAGGCTTTCATCCAGCAGTAGACTGATCACGGCTGACGATGAATACCTCTCTTCAAACCCAAACATCGCAGCTCCTGGCGTTGATATTCCTTCCGAGACACCGTAGTAACCACTAACCACATCACAGGATCGACAGGCCAATGCGTACATCACATAAACAGACCGTTGGACACACGCCACAATGCGGCTATAGTCATGCACCGCATACTCTGAAGCATCGAGCAAATCACTGTCGCCTGTTCTGCTTCAGTGGAGGAGAAGGAACATTGAACAAAGCCACATTATTTGTTCAGTGTTGAAGTTATTCGTTGGAAGAGTTTGACTCGGAGGTGCAAAGAACCGCAGAGAGATCTGCGAAGGTTGCTGCGCGGTTAGCTGGTGCCAACATTTGCCAAACACTGCGTCTGCACACAGAGCTGTGGAGAGAACGGCATATCGGCAATAACAAAAACATGAGCGACAAATCAACGACAATAACATTTTCTGAGTGTATATTTAGTTTGGGGAGAAGACCACAAACCAAATCCCAGAGTAAATCCACGCAGAGCAAGGGGAGAACATGCGAACTCTCCAGAGAAATGTGCCCCAAAGCAGCAATCAAACCGCCTCGAGCAGGATCTGAAACGCGGATGTTGCCGCTGCGCCACCTTGTCGCGAACAGACCGTGGACATTGGGCTTTAGCTCCGGAATATATAAACATCGAGCCGTGCACAAGAAGAGATTGATGATGAAGGCAGCATTAATGATGAAAGTGGCGATTGTTTTTTTTCCACTTTTCACCACTGCCAGCGCAGATGCTTTCGTTTCCGCTGTCTCGTGCAATAGCTTACACTGTAGCCTGTATTTGGCCGTACATCAATAAATACATTTCTCCTTATATTTCACACTGTGCATGAATGCATTGTAAACCTATTATTCATTTAGAGTTTGTATTGTTGTATGCATTGTAATTTGTTGCCACTATTTGGCTTTCAGTTGCACCGATCTGATGTTGTTGTTGACATGCCGTTCTCTCCACAGTTGTCGCTGCTGGCGTGCCCTTCTCTCCGCAGCTCTGTGCAGCGCTTTGTGACCTACGGGTGAAAAGCGCTGTAGAAGTGCAGTTATAATTATTATTATTGGACAGGCACGGCACGCGTGCCATGAGTGGAACGTGCACCGTGCGCAGCACGCGAGATCATTTTGAGCGCCACGCGCAACAAACCTCCAATTAACGGCAAATAAACCTAATTGGGGAAAAAACCCCGAAATAAACCTCTGCTTGGCTGCCCTGTCAATCTATGAATCATGCTACCCAACGAAAACTATAACATGGAGAGAAACCCGATTCAAAATGTTGATTGACTGATGATTGCTTCGAAAAGCTGCTCTCTCGGGACAGCCGCGTCGATCGCTCCCTCTCTGAAGTCGCAAACATTAATTATTTTCTGACAGTTGGGGGGGTGGGTATTTAATAAGTTTTATAAAACAGCGAAACATTTGGTCTACTAAATGTTTTATGTGAAAGATATTTGATCAATTGAGTTCCATGTGCTCGGAAATGGTTGGCTTCTCATCGAGCCGTGAAAACTTACATCGTGACAAAGTTTATTTACTATTGTACTGACGTATGTTTTTCACGGCTCGAGAATTGCTCTCCACGGCTGTTCTTTCGGGATATGTGAACTCTTTGCACGCCGTTTCTGAAAGCTTACTTATTGAGAGGAAACGCCTCTTGAAGTTGTCCTGAGTGGCAGATGAACGGAAATGCCGTCTAAACGAGCTGTCCGACTTACATCCCACGTTAACATAAAACAAACCTAGGGCATTAACCAAGATTCGACAAATTGTCACGGAGCATAATTTGGCGCATGTTTCTTGCACGAGATGACATATTTAAGGTCGAATCGGGGTTGAGTCGTGTCTAACAAGCGAGTCGCACTGACTTTGTGAACTTGTTTTACGGGGTACTAATCGGCCAGACGTGACCTCTCCGGGAGGACGTGACCTCTCCGGGAGGACGTGACCTCTCCGGGAGGACGTGACCTCTCCGGGAGGACTTTACCTCTCCGGGAGGACGTGACCTCTCCGTGAGTACGTGACCTCTCCGGGAGGACGTGACCTCTCCGGGAGTACGTGACCTGTCTGGGAGGATGTGACCTCTCCGGGAGGACGTTACCTCTCCGGGAGGACATGACCTCTCGGAGTACGTGACCTCTCCGGGAGGACGTGACCTCTCCGGGAGGACTTTACCTCTCCGGGAGGACGTGACCTCTCCGGGAGGACGTGACCTGGCCGGGAGGACGTGACCTGTCCGAGAGGACGTGACTTCTCCGGGAGGACGTGACCTCTCCGGGAGGACGTTACCTCTCCGGGAGGACGTGACCTGTCCGGGAGGACGTGACCTCTCCGGGAGGACGTGACCTCTCCGGGAGGACGTGACCTGTCCCGGAGGACGTGACCTCTCCGAGAGGACGTGACCTCTCCGGGAGGACGTGACCTGTCCGGGAGGACGTGACCTCTCCGGGAGGACGTGACCTCTCCGGGAGGACGTGACCTCTCCGGGAGGACGTGACCTCTCCGAGAGGACGTGACCTCTCCGTGAGGACGTGACCTCTCCGGGAGGACGTGACCTCTCCGAGAGGACGTGACCTGTCCAGTATTTCTGCCGATTGGAGCGGAGAGCGTTCAAGGTGTTATACAGTGCACTGTGCGCTCTCTTGTGTGCTGTGTGCTTGCTTAACGGAATGCAACCGTTGTGCGATTGTTTTTTAGAGAGGGTGCGTTTGACCAAGCGTGTTATTTCAAGCGTCTCCGCTTTTTTTTGGGAGCAGTTATTGAGCTTTACAGTCATCAGTGTGTGTGTACGTACAGTACAGATGTATGTGGGGAGCAGTGGTGCAGCGGTCAGCGCCCTGCGCTACGAACCCGGTGGCCCGAGTTCGATTCCATCTCGCAGCCAATATCAGCTCTTGACCCCACAGTCGGATGATGCTGTCCGCAGGATCGTTGTTGTAGATGCGGGGAGGCAGTGCTTAGCGCAGTGCGCGGTGAGCGCTTCAATTACGCTTCGTTTACGCTCACGAGCAACAACGCTGGGGAATTCTTCAACCGGTGCTGGCCCCCCCTAAGTCGACTTCGTCTCAAATGAGTACCTGATGCGGCGTGCAATGATCATAATAATTGCACTTCTAATGCGCTTTCACCCGAGGGTCACAAAGCGCTGCACCGAGCTGTGGAGAGAACGGCATGTCAGCAACAACATCAGAGGAGTTCAACTGAAAGTAGAATAACGGCTAAAATTTATACACGGACGTAAAATAAACTATAAAAAAAAATTGTTCAACAAACAAGAAAGAAAGAAATGTTCCCGAGCAGGCGTAGGTCGGCCGCGAGCCATCATCCCGGCACGACAACAGTGAGCCGCATTAACAGTCCCAGCCAGAGGACTTGAAAGCCTTACGGTGAAAACATCCCCACGATGGAGACAAAGGCCGCCGGGTATGATGTTGGTCACCCACCCCCATTTTTACCACAACCAGCCTTCATAGGTGCCCGCTAACATATTGTCAGAGAGAAAGGGGATCTTGTCAAAGAAAAAAAGGGGATCTTTCTCTTTGACAGTATGCAGGTGAAAACGATGAACTTCCCCCACTGCCTCCTGCATTTTAAAGCAAAAGTTGGCAACGCAGCGCATACTCTCGTGCGTGTGAGTGACCGGAATAGTATTAGCAGCTAGAACAGGTTTCGGATGCGTCTTGCTTTGCGAAGCATAATGCGGATGATGCCGTGTCTCTTCTATACAGAGTGGGCAAGCTGCCCACCGCTGCCCACCGCTGCCCACCGCTGCCCATCGCTACCCACCGCTGCCCACCGCTGCCCACCGCTGCCCACCGCTGCCCGATCTAGCTGTCGGTGTCCGTGACGATTGGTGTTTGGCTCCAGGCTCTAGCCTTGGTTGACTCTGCCGTGGTGGGCTGAGTGATGACACCGTGGAGGTGCCGGTACTCCGCGGTGATGCCTGGAGGTCGAGGTCGTGGCCACCGTAGTTTCGTGGCGAGAGCACAGAACTCGTGAGCCCGTCGGTGCGACCGCACCTCCGCGCATAGCGGTTGGATCGTCGGTGTCACTCGAATTCGCCCCGACTCCCGTCGACCCAGGAATGCACGGTGAGTCGGTCCGTGTACCACGAGCAGTGCGAACAAGGTGCGGGTGCCCCCCAACTCATCCCGGTTCTCGAATTTACTCCCACGACTCAAAAACGGTCTTTGATTAATTGACCGGAAACATCATACTATATAGGACGCAGTGTCTGGCAGGTTGGCGCTGGCTAACCTCGTGCCTGACTGCGCCCCCCTCTATGTGGTTTCCTCTCTACGGTTCCATAGCCAGGCGTGGAATTTGTGTGGCGCTTAAAACATTCAATCATTAATTATTATCCAGGATTTCTGGCCGTCGTGGAAGACTAGGCCAAATACCCTCTAGAGCTCACTCTAGTGGAGGTCCTTCAGCCAGCACCCGCACGAGCAATTGCAGGGATGCACCTTTACCTTTGGCGAGGTGCTGCACCTGCTGCTTTGTTTTTGTACCACTCTCTTGTGATAATATGCGCTCGCAAACAACACTCGCCTCAGCGGCAGATGCTGAAAAGGAGCATTCGCCATGAATAGCTGATAAGTTTTGTATTTGTAACGAGTAGCTGCGACAGGAAATACATGAACAAACATCTAAAATCGGTATCGTGATCTTCGTTCACGAGGGACCGCGCACTGCGACAGCTTGGCAGACATCTGGACCATCACAGCGTTTGTGTGAGTTTTCCCCGCTGCTCAGGTACACACGCGTGCACCCGCTTGATCCCTCCTCCTGTGATTTGACGGCGTGCGTTGGCTTCATAGCATGCCGATCAGATGTTATCAGTCGTGTGTCTTCAATGAACTCATCTCTGATACACCGGCAAAGCCCCAGGAAGGGTGGTGCCGTGGTAACATCCGTACATCACAGAAAGATGATCCTGCCCGAGGCCATTTGATTTTTACCTCGGGTGCCTTTCTGTGTGGCGTTTGTGTGTTCTCCCTCTGTTCTACATCGGTTTCCTCTTAACAATCCCGTTTCCTCCAGTAACTAGAAAAATCATGAATTGGCTGATCATATGATAATGTGGGATGCAGTGTCTGGCAAATGTTGGCACTGGCTAAATGCATGGCTGCCTTCCCGTCGTCTCTCTGTGGTTTCCTCGTGCCCTTTCTTCAAACGAATATCTTCGACCTTGAACGAATGCTGCGCCGCCACGCGTTATATTTTGTAATATTACAATCCAGGACTACAAACGAGAATAAGGGTGCTCCGACATCTGCCTCTTCTGGCAGCTGTGAGCTTTGTGGTGGGTGGCAGTTGCCTGAATTAAATTGGCCGGGCAGCCTCTGAAATTAAATAGCCGTCATTATCATATTTTGACGATGACACGTGCAGCACTGTAAGTGTGGTCTGGAAGGGGGGACATTGACCCTCTTTCAAATGATGGAGGAACGGTAGCGTTTTCTGTGTGTGTGTGTCTCTCTCTCCCGATCATTGAATTTAATAGATCAGCTATCTTCGACATATTTTTGGCAATTTTCCCATTCAGCGCAACGTGCTAACAGCACACTCTGTGGCTCGTCACAGTATTTACTCAACATTGCTCCTCTCTCCAAAACAAAAATAACGAGAAATGGCGCTTCTCTATATCTGCAGCAACAGCCTCCCACTGCACTTCCGGCAAACCATCACAAGCTGGACCTTCACAAAACTATGCAACGTTGACGCCATCAGGCAAAGCCACGGTGAACTCGTCCGCATTCTGCCACAACCGTGTCTCGCGTCCCTGACTGTGTGTGGAATTTGCACGCATTATAAATTGTATCACACCATTTTGGAAACACAGCTCTCTAATAACGGACGGCATGGTGGCCCAGTGGGTAGCGCTGTCACCTCACAGCAAAAAGGTCCCGGGTTCGAATCTCAGCTCGGGTGCCTTTCTGTGTGGAGTTTGCATGTTCTCCCCGTGTCCGCGTGGGTTTTCGCCGAGCACTCCGGTTTCCTCCCACAGTCCAAAAAACATGCTGCTGCATAGGTTAATTGGCTCGCAGGCTAAATTGCCCTGCAGTGCCCGGTGATGGGCTGGCGTCCAATCGTGGGTATATCCCTGCCTTGCGCCCTGTATCTGCCGGGATAGGCTCTGGCTCACCGCGACCCTGTGCATGACTAAGTGGTTTCTGACCATAAGATAAGCTCGCTAATAACGTGGTGTAACGCGAGGCCATGTACTTGGTCTTAGGCCTAAGGAATGATCGCCAATTCTATATTTGACGCTTCGACTTAATTAGCACAAATATGATACGTGGCACAGTTACTTTAGTTTGTGATGAATCCTTCCAAATCACGCGTCATTAAATATAAAGGGAGAAGACATGTCCCACACAAAAGGAGCCAATTTAAGGAAAACAATGAAATGAGAGCAGTGTTTGTTTGTGGAAGATGTCAGCTGGTGAATGTGCCAATCGCCATCGTCTGCAGGGAAATGCATGGCTGCACCTGTCCCTCCTGAGAATTAGAAAACAATGCCCTCCGGCGCGTTCCTCGGGTCATGCCGCGTGTTGTGCGGCATGGTGTCCGTCGTTTCGCTGCCCGTGCTCAGAGCTTCTTCAGGATCCGAATGCAGTGTGCAAGGCCTGAGGCACGGTGACCGTAACGGACCAGTCATGGGGCTCGCTTGCTCGTTAAAACGATGACGGGCTCATCCGATTATGTAAACTATGGCGCAACGTCGCAGAGGCGTGAAACCCGCATAGAGGTGGGGGGAAGGCAGCTGTACGGTAAACCGGCAACAACATTTGCCAGACACTGCATCCTCGATATTCATAAGTTTATTATCAATACCCGTTTACTCCTGTACAGGGTAGCGGGGGTTGGGGGGGGGGTGGAGCCTATCCCAGCCGACATAGCACGCAAGGCGGAGTAATACCCAAGATGTGACGCCAGAACATCACAGGGCGCACTCTTTGGGGCATTCACTCAGCAGGCCGATTAACCTCGGCAGCAGCGTGATTTTGCATGGTGGGGGGAAACCGGAGTACCCGACGAAAACCCACAGACACGGGGAGAGAATACGCAAACACCACACACAAAGCTACCCGAGCCAAGACTCGAACCCTGGTCCATCTTACTGTGAGGCGACTGCGCTACCCGCTGCGCCACCGCGCCACCCACATCCTCGATATATTATCTCTGCATATATGTTATCAGACGATCAGCTATGCTCGACAAGCGGCGTACGTGGCAAAAACTCATACGGAAATGGAGGAAACACACAAGCTCCACACACACGAAGGCACCTGAACCAGGAATCGAACCCAGGTGGTCTTGCTATGAGGCGTGAACATTACCACTGCGCCTCTGTGCACCCACTGACATTTCTTGATGACGGGAAACTTGTACGAGTTTGTGTCGCAGGATTTCATAACCTCGAGCTTGCAAGCTCGCTGGGCGAAAAGTGGAGTGGCTGTGCATTACAATGTTCGACAGACATCAGGTGTTCCCAGCAGTGCCGTGAAAAAATAAAATTGTTCTCTTTTCAATGCTGTCATCAAAGCTGCATTAAGCATTCCGGCAGCCTGTGTTTTAGATGTCATTTTGTCCCGTGGCACCGCAGGGCAGCCGTGGCTGGGGGCACGTTGTGGATTTTCTTTTTCGAATGAGTAATAATAACGATAGAATGCATAACTCACCATGCAGACTCTATGCCTGGTGGTGAAATGAGAGCAGATAGGGGGATGCGTGAGGAATCCGCAGAGAGATGAGGGGAAGGTAACCAACGCAGGCAGTCGGCGCCAACATTTTCCACACAACGTTCTATGTCCAGGGGATGGCATACGTCGCTTTACTGAGAGTAATGAAATCACTTTGTGAGGAATAATGTTATTACAGGAACATCATGTTCAATACACATGTTGTGCCTTTGCATCACCAAATACATAGCGCAGCACAATACTGCGTTATTATTCAATGTCTCGAGCTATTGGCGTATCAAATAAACATTTTAGTTAAAGTGATTTATGATGCACCTCGTTTATGATGTTATCAGCCGATTAATTAACGAGAAAACCTGGAAGAAACCCACGCAGAACAGGAAGAAAACACACAGATGCCACACAGAAAAGCACCTAAGCCGAAATTCGAACATCCTCGAGTAAGACTTTCTTTCTGTGAGGCGCAGATGTCACCTGGGCGGCACGGTGGCCCAATGGGTAGCGTTGTCGCCCCTCAGCAAGAAGCACCTAGGTTCGAACTCGGCTCGGGTGCTGCTTTCTGTGTGGAGTTTGCGAGTTCTCTCCCCGTGTTCGCGCAGGTTTTCGCCGGGCACTCCGGTTTCCTCCCACAGGCCAAAAAAAACATGTTGCTGCATAGGTTAATTGGCTTGCAGACTAAATTGCTCGCAGTGCCCGGTGATGGACTGGCGTCCCATCGTGGGTATATCCCTGCCTTGTGCCCTGTGTCTGCCGAGATAGGCTCCGGCCCACCGCGACCCTGTACAGGACTTAGCGGTTTCTGACATTGAGATGAGATGATGACATGATGAGATGATGAGATGATGAGATGATGTCACCAACAATTCTCATTGTTCTCAGGCCCTGGACTCTTCTTACGAGCAACAGCAGTCGCTTCGATTTCCTTTGACGGCACAGCTCCTCGCTGTGCTCAGCGCCCAGCCATTGTCTCAAACTCCGCTCCGCTAGCCGAACGCTCATCTTCGTTTCCCCAGCGGGGCTGACATCCAGCCAGGTTTACCGTGTAAAGTAATCCGGACAATGGTGTAAGGTACATGCCCGGGACATTTTAAATACGCGACGTGGTTGTCACACAGAGAATTGCAGTGAAGGCTTCTGTAAAATGTTCACGTGCGGATGTGGTCATTGTTATTGCCAGAGGATCAAGCTGACGATGGACGGTTTTATTGTGAACGTGTAATGTACGCACTGCAGCCAAACATCCCCCCTCCATGCACTTCGCAGACTGCTGGGACAAACTCCGCTGGCGAGGTGCTATGTAGCGCGCCACCATACGCGACGGGGGTGGGTGCCCAGCACAGCGTCCGTTATCCTTTGTGGTCTCAGCGTCTGCGTGTACATTGTACCATATGCTGAATTGAGGCTGAGTCGACCTAAGGGAGGCACGGCACCGGTTGAGATGATTTGTCACCGGCGTTGGCCGCCGGGTTCGTGGGGCAGCGGTACCACCGCTGCACAATCACACGCACACGTGTGTTCGGTACACGCGCACGTGTGTTCGGTACACGCGCACGTGTGTTCGGTACACGCGCACGTGTGTTCGGTACACGCGCACGTGTGTTCGGTACACGCGCACGTGTGTTCGGTACACGCGCACGCGTGTTGCGTATACGAGTGCGCGTATGAATGTTGATGAAGACAGCCAATTCCAGTATCAGTCTCGTCGGGGTTTTCTTGAAAACAATTTGTGCCCGCGCTGCCAAAAAGGTCTTGTAATGTAATTTACGCAGTTTTTAAAAAGCGGCTAAGAGCGTTTGTGATCAATAACGCCGGTGCTCTTATGAAAGCGCGCTCTGCGCGCTGCATACAAATACTAAACTTCCACTTGTCTTTGAACGTAATCCTTATCTAACGCCGCACCGCGTGGATTAGATAGGTGTTGTGGGCTTTACACCTACTGGGTGGATAGAGCAGCTGGTACAGATCTTAGAAATCATAACAATTACGATAAAATATTGTTTCAGAGAATAAGAATAATACCATTTATATATTACGTGCGCAAGTTCCCCATGCCCGTGGCAGGAATCGAACCGCCTCCGACAGGACCTTCCCTCTGTGAGGCGTGAATGTCACCACTGCGCCACCCTGCCATCAAATACGGGAAAGCTTGTGGAGATTGTTCAGGAGGGTTCTGCGTTGCGATATTTAACGCGTGCCATTACGAGTCATGTAGGCTTTGTAATGAGCGCAGCTGTCGTTCACTCACACAGAGAGACCCGTGCAGAAGGAAACCACAGACGAGCAGGAACACGGCCACAACTATCGCCGGAGGGTCTCCGTAGCTCTTGCTGACACATTGCCGTGTCGAGGTCTCCTCCACTCTCCTTCGCAGGAGCACTTCGCGAGGCCCATCCTTCGTGAAGGAGAGAGAAGGAACACCCACGGCACAGACAGGACCTTCCCTCTGTGCAGCTACGGAGAGCAATTCTCATCATTACAACCGCGCCGTCACCAGTTTGTCATCACCCCTGCAGACGGTTGATCCGGTTTGGTCGAAACGGGACTCAATAATGCTGGGGTGAAAACCACTCTATAAATGCAATTATTATTGTAATGATGTAGGTTTTCACTGCTCGATACATGATGATTGCTTCGAAAAGCTGCTCTCTCGGGACAGCCGCGTCAATGGCTCCCTCTCCCTCCAGCGCGACGTTTCGCTTCACACGTTAGAGGCATCCTCAGTCCCAGTACTGCGCCTGGAGGCAGTCCCAGTACTGCGCCTGGAGGCAGTCCCAGTACTGCGCCTGGAGGCAGTCCCAGTACTGCGCCTGAGGATGTGTGAGTCGAAACGTCGCGAGGAGAGGCAGCGAACGACGCAGCTGTCCCGAGAGAGCAGCTTTTCGAAGCAATCAGCAATTATTATTATTATTATTGTTGTACCATTTGTCTCTCTCTCGTCACCTGGGAGATGGGCGAGTGTACGTGCGCATGCCAATCGTAGTTTTCTCTTGCCACATCCTCACAAATCCCCGATGCTTATATCACCGGACCAATTACGGGCCATGCATATTTTACGCGTTGATAATAAAACATTCACTTTGAGGTGGCTGGGAGGCCCCTGAGAAGACCGCCGATGGGCCCACGTTGGGAAACTCTAACGGCACGGCGAGCCTCTGGCGCAGAGCACAGACGAGGCGGATGAAGCTGTCACAAGCGTCGGCTGTTACGAATTGGCCGTTCCGAAGCCAGGACGGAACACCGTGAACACAGTGAACGTTTCGTCAGCGATTAAAGTCTTTCCCCTTTAGCTTTTGAAGCGTCGTGGTACGGACACGTGCTCTGTGTTGTACAGATATTATTTTCCAGGATGAAGGAAGAGTGCTTTGTAGTTTTGGGAAGAGAAGAGGTGAGGTGGGGGCCTCTTTCAGAGATTAGAGAAGTGGAGAACAGCAGAACCCCTCCAATGTGTGGCTCCATTACCCCACGACGTGTGTTTTCTGCAGGAGCTCTCGCGTTTGCAAAGACTCCCATTATCCACAGCCCTATTCTCCCTTCTTTCCGCGATTTCCACTGAGTTTTTTTTGTTCCTATTATGTAGCGCTGCTTCCTATTATCTGGAGTGCTTTGGTGGATAATTATTGTCCGAAACTTTCATCCTTCCAGTCGCAATTCTTGTGAAAAAAATGTCTCACTCCGTGGATAATAAGTGGCTTAACGTCACAGGTAAAGGTTGGCACTGTTCATCCCCCAGATCATTACGGATCCTGAGACGGGGATTTCTACAGTGGTTCTGCAGAGACTCTGTGACCTGAGGCTCTGCACTCTGTCAGAACTTCTAGAAATGACGGTCTCTGACTGAGATGTGCAGACTTAAATGCATAGGTGAAGGTCGTGGATCCACCTATACAGATACGCCTATGCATCACAGCGCGGTGGAGAGCGGTGGTGCAGCGGATAGCGCGCTGTGCTACAAACCCATCAACCAGAGTTCAAATCTGGCTTGTGGCCATCAACAGCAGGGGCGACTTTCTGAACAGGCCCTGGGCCTCCTGGAGGTGGCCGTTATTCTTCACTGTTATCATCTGAGTGACAAACACATCTTGTACTTAAAATGTTCTGGGTGCGCGCCTTATGCGT
>JAZEWT010000003.1:42321675-42336003 GCA_036362905.1 Mordacia mordax
TGCATCTCAGCCATAGCCACCCACAGTTACTCCTCCGAAAGGAACTTGGTAAATCAAAATGTCCATTGCTCCAGTATCTCAAGCACCTGGCTTAGAGTGCCATCTAATCAGTCAAGCAATCGTGTCCGTGTTACTATTTAAGTGCCTGAAAGAAGCGAATCGCAATTACGGAGCGACATGTGCAAAGCGTCACACGGTCTCTGACAGTGGCAGAAACCGTGAACAAAGTACGATGATGAGATTTCCTCTCCGTAGGCGTTCTTTCAGGGTGGCCGTGTCGAGCGATCCGTCTCCTTCGCATCGCCACCGCCTCCTACGTTGTCGGCATCATCAGCAACACACAACACAGCTATCCCAAAAGCAAAGCTGTTGTGAGATCAATTTTCACACAGTGGGTTTCCACAACAACACGTGTAGCACTCTGTCTCTCCTGCCCTTTGGAAGAGTGATGTTTCATAACCAGGATATGTCCCTGCTGGAAACTGTGACGTAAATAGAAAAAGGGGTTTATTATATAATGACGCAGATTGTAACGCGTGCAAACCTCATGCCAGGTCATGGACGAGAAATGGATGCGGAGGCGCTCGGACACCACAGAGAAGTGGGAGAAGGCAGATACGCAGTTAACCGGCGTCAGTAATTCCCAGACACTGCGTCCTATGTATTGCGATGTAATTGGCCAAACCCATTGAGAACAGGGGCAGAACATACAAACTCCACACCACAGCAAGGCGCCTGTGGCAGCTATAAAACCACTTTGGGCAGGACTTTGTGTGAGGCCTAGAAGTTACTACTCGACCACCCTTATAATAGTCAATGTGGATTCCCTCATACATGGCGGAACGTTGTTACTGTACGAATGTGGGTGCCACGTGGCGCTCAGACTTGGGGAGGCTTTGCATGACAGTGGTTTGTGTGAGCAGTTGGCCTCGTTTATTTAAACATAGAATTGCGTAATTTGTGCTGACGTTAGGTTTTTTCTACCAAAGTACATTATCTCTGCATACACACATTTGGAAATATCTGTTTAGTACTTCAGTTGTGGAGGTTAAGTAATATGCACTTTCGTTTTCCAAACAGTCTGTTTTCAATATGGATTGGTCATAAACTCCTTAATAAATTGGCCAATAACATCATAACGAAGTGTCTGGCAAATGTTGGCGCCAGTTGACTGCATGGCTGCTTTCCCCTCACCTCTCTGTGGTGTCCTCACGCCTCTGTAATGGTGAAAGTCGCCCTGGATAAGGACGTCCGAAAATAATAATCAATAATTACAGCCATTATTTGACTTTCAGTTAACTCTTCTGATGTTGTTGAATTCCAATTTTTGGGTTCGGTCACGTAAAAAATGTTTGTTGTAAACCCTCCACCACCCGACAACGGCCACTCAGTAAAGTTTGTCAACGTTAACAAAACATGGCCAATTCGTCACTATCTCAGCAGACCTGTGTGTTGGAGAGCAAACTCATAGCCTTTACAAAATAAATACGTTTCGCCATTCAGCACCACGTGCCATTCAGCAGGATGTCCGTCGTTTCGCTTCACATGCTGGGAGCCTCTTCAGCGCTTCATGTTTTGACGAAGGTGCGAGCGTGCGGGACAGCTGATGAGCACACACGCGACCCGACCGTGCGTGGGAGAGTCGCGCAGTGGCGCTGCTCTCACTGATCGATGTTTCAAGAGGTCAACCGCAAATTGGGCCGCGTGGGCGCGCGTCGATTCAAGGGCCGCAGCGGTTGATGTTAGTTTGTGTTAATTGGGGAAAAGCTCGTCTTTGTGTCATGGCACTCTCTGACACGCGGGGGGAGAAATGCTCCAAACTCACCGACACTCTCACCGCGCTGACAATGTAAATGTGTGGTACCGCAGCGATGGGCAGGTGTCCCCCACTCCGTGTCGAGTTGTCGGCGGCTCTCTAGGGTTCGGATTGATGCAAAACCCTGTAGAATATTCATGCAAATCTACAACTGGGCGGAGAAATAGGTCGGCTCAAGAATACGAACACACGGTGTGGCCCAGAGGGTCCTTGAGATCCAGGGTAGAATGCCACGCAGGGTTCCTCCTTGTTGATTAGTGACAAAAAACACGTCTGTTGTGGTGAGGCCCTCTTTAGTGAAAGGCCTGGGGCAAATTTCTACTTGCAACAGCCACCTAACACCCAGATCCCTCTGGGTGGCCCTGCTTGGCCCATGTTCTCAAGTTAAAACAAGCAAAAAAACCCTCACCAATCTCATCATTAACGTAGCAGAAAAAATATATACTTAGCTGTTAGATGCTTTCCTGTTAAGTCAGTGCTAACGATGAATGGCTGTTTTTATTCACGTTGGCACACTATTGGAAAACACAGTTGATAATGTTGTTCTTGTTAAGCTCCGTGTTAAACCCCGTGGATTTGGCAACAGCGGTAGTGCTCTGAGCCAGCCCTCGCAGACAGATGGGGCCTCGACCGTCGACTCGACAGCAAATTGTGCATATTTGGTCATGCGCTCCTTAAATGCAATTATTATTATTATTATTCCTTGCAACGTTGACTGGGCAATGGCAGGGATTTGAACTCTGGCTCCAGCTGAGAATGCAGGCTTGCCAACTTGCAAACCAGAACACCGCACGTTGATTGGTGATGCATTATAATACACAAGCACATTCAGCCACAGAAAATCCTCAACGCATTCGTCAGTAACACTGCAGCCTTAAAAGGACAAGAACATAAAATAGGGCAATAAGACTTCTTCATAGCATGTAAAATAATACTTTATGGAAACCAATCCTGACACATGATATATCCTGATTATAACGTACGAGTATCAACTACATCCGTGGCATTAGGGTTTAGAGAGAGAAAATGCGTTTATCTTTATTCATCAAAGTACCTTACATTTATTATAAGCGCACTCAGACGCCAAGCACACATGGAGCTCTAGTACATTGCGTTTGAATTCTGTTGGTTGTAAATTATCGGGGAAGACTTCTTTTTTCTCATTACAGTGACAACGCAAACACACTCCTTATGCGTCTATGTGGCGCAGCGGTAAGATCTGTCTCTCACAGAAAGAAAAATCCTGCCCGAGACGATTCCATTCCCACATTCGATGCCTTTCCGAGTGGAGTTTGTGTGTTCGCTCACAGTCTTGCGTGGGTTTCCTCTGTGTTCTCCAGTTATCTCCCACAACTAAAAACAAATCCTTGATTAATTGTCCAATAACAACATGAATAAGTGCTACATAACTCAACGGTTCCTTCCAGCTTTAGATACAATCTGGCTGACTGATATTGGACGCAGTGTCTGGCAGATGTTGACACCAGCCGACTGCGTGGCTGCCTTCTCCCCACCTCTCTGCGGTTTACTTGTGCCTTCGTAGCCGTATCTACTCCATGACCAGGCGTGGAATTTGTGCGTATCCTAAATCGCAATATTATTACGTGTGGCGCGGATTTTCAGGAGAATGGATAATAGCCAAGTCACCTTTGCTCGTGGCAACGTGACATCATTAACGTGAGTTAACAATCATCTTAGCCAGTATTGTTAACCAGCCATTATAATTTTTCATATTGAGTAAAAAAAATGCCCCTTTAGGGGCCTTCTGGTCATGAGAAGGCTTGGGGAGTGAGTTTTTGTAATGTCGCCGTTCCTCCTGTGTTGAATCAGGAAGAGCTGTTGTTTTGCTATGTGGTTCATAGTTTGGCTTACACGGCCACAATCATACTACTGTGGCTTTAATTTACCATCCGTGGTAATTTACATACTAAAACTTACTTCTGTTGAGGAGGCCTTGCTAATCCGTCAGCGAAAATGAGACGTGACTTGCAGGCAAATCAGTAGAGGGAAAACTAGGTAATTATAAAGCACAAATTGTTGCACGTAAGACATTTCTTGTTACGTAAATTAGTTTTTTTCTTGTTTATTGTTGCATGTGCATCCTGGTATGGTACTGGTGTGACACTAAATAAATGTACGGGTAAAGCGTTGCATTGGCTTATGGGCTGCGTGTTTGGTTTTCATTATATGGGCAAGTGGTATGTAACACAAAACTAAACTTTATGGATGATTCACAATAGTAAATATCTAAACAGCTCTGGCTGTGTTGCACTGGAGCATTGATTTATGGAAATGAAAGTAAAATAATGAAAAATATTTTACGCAATAGTTTGTACGTTCAACAAAAGAAACAATTCGTATCGGTGTACGATGAATACACCGTGAAGCATTTTTAGAACTGGTAAGTAATTCGGTAAGTAAATAGCAGAAAACACAGAATTCACAGGCTCTATGATTATTGTAAACATGTATTAAACGATGATGAATATTTTCACGCGTGCAAATTCCACCCATAATTATGGACGAGTCATAGATATGGAGGCGAGAGGAAATGGCAGAGAGTCAGCGAGTGCCAACCTGCCAGACACTCCTTCCTGTACAGAGTACTTGATATAACGATGTGGGTTTTCACGGCTCGATGCATGATGATCAGTACTTGATGTTATAGGCGATTCATTATTGAGATTGTTTCGGTTGTTTTAGCTGTTGGAGGAAACGGGAGAACCTGGAGGAAACCCAAGCAGAACAGAGGGAGAACACGCAAACGCCACACAGGAAGGTGCCTGAGGCGGAAATCTATTGCCTCGGGTAGGACATGCTTTCTTTGAGGCGCAGATGTTGCCGTTGCGCTGCCTTACCGCCCTAATAATATGTTTTATCATCGTCATCAGCATCAGCGTCATCATCTCTCCAGGAAGGAGTCATGTCAGTGAGCTCCACTCTGCTCCATGGTTTACCGTTCTCTATCGATGGCGAATCCCAGCCATGCCACGCTTTTACGCTGCTTGGCACTCTCTTCAGCTTCTGTTCCATTTGTCATCAGGCTCCGTGCAGACCTCTAATATTAAGCTCCATCAAAAGCTGTCAACTCACTCACACCCCGACAGAAATATGACCGAATCAACTTGTCTAATATTTGTTTAATAGATAGTTCTATCGCACAAAGAAAAAGTAAATTGGTCGAACTCTTGGAGTGGAGCACTGATTAACAGTGGGCTTCTTCACATTAGTGCTTAACAAGTGGCAAGGTGTGGTTTGCGAAGTTGTGAGAGAGAGTTTGTTCAACTGGAGATTGGTTGGCAGGTGGCACAGAGACATTGACAGTCAGGTTACACTCGCAAGCGCATTAGTTGCAGGCGCAGGTCTGAGAGCCTTGCTCATTAATATTCATCACTTCGCTTGCAGCTTAACGTCTTGAATAGCATGGCGATTTCCCGATGTAGTTTTTTGTAAGAAAATTGTTTTGGGGGGATTTCTGTGAAAGCATTCTCACGGCTTTTAATTGTCAAATAGAGATATGAATGAGTTGGAGGTGCGTCCTGTGGCTGGCCTCAATGCCTTCCCTGATTCTGTTTTTTGTCCCATCTGCATATGCACGGATAGATAAGTGCCTCGCCTCAGGATATAATTTGCCTGCACAGTTTATACAGACGTCGTGTACATTGGACAAAATTGCCGTGGGCAAACTTGAATGCGATTTGCATGCTTACAAAAATAGTTGTATTTAGGCGGCATGGTGGCGCCGTAATACATCTCCACCTCACAGATAGAGCCCTGCCTGAGGCAGTTATATTTCCATCATTTGCATTTTTCTGTGTGGAGCTTTCTGTGTTATCTCCTTATTCTGCGTGGGTTTCTTGCGAGATTTCTGGTGTCCTTCCACAATAAACAAAAAACACTAATTAATTAATTGGCCAATAACAATATAAGGAGCAGTGTTTGGCGGGTTCGCATTAACTGACATCATCCCCCCTCAGTTTACCCTGGCTTCCTATGCGAGTCTTGTCCATGACCAGGAATCGGAATTGTGTTATAATTTACGTTATTATTTGTATGCGCTTTATGACAACGAGAGTAATCAAATAAACACGTTATTTTGAAACAGATTATTCGTTTTTCAGAAACTTGACTTTGGCGAGTTATCTGAGTTTTTGCTGAACAAATATTGGCTGTGCCCTGACATCCAAGTTTATATCAAAATAATTAACATCTCCTTCCCTTATTTGTGGGTCCACATGAGAAATTCGAGTAATGTTTACACAACTGATTGGCAGCACGATCTCCAAGGATTGCAATTTATCAGCATGATTGGTTGATCCAAAATAAATCTCTGGACCGGTTTCAACATGCAGAGTTTCTCATGGGCAGAAGTACACTTGCTTGACCAATGTTAGTGATGTGCAAGCTGTTTATGGGCAGAGGACCCCTCTGTGTAGGAATTGGATCTCAATCAATCACACAACCACCTACTGCACAACATGGAATAATCACTGAGGGTCACAGTGGACAATCGTGGTACAGTGAATGTTCTGTGATACCCTGGCCGCGACGCCTCTCTCCAGGACTTGAACTCGTCTCGCCGCCAGCGTATTGAGTTCCGACGCGCGCAGGAGAACACGTGGTGGTGTGCTGCTCGAGACGTTGCTCTCACCAGCACTGACCGCACACATGCCAGCATTCACTCCAACGAGCAGACCGGAGGCTTCTGATTTTTCCGATGCTTTATTAAACCCTAACTAACACAACACAACACCATGACGACCGGGTAACACCACACACTGTATCCTACCCTCCCCGCGCTTCGCGCGCCAATCACTCGGCTACTCAACTACATCCTGACGTGGGTTCCTGACCGTCTCCCTATCGGAACTTCGTCTTGCGCTTCCGCACCTCGCCTTAACCCCACCCCCCCAGACGTCACCTCATCACGTCACATCACGCCATGTCCTACCCAATCACATTCTTCATAACCTCATTCTCTTCCAGCCAAATCTCCAGCCCCTCAGCGAGCGCCATCATAGCTGTCCTCACCTGACCTCCCCCCGTCACCCCGGGTGACCCTAACCCCACCTGCCCACCCCGGCATGGCCGCCGCTATGCACCTGGCACGGCACGAGGCTTGATACCACAGTTCGATACTTGGGAAATTGACAGCCTGGAAATTGTCTGGCATCTGGCCCAGATATTGATCACTCCTTGCCTCTAGGGTTATCTTGTTATGAGTAGTATTATGTATCATGTATAGTAACGTATCGTGTAGAGTATAGTAGTGTATCGTGTATAGCAGAGTATCATGTATAGCAGTGTATCGTCTAGAGTATAGTAGTGTATCGTGTATAGCAGAGTATCATGTATAGTAGTGTATCGTGTATAGCAGAGTATCATGTATAGTAGTGTATCGTGTAGAGTATAGTAGTGTATCATGAAGAGTATAGTAGTGTATCGTGTATAGCAGAGTATCATGTATAGTAGTGTATCGTGTAGAGTATAGTAGTGTATCGTGTATAGCAGAGTATCGTGTATAGTAGTGTATCGTGTAGAGTATAGTAGTGTATCGTGTATAGCAGAGGATCATGTATAGTAGTGTATCGTGTAGAGTATAGTAGTGTATCATGAAGAGTATAGTAGTGTATCGTGTATAGCAGAGAATCATGTATAGTAGTGTATCGTGTAGAGTATAGTAGTGTATCGTGTATAGCAGAGTATCATGTATAGTAACGTATCGTGTAGAGTATAGTAGTGTATCGTGTATAGCAGAGTATCATGTATAGTAGTGTATCGTCTAGAGTATAGTAGTGTATCGTATATAGCAGAGTATCATGTATAGCAGTGTATCGTGTATAGCAGAGTATCATGTATAGTAGTGTATCGTGTAGAGTATAGTAGTGTATCATGAAGAGTATAGTAGTGTATCGTGTATAGCAGAGTATCATGTATAGTAGTGTATCGTCTAGAGTATAGTAGTGTATCGTGTAGAGTATAGTAGTGTATCGTGTATAGCAGAGTATCATGTATAGTAACGTATCGTGTAGCATATAGTCGTGTATCGTGTATAGCAGAGTATCATGTATAGTAGTGTATCGTGTATAGCAGAGTATCATGTATAGCAGTGTATTGTGTAGAGTATAGTAGTGTATCGTGTATAGCAAAGTATCATGTATAGTAGTGTATCGTGTAGAGTATAGTAGTGTATCGTGTATAGCAGAGTATCATGTATAGTAGAGTATCGTGTAGAGTAGTAGTGTATCGTGTAGAGTACAGTAGTGTATCGTGTATAGCAGAGTATCATGTATAGTGTAGTGTGTGCTGTAGATGATTAGTGCTGTACTGTCAGTGTTTCCGAGTATGAAGTGATGTCATGTTAACGTTTAGGTATGCTCAGTGGCAACTACAGTGTGGATTGCATACATGCCTCCTACTGTACATTATTTATACACTATACACTATTTGTCTTCTACTGTAGATTATTTCCAAATACCTTCATAATTAACATATGTTTTCTTTGTTTATATTTACATTATGTGGCAATATGTACAGCATTTACGGGTGGTACAGGGGAGTGATATTAGAGTGTGTTAGAGTAACGTCCATTAGCCCGCTCTATTCGCTCATCTTGCGTTCCTCTGCTCCCGAGGCGCCGGATTTATCGGACTTTAATTTTACTTAAAGTAAATAAATAATGCTTCATTTTAGTATTTGTGTTTGCACATAACATATGACATGTTAAGAATTTCTCTCCACAGCCGTTCTTTCCAGACAGCCTTGTCGAGCGCATCATCGGGCATTCACACGCCTGATGATGCCTCCAACGTGGCAGGCGAAACGTCGCGAACGAGACAGGAGGCGCGCTCGACACGGCTCTCCTGAAAGAACGCACTGCAAAGCGATTCAAATGCATCGAGCTGGCACAACCCACATCATCACATATAGAGTATTGTTTTAGACAAACTGTGAGCGGCACGGCCTTCTGGGAGTCCATCGTACCGAGGAGTTTGAATCAAAGGAACTCCCACAGACATCGTATTTACAACAGCCGAATATAACTCTGCAGCTGTGCAACGCTCACACGAATCCTACCGCTTACTGCGTTGCTGAGATTAGATTTGGAACGTTGTTCTATTCGTGTGTCTGTTAACGTGTATGAGTGTGGATTGAAAGTTGATGACTAGATGCCCTGCTACAGAAGATGCAGGGTAGTGGTCTCCAATAAGTTAAAACATAAAATCAGTTTGTAATCAAAACACAAAATCTACCATGAAAAGAAGCTACTGAAACCCTAAAAATGTATGCTATGCGTAAGACCGATTCTAATTTTCGGATCAATTTCCAAGTTGGGCCCGGAATCAAGCCCTGAGTTGATGCCACATTTGACTACAACACTGCATGGTGACGCTATTGCATAGGAGTCCATAACGACTACATTGAGATTGGCTGTTCAAGACTCCGGGATCGAACTGTTGTTCATGATCGACTGGTGCTTGGAGACCACTGATCTAGGATGAAAAATAAACTCACTGCTCTCCCACCTCTGCCAACACCACGCCGCTTCGTTTCGATTTGAATCGGGAACCGATGCCAGAGTAGCTCTGACGGACACCCGGAAGAACCGCTGCGGAGAGCAATTCTCGTAGAGCCATGAACACCAATATCAGTAATATGTACTGTTTACATATATAACTTTTACACGTGCTACACGCACAATGATGCATTGAAATCAGGATGCAATGATACAAACAGGGTATTTGACCATACTAATTCAACTGTCGGCAGCTAATAATAATATTTATGAACTTGGTAAATGCGTTGTCAACATATATTCAAGAATCTGTGCACGTAGCTAATTCCACATTGGTTCGTGTGCTGAAACTTCCGCAAGCCGCGTGTTGAACGTCCCATGCTATCATTAGGCACGACTCGGTAATGGGGCGGCGCGGCGGCCCAGTGGGGAGCGCTGTCGCCTCCCCCTCACAGCAAGAAGGTCCCGGGTTCGAGTCTCGGCTCGGGTGCTGCTTTCTGTGTGGAGTTTGCATGTTCTCTCCCCGTGTCCGCGTGGGTTTTCGCCGGGCACTCCGGTTTCCTCCCACAATCCAAAAAAAATGCTGCCGCATAGGTTAATTGGCTTGCAGACTAAATTGTCTGCAGTGCCATCGTGGGTATATCCATGCCTTGCGCCCTGCGTCTGCAAGGATAGGCTCCGGCTCACCGTGACCCTGTACAGGACTAAGCGGTTTCTGACAACAAGATGAGATGAGACTTGGTAGCGTTGTCAGGGTCCACGCAATGTGGTGACAAACGATTAAACTTCCCACGAACTGTGGCTGCTGCCCTTTGCCTGCCCCCTGCCTGCCCCTCTCATGCCTGGCAATATTAATTCACACTCGGATGTGGGAAAGTGCGTCTGTAATGACGACACAATCTCCTGCACTGTGCTCGACAAATGCAAAGTAGAACCGCATTCTGCGGGCTGTAAGATGCTTTAGAAATGAAGGGTTCTATAAATGTGGTCTCGCTCAAACACAGTGGTCCGCCTCGTAACCTTACCAATCTGTTGGGGTGAGCGCTGTTAGCGAGCACCTTCGATGAAGGCCAGCACAGCACATGACTGACTACCGCCACGCCTGCCCGTCCAGAGTGCTTGTCACCCGAGGGCCGCAGAGCGGTGCACAGAACTGCGGAGAGAATGTATTTGAAGCGGTGAGTCGATGCATCTGTTCGCACGTCAGGCCTCTTCGCGCTCTCGACCCCTCTCGTCTCTCATCACCGTTCTGTCGTAAACTCACAACAACCGTCACGCGGTTCGGGATGACACAAACCTGGCACGAAACGCACGCGAGGCGCAAAGGGAGAGCAGCACCGCGTTTGATTGATTTGTTCGGCGCAAAGCTATGATGGGGGCGCATTTTGGTGGACTCCGTGGGGCGCTTGCAACTGACACTCAGACATTTTTCATGGATAATGGGTCGGGCCAGCGTATAAATGTTCACATCCAAGTGATGGACGCTTGCCAATGGTTTTCCTCTCTTCCCAATTTGCGCTGCATTGTTTTAAAGCTCGCTCGCCCGTTGTGAGCAGCTTTCCTAGTCGCAACTTTGTGATCGACTTTATTTGAGTCTCGATGCATTATTGGTCATCATCATCATCATCATCGATGCAGTTTACCTAATGACGTTTGACACGAATTGAATTGATCGCGGAGCGATGCCTCCTCGGTGATTGGGAGAGAACTCAGATGCGAGGAAACAGCAGACCGTTGGAGAGTGGGAAGGTGGACACGCGATCAGCCGGCGCCAACATTTGCCAGACACTGCATCTTCTCAATTGTGAACGGTGTCGGCCGCTTAATGAATTCGCCTGCGTGAAGGTAAAGGCGCAGGCCTGCAATGTCGAGCTCACACTGCTGCTGGTGGATGGGAGACAGCCCCTGCAGCTTTTTTTTACTAATTATTAATCCTTCGAATGAGAGAGGAAATGAGAATAAATTGTTACATCAAACAAAAAAGCAATATTTGGTAAAATGCTGACACTGTAAGATATAAATAAAGCTGACAATTATATTTTCTGCTGACGCATCGGCAATGCAGATGCTGTTATGAACTAGAGATCAGTGTTAACCTTTCAGTCTTCTTCTTTCATAAGACAAGGTGAAAATTGTAACGTTGTGTCTATTAAGGTTAACCTTTCGGTTCGATGCTGAATTAAACAACTGCAGTGTTGCGCTTATATATGATTTTTGGTCAGGTCTTTTTTTTAAATTGCTTTTCATGTGGACATGCGCGTTTGAACTCCCTTTGTGAAGATGCTCGTTTAATTTCGCCACACTTTCGAGCAGGGTTTCACTTTATTCTCGGCATCGCTGATTTATCACCACATTAACATACAGTTATAAAACACGGGTTACGTGTGACCTATAGCTGGACAAAGCCACGCTTTGCAATGCCCTGAAACTCTGAGACAACGGTGCTTAAACATAATCTCGTGTAATTTGCCAGCTTTACCAGGCACTGCCAGACAGAATACACAAGAAACACACGTTGTGCAAAACGGTTTATAAGTTAGAGAGTGGAATCTCTTCAACGTGAGCTCCTGAGTATTTTAGAATAATAGCACCGTGGCGCAGTGAGTAGCGCTGCTGCCTCACAGCGAGGGCCCAGGTTCCATTACTGGCTCAGTACCGCCGGACCACTGTTTTTGCTTGGTACTCCGGTTTCCTCCCAGAGTCCAAAGACATGCTGCTGCTGCGGCCTGGAGCAATTGGCCTACTGACTATATTGTCGCCAGTCCCCTGCGATGGACTGGTGTTCCATCCTGGATATAACCCTACGTTTGCCAGAATAGGCTCTGGCTCACCGTGACCCTGGACAGGATTAAGTGAGTACTTATAATAAAAAAAAGATAATCTATCACTTACTGCACGTACAGTATTAATTCATTTTCAAAGAGCGAGCCGCTCAGAGGTGCGAGTGCCTGCAGAGAGGCGGGGGAAGGCAGCTATGCTGTAAGGCGCTGCCAACATTTGCTATGGAAGCATCCCAGAGTACCCGGCGAAAACCCACGTGGACACAGCGAGAAGATGCAAACTCGACAAAGAAAGGTAGCCGAGCAGGGACTCAAACTCAGGTCTTTCCTGCCTTGAGGCACGAGTGTTACCACTGAGAGTAAAAACAGGCTGCAGCGGCACGTGTGCTGTCAAACAGCATCCGGCTACAGCTTGATTTCACGCACAGCACTCGCACGCAGAGCAACAGTGTCTTTGCAAGATAAGTAGGGTATCTGACCATATCATTGCATGCGCTCTCATATCGTACGTGGGTTTTTCTGATGGATTCTGAATAGCTTATTTACAAAACCCAACAAAACGTCTGGAGTGGCCTCTGGAAGATTTGACAAAACCGGTCGGGTCCCGATTTTGCGTGTTTATGATAAACATCGGCTTGTTTGATCCTTTAGAGAGTCACGGGTGATCGGAGCCTATCCCGGTTGATACAGCATGCAAGGTAGGGCTATACTCATGATGGGACGCCGATCCATCACAGGGCACCGGGGGTGCTGTTGTCAGCAAGCCAGTTAGCCTAGCTAGCATCAAATCTTTCGACTATAGGAGGAAACTTGGGCACCCAGCAGAAACCCATGCAGACCTCGGGAAATGTGCAAACTCCTAATAGCAAGGCCATGCGATCCGGGATGCCGTATTTATATACCGACGGTTATCTGAATACAGTACGTTCTATTTCCAGGCACGCTCACATCATTGGCAAGCGATGCTTGAACTTGTCCAGAGAACATCCTTCCCAAGCCTGGACAAGTGTGGTCAAACAAATCCCATGACAGGCACGGGGTGTGCGAACGTCTCACCTGGCAGTGGATTGACCCAACGCTGCAAGGCTTACTCGCCCGTCTATGGGTCTGGGTTAACGGGGCTCTCCCAAGAGAGTACTGGGACTTGGGGACAAAGTATTATTAATTTAATATTTGGGGTTCGCGTAGGGGGCAGAATAGTTTCCCGTGGTTTGTAGTCTGCAGAGGCCAGAGGGGGTTTGTTTAAAGTCCACAAAGCGTGCCCCCACTGCTGGAGAACGTGTGACTGAGAGCAGTGCGCGCTGCTTATTTATAATGATATCGTGCGGCATTGGTAAAGGTAATGGGAGGGGGGAGGGGTTGCGACTGTCATCGTGGTGGAAATGGGTCCTGAGTGTGACGGTCTTTAGAGCCACTTACATTGAGTCGGCTATCGATGCCTTCCACGTTTCCCGCAAGCACTTGTCATCGCAACTGCAATCCACCCGCCACGCTTCATAGAGCGCTGTTGTCATCGCGCCTGTTTAAAACCCCATTGTTGCTTCGTCGCCGCTCATCAATGAGAGCTGATTTCACTGTGAGCGCGCTACGGACGTAAACGCTTTTGAACGATGTCTCGTATTAACGATGCCGTGATTGATAATTGACTCGTTTTAAAGCGCATTTCGTCCAAAGGTCACAAGGCGGTGAGCGTATCTTGTTAATTTCATTTAAACATGTTAGGTTGTGTTATTAAGCCTTATATTGACTTAATGTTCCGTGAACATTACGATTTTACATTTCATCATTTGTGATGGAGCTTTAAGAGAATATTGTATTTGGTGGTTTTTCAAGTGTTCCTTACAATTAGACTCGTGGCCTTTAATCATCATCATTATCATTTATATGATTGATTCACTAATGGGGTTCTACCGTTTGTAGTCCTTATCACCCTGTATACTGTTTTTGTTTCCCAATATTAGTTTGCGTGGTGCTTTGTGACATTTGTGTTGTTAATAATTAAAATTATTATTAGTCTTGGTGGTGATGTCTCCACTGCTGTTCGGGGTGAGCAGTGCTGCCATCTCACAGCAAGCAGGTCGAGGGGTTCGATTTGTGGCTCGGGTGCCTTTCTGTGTGGAGTTTTCATGTTCTCCCCATGTCTGCGTGGGTTTTTTGCTGGGTACTCCGGTTTCCTCCTACAGTCCACATATATGCTGCCCTGGTTAATTGGTCCG
>JAZEWT010000003.1:42346686-42365391 GCA_036362905.1 Mordacia mordax
TATAAGAGACAGGCACGCACACGGCGGGGGACACGAACAGCACGCACACGGCGGGGGACACGAACAGCACGCACACGGCGGGGGACACGAACAGCACTCACTCGCGAGGCTCGCTATACGAGTGCTCCAGTGAAAACGCATAATGTTTTAAAATCACAAGGCAGTAGTATTGTAGCAGCGTTAAATAGGGCGTCCGTGTGTGTGAATGGTGCAGCGTCGCGCGTCTGCATTAGCAGTCGGCAGCAGCAGCAGCAGCAAGCAGGTCTGCACCACTTCGTAACGACGTCGTTTGAAGTCTTGAGTCCGTGCACAAAGCGTAGGCAGGTCTAAAACAATATCATTACGGAGTTATACAATTGTAAACAGTAACACTGCCGTGTGTGTGTCAGCAGTCATAGCAGTATTGAGCTGCTCGCCTCAGCGCTGTTCTCAGATTGTACTGCATCACGATGTGTTTCCCCAATGTCTAGCGGTGCACACGTGTGTTGGTAGACATCTCGGTTAAAGGTTACGTTGATGTTTGTGGGCGCCGTGCGTTGCTGTACTTGAGAAGACGGCAGCGCGATGTTGTGCCTGAGAGGCCTAGCCGGCGTGGGCCCGACGCTGCGCACCGGTGCTCGGATAGCGGCGCCAATGGGTCGAGTGGCGCCTTCCTCGGCGGAAGCGGCCACGCGCGGCCCCCTGCCTTCCCGCGGAGAGAGTAAGGCGCTGGCGCTGCGGTGGGTCCGCGCTGTCATGATGTCTCTCACACATGTTTGGAAGTGGTCAAGGTTAACGTGAGAGAGAGGTTGTAAAACTCGGCAACATTATTATCATCAGCAGCCATGGGCAGTCGACCGCTACGTGAATGCCGGCTCAGTAAAATCCCCCCTTGATCATTAGGTGTTCATCGAAGCCCGCTCTCAGAACCAAATGAAGGCATCTCGAGGATTATCAGAATTAATTGGTAATGTAAGCTAAGGAAGAGAAAGCCTGTCTGACACAATGTCTGACATTACCAATAAAAAAGTTATTGTTGTTATGCTGTTTATATGTTGTTGTTTTGACGTGTCGTTCTCCCCAAAGCTCTGTGCAGCGCTTTGTGACCCTCGGGTGAAACGCGCTCTATGAATGCAATTATTGTTATTAATCTCTCAGTGAGCCTCAAGGCGCCTTATTTTGTCTGGCTATCTGAGGCACTCTCATTACCGCAGCGAGGACAATAATCAAGGAGATGGAGCTATGACAGATCAAGTACAAAGGTGCTCGGTGAATTGTTACGTTGGCTTAGGGATGTTTTCATCTAGCAGTGGCTTGATCATGGCTAATGACAGCTCAGCGAGCCAGTTCCGAGCACCTTTACCATGTTTGATTTCAGTGGTAGAGCCCAAGGCCCTGAGCTAGAATAAACAACAACCGGCTAATTGTTAATAGCCGAGGTAGAGAGCCACACAGGCTCGTTTATGTTAATACAGCTTTAATAATCGGAATGTTTGATCACGTCCGACTTTAAAACACCAAATATTAGTCTGGCTCTCTGAGCATCTGATATTAACAATGAATGATAATCCTAAAGTTGTATAAATCTGACTTGTGAGCATCGTATAATAACAATGAATGAAAAGAATTATAGCTATTCCCTCTTGTGACTGGGTACTTGGCAATAGCTGAAGCTTAAACAATCCTAGAGATGTTTTTTTCTGACTCTTTCATTATCTGGCACTAACACAACTTTCAAGAATCCTAATAAGTGCTTTGGCCACTTTGTACCAAACACTTCCTTAAAAGAAATCGACCACACATCTGCACGCAGGATGTTCCTGAATAAGACTGCTGTGTCCTTTCACAAAGACGTTGGCAATCACGTGATACTCGAAAATGTTACATTAGAAACTCCGAGTTGTATAGCGTTATTCAATTTACTTAAGTATATACTTTGCAGTCTCAGCCAATTTATTATCCTGTACCTTTGATTTTGCAGTCAAAACATTCAGTATTTTGTTTTCTCATTACATGTTTAAGAAATCGAACTTGCCTTTCTGAAACAGGCTATCAGAATGGATTGAGGCCGTCTTGTAATACGTTATTGTTTTTTTAGTGTTTTTTTTATTGTAATGATGTAGGTTTTTATTATTATTAATACCTCCCTAATCCTATGCAGGGTTTCTGCACCTGGTATATATATGACCATTACCAACGTTGCTTACTCATTTGCTCTTTATTTTGATCCTAACTTTTGTTCTTGAACCGAAAAATGAAACAATATGTAATCTATGAGTACTTCTGCCAGTGTACATATGTAAAGAGTAGAAAAGGTTTTTACCATTTCTGGAAATTATGCAGGTGTTAAGATCTTAAAACACCAAAATGGACACCTTTCACAAAGTGTCTAGTTTGCAAACGTCACACATACTTGTAGCAAAATATGGAAACAGGAAGCTTTGATAACGTATGCATTGCCCTTCAAACTGATTGGCCTACACCAGACACGGCTTTCTTTTGAGCCTGATTGTCAGTGTTAGCCAGATGTTGCCAAAAGGCAGTCCGCTCAGAACAATGCAGATATCAATGCTTAGCTCAGGTCGAGCTGTTCAAGCTATGGGTACTTTTGCCAGTATACATATGTTAAAGAACAGAAAAGGGTTTTGCCATTTCTGGCTATTATACGGGTGTTAAGATCTTAGCAGCCAGCAGTTCTTCTCTTTACAAATATGTAATGTACGTTGTGTTTTGAGATGTCACAAGTGCATGCTCTTAACTTTCGGGCCAAGGTCTGTCAACTCGCTTATCAATTTAATAGTGGTGCAGTAGTTTACGCACCACTGCGAAACACAGCAACTTTGTTTCGGCTAATGGGCATTGATAATACTACTGTCAAGCGGTATCTAAATATGTCCTGCGTGTGCACAATGTGAATCGCACGAAAAGAGTAAATGTTGCAGCAATTGAAATTGAGTCCTTAGTATAGAAAAGCTGAGGGGCGGGCGTGGTGCTGTTTACACCATCACCACTACCTTGTGTGCTGTGATGACCTTAATCGGTGTTCAGCACTTTTTTCAATAGTTTCTAATGGACATATGTGAGTCTTATCCTTTTGATGTCTGTGCGCGTGTATAAAATGTACATATCTGCTTGTGTCAGCAATGTTTAGATATATACATGTATATAACTGCTCAACGATTGTGCCATCTCTGTCCCTTCATGTGCATTTCCTTGTATTCCATCACCAGCAGTTGTTATGAATTATAATATTGCTCCTTGATAATTATCTTACCTTTAATTACAGATCTTTCTCTGGTTTGTGTATTTTTCTCATTTCTTCTTCTTCATGTGTCTTTGCTATTTGAGTCATCGTTAAAATGTTGACACAGAGTAGTAATATTACATATGCCATACTAATTAGCCAGTTATTTTATCATGGAATATAAATGAGTGTAGGGGTGACCCAATTCAGTAAAAAACACACACAATTGGCACTTTACATAATTGCTGATTCCTTGTGGAATTTAACCTGCTTGTATTGTCAAGGATCCTGTACACAGGCCACTTACATAAAAGGTGCGGTTATATTTAATAACATAGTAGTTATAATTGTTAGCTTCTAAGTGGTTATATTTTATGGCTTTTTAAATGTCTACCATTGTGTTTTGGGGAGAGGACCAGTGGAGAAATTCTTATCACACTGCAGTGAACCAGGTCACATGCGTTCGATTCCTGGCCACGGCAAACAGTGTTGGGTGATGTTTGAACCAATCCTGGGCCTCCACCTTTACAATGTCCATACTGACCAGCATGGTGGCGTTCGCGGATATTACGCCGAGATAGCACTATAAATACAGTGGTGCTGATCATTCGTACACTGTATACGCCTTCAATATTACAATGATACGTTTTATAAATTATACTGCCCTATCATTTTTCAATAACGTTCGCCATCTTAATTGGGCAAGGATAACACTGCAAGGCAGGTACCCCCCCCCCTAACAATTAAAATTAATTAGTAAGAATGTGTTTAAAGCTTGTGCTCTATAGGGTGCAAATCGTAAATATATTTGTTCTAGATTGTTGTGAAATAAGTGATTTACATGCAAATTCCATTGCTAACTTTACAAACGTTCCTTTCACTTCTAAAAAAAAAATGTGCCTTGCGATGTACTGGAGTCACATCGTGGGTTAGGTCTTGCCTTTTGCCGTATCTTTACCGGGAAAGGCTGGGCCCCCCCGCGACCCTGTATAGTATTAAGCAGGTACTGATACTGACTGATTGTCCATGTCTTGACAAGGATCAGTTACTTTAGGAAGCTGAACCTTTTGCTTGTAAAGGTGGAGTTAAAATGAAGGCTAAGCAAATATAATCCAAAATTCCACCAAATGAAGTACAATATACCTATATTCTGACGTGCTGTAAATGGCCATCATGTGATTGCAATCTTTACTTCTTCCAAAGCTTATGTTGTTGTGTACATACCTTTCTGTGTTAGCTCTTTTCTCTTGCCATAATGTATGTTTCTTCAAGGAGAATGAGTGAATGGAAAATGAATTGGCATTGAACTTTTTATTGTTTGGCTTCGTTCATTTTATCCGAGAAAAGTAATATCCCTATGTCACTTGCAGGTTTAATAAAGTGTAATTTTATACCTCTAAAAGAGTGGACACACGGTTCTTTTGATAACATAAGCATTTACTGTATTGGATCTGTCTTGACAGCTAGGAACCCTTTCAAAGAAAAACACTGCAATATCATTAAAATTGCCAACTGATGAGCGTTGCATTTCCCACGCAAGTCTGCGGATGACATTTTATGCTTCGCTGGTCTGGAGTGCCCATAACCGCGCTTTGTCACGTGTGCTTTTCTGTCCATTTCTCACCAACGGGCCGGCGATGCCGTGTGCCCTTGCAGGATGGAGTGTGCGAGCCTCGCGAGGGGCATGGCGACGGGCGGCGGGCACGACGCTGCGGGCTCCCCCCCTCCGCAGCACCGCAATCGGCTGATGCTGGAGAAGTCTCCATACCTGCAGCAGCACGCGCACAACCCTGTCGACTGGTGAGGCTGCGTGGCGACTCCCCTGCTTCTCTTTCGTATTGCCTCCTGATCGTCGTTGGCCATGGTATATTCCTTATTTTGAAAGTTATTGTTCGTTTAAACGGTCGCTATCCGTGTTGACCTGGGTTGGTCGGTTGCTCTCCAATTGTGGGGGGGTATCTAAGCAGACTTTTACAGCTGGGTGCCAATCCTGATGTCAACTTCGTTTAGTCAGAGAGTCTTTGGATCGTTATTTGTCTGGAACCTCCCCCAGACGTGTTCACCAAGGGAAGGGAGACCCTAGTGGGAGTCGTGGACTCCAGACCTATTCTCCAAAGGAGACCCGAGCAGGAGTGCTAGACTCCCCATACCTGTTCACCAAGAGAGACCCTAGCAGGAGTGGCAGGCTCCAGGTGACATAGCTTTTGGGGTTCATTGGAACATGCAAACCCCTTCTCCACGAGAGTAGTTCCATCCATGTTAGGTCTATTTTTCACGGCTTCAAGAAAATTAGTACTATACCGCGCTGTAGTTCTTTTAATGATTTGCCAGGGTAAATGACAGTCATTCTGATAAGTCTCATAATCAGGCATGATTGATCCACTCCAGCGTGAAAGCTTCCCCCAAGCCACTGACAACTCCCACAATCTCACGATGTAGAAATCCATATGACTCATACACGCTTCCGATTCCATGGACTTCGTTTTGCGTGTTTGCCATTTTGACTGCCACTCCATCGTTATCCTCGGCCACCGTGTTGTGACGAATCCTGAACAAGCCCACTTAGCTTTCTTAACAATCTGGGATCTCCTCTACCATTGCTTCTTGGAGCGTCAGCCCAACGACTTGTTGTAATCTCTTTAACCTAATTTTATCTTCTTCTGTGGCACTTTTTACATTTTACGTTTTAACTCGCTGACTTGTGGAGTGTTGAAATTTCTATACGTAATGTAGTTTGTGATGTTTTCAATGAAAGACACTATATAAAAATACAATTATTTAACAAATATATGCTTTATAGTTGAAAGCACCCACCTCTATAAACGCTTTGTTGTACACTCTTCAGCTTTAATTTTCTTTGTCCTTGCTCTTGTCTCTGATCCCCATGTCAATAGCAAGTAACTGGAGACACCTGAATGAGTGTCGATGAACATAGTCAGATATTCAGATAGAGTGACCCATTAAGATACAGTTTGTTAGTGTTGGCCCTTATAACGATTGTTGATATTAAATTTCACGGTGCTGATCATGCCAGGAGATCGGCAAGTCATCGCTTGGCGGTTGCCTCTATGACATCCGTTTTTTTGATGAGCAGCATGGAATTACTCACAAATAGCATGCATTTTAAAACCCTTACATTTCGCTTGTTTAACTTTCTCAGATTTGCGAATTCGCAGTGGCACTACTGTATTCCTGTTGAGGCTGCCGTGTGGTGGCAGCACGACCGGAACAACGAGTCCAAGCAGCATCCAGCTTCCCTCCGCATTCCGCAGCTACCATCACCAGCGTCCCATAGTCTTTGTTGGGCCATTGCTCGCATCCTATTCGCCATCATACACATGGCCATTATGTAGCCCCGAAAAGAAAGCGAGTGCTGGTGCATGCAGTGAAACATAGAAATGGTATTCGCGGTTTTCGAGATTCACGTCTGTTTCTGGAACGTATTCCGTGCGAAAGTGAACGGTTTACTGTACTCCTCATCAAAGTTATTGTCTGGTCTTCGATCTCTCCGCATGACCTCAACATACAAATCGGAATCGGCATAAACATACACAATTGAATGCGTGCATGGTACGGCTAAATGTACAACCAGCATCCATCTCTCTGAAATGTTATGTCCCGGTGGACAAAAACACCCTCAGAAATGTGTGCTTTTGAATAATAAATATCGCGATAAGTCATTTTGGTGACTATTTGCTTTTGAGGAAAGATTCCTAAATGCCTCGTCGTCAGACTTGTGTGCAGGACGTGCTTATGAGTGTGCATGTTTAAGTGCCCTCTAGTTAGTTATATTAATAAACAATGAAGCATTCATTGTGTTCGCTGTCCATCAGGTATCCCTGGGGAGAGGAAGCCTTTGAAAAGGCACGCACAGAAGACAAACTCATATTCCTTTCGGGTAAGCAGCAGTTACCCCTGTGTGTCACGTCTGGCTGTGTTTTGTATCTGACACTGCTGCTATAAGCAAAACAACACTAACGAGAGCCTTTACATTCACACGTCACAGCTGGGGACTGAGTGAGCCACAGCACATTACGAGCGTTACCTAATACGTTGAAACGTTTGTTTACACTGGTCTTATCTTTTCAGTAACGAGCACAGCCTCATTATGTGTAATATGTTTTTTTATTAAGCCAATTTGGTTTATGGTCATAAGGTACAATAATTGGCAGCTCAACCTTTCCATGCAACGGAATATTTTACTGCATAGCAGAGTTTAACAGTGATGGGAGAGATGGTCTCTATAGATATCTTGTCTAGGGCTTGCTGTATTTACATTAGTAGTGTATCTGGTTATTGCAGTCACTGATCAAATGGCTGTAGGTCAGTGCTTGCTGGCTACAGGTGACTTCATGGCTATGTACGCAACTTGTCAATTGAGTCACTTATTAAGAATCCATCATTCAGTTTTGGTAACTGCTACATTTCGTGGAACCGTGCTGAAGTGGGATTAATAATAATAATTGCACTTCTGGAGTGTTTTTTCACCCACGTGTCACAAAGCGCTGCACAGCTGTGGAGAGAACTGCATGTCAACAACAACAACATCGGAGTAGATCAATCAGAGTGAAATAGCTATAAATCAATGAAGGGCATGACATTGGAAAAGCATTATTTTTTTATTTAAAAAAAGGAATAAGTGTTGCTGAGCAGGCGCAGGTCAACAGCAAGCCATTATACAAGCACAAGCAAACAACAGTGAGTGGCATCAACAGTCCAAGCCAGAGGACTGTAATTATGTTTGACAGAAAAGTTGGCATTTCATGTAAACTGGGCAGATACACTTTAGATAACTTCGCATTAACATAAAATAAGGTAAAGGTTAAGCCCTGCAAGAGCTTGTTCATGCTACTGCTGGTGCAATGATCAGTTTTCTATGGAGCCTTTGGAGGCCTCATGTGATTTGACCCAAAAAAAATGCCAAATTATAAATTACCCACAGCAGCTCAATTGTAATTTAAATATGTACATTATTAGATAGCTAGATAGATGAAATTTATTGTCATTCCATCCATATATAATTACACTATATCGAGGAATTAAATTATGTTTTTCGTGGTCCTGGTGTAAAAACCAAACAAGGCTTAATCTACATTTCAACAGGGCAGGGCAAAACATGCAGACGATACAGACTAGATATCGTAGAGTTGAGTGGTCCGTGCAGGTTTTCATAAATGTATTTAAATGTATGAGGGTTGAGCGTCTACGTCCTGCTTGTTATGATGAAGAGGGGCGAGGTAGCGTGGGATTGAGGAGCTTTTGATGGCTTGGGGGAAGAAACTGTTGCAGAGTCTGGTAGATCTGGACCGGATGCTGCGATAGCTTTTGCCAGACGGCAGGCGGGTATAGAGTTCATAGGAGGGGTGGGAGGGCTCCTTTTCAATGCTGGAGGCCTTGTGTGTGCAGCGTTTGAAATAGATGTCCTGGATGGAGGGGAGAGGGGTCACAATGATGTTCTCGGATGTCTTCACCATCGGCTGAGGAACTTGCGGTCAGAGGCATTGCAATTCCCTTACCAGGCAGTGATGCACCTGATCAGGACACTCTCAACGATGGATGGAGGATGGCTGCCTCTCCTCAGTCGTCAGAGGAATTAGAGACGTTGTGCTTTCTTGGCCAGGGATGCAGTATTGACTGACCAGCTGAGGTCATCTGCGATATGCACACAGGAATGTAAATGTTTGTAAAGCATATTTAATGTTGTGTTGGGTCTATCCAGCATATTTAATGCACATAAAACTTTGGTCATCTTTTGCTCAACTTGTTTGGGGCCTAGACATTCCTCAGTTGCAAGGTTTCTTGCTTAAAAGTTGTCTTGATCGCCTGGTATATGATCTCTAGATAAGATTACTTTTCAAAGGTTATCATTTATTTTGGACTTAACAACTACAAAAAACCGTTTTTGCAAAAAAATTTTACTCATCAATTACCAATACGGGTATGATTTACACTTCACACCAGGCACTTATGATGAGGCTAATGATGAAATTATGAGGTTATTTTAGGATAGCCAGTGGCATTCTGGTAGTAAATCATACATGTAAAACATATCAACCTTTCGAAAATAAAAATTATTCTGCACATTTGTGCTCAAATATATTTTGTCATGGATAGGGGGTCATTATATTTGAAAACTGCAACGATGTAGGTTTTCACGGCTCGATACATGATGATTGCTTCGAAAAGCTGCTCTCTCGGGACAGCCGCGTCGAGAGAGAGAGCAATCGACGCGGCTGTCCCGAGAGAGCAGCTTTTCGAAGCAATCATCAAATTTGAAAACTGTCATATTAGATGTGCTAGTAATGTTAACTTTAAAAATATGGTACAATTTGTGATTTAAGTGAAATATATCTGTGGGCGGCACGGTGGCACAGTGAGTAGCGCTATTGCCTCACAGCAAGAATGTCCCAGGTTCGATTCGCAGCTCGGTCGTCTTTCTGTGTGGTGCTTGCATGTTCTCCCCGATTCCGCGTGGCTTTTTTGCTGGGTACTCCAGTTTCCTCCCACCATCCAAAGACCCACCACTGTCTGAGTTAAATGACCTGCTGAGTAAATTGCCCTGTGATGTACTGGCGTTATATCCTGGGTATAGCCCCGCCTTGCGCCCTGTGTCTGCTGGGATAGACTCTGCCCCCCCCTCGACCCTGTACAAGATGAAGTGGGTATTGTAATGATGATGATGACACTCATCGGTTTCACGCTGCGCAAATAACATTGCTCACAAAAGATGATTCCATTTTGGTCAAGCTGTTTGTTGATGCAAACAAACATTTTAATTACTGGCAAAGAAGACGCTCTTGATGTTAATTCTACCATTCATACAAAGCCAGTGTGCATGAATCATAGCTTTTTCTGCAAATTCTACTGCTCCTGTTGATAACGTCGACTGGGAATAACTAAAATAACCTTTAACACAAAAATGCTAAATAAGTTTTACTCGTCAGTTCCACTTATATTAATGGTGTTATATAAAATGCTAACACTGTCGTAAAAGCCTCCGTAAAGTTTGTACAGGCTTGTATTTTATAATTTGACGTTTGACAGCAGCTGTACAAATGTGTAAACTTTAATCTTTCAAATCCTGCAGAATCTTAAGAAAACAAATCTAAAATTGAAAAATAATTCTTGTGAAAACCATTTTACGTCCCTGTTGAGAAAACAAAGACATATGCATGAAATAAAATAATCAAATTTTTAAATGTGACAGTGTGGTTGATTTTAAGATACATGACATAAGATAAATTTGGACAAGGTAGGTTTCTTGGAAGAACAGCTGATGAATAAAACATTTCACAATCGTATCCAAGAGAGGGAACAATGAAAGATCACCACAAAGGGAAGAGTTGGTTGCGATACCGGCGATGCATGCAGATGTCGGTGACAGCATCAGCTTGAACAGATGTATAAAGCCTTTGGTGGGCAGAGGCTTTCCTGTAGCAGCACTAAAAAAATTGCGGTTGACTGATAATAATGACTGAAAGAAGACCTCACCTGTCACCCAGCCCAAGGCTAAATCATTCCACAGGGAAGTACTTTTCCAAGTACTCATATAAATCCAACTTTGCTGTGGAGAAATTAAAAGTCAGACTCTCTTTTGCAGTGGTTTTCCTATGCAATTACTGCAGACTACGGGTGGTGCAGTCACTGGACTTGAATGGAGAGGGTCACCAGTTACAGATATGAATAATTGTATTTATACAGCGCTTTTCACCCGAGGGTCACAAAGCGCTGCACAGAGCTACAGTGAAAACGGCACGTCAATAACAGTGGCATAATGGAAAATCAGCAGCAATAAATTTTTGGGGGGTTTTCTAAAATATACACAACGTTGCAGAATATGTAAAATATGATCAAAATTTGAACTATAATTTTAAAATGTAAAATTATCAGTGTTTATAATACATATATTTGGAAATGGTTTAATGTAACATTTATCGTATAATAAGAATTGCATTTCTAGAGTTCTATTTCCCTTCACATGCCTGGCGATGGACTGGCGTTCCGTCGTCGGGTGTATTCCTGCCTTACGCCCTATGTTTCCGGGATAGGCTCCGGCTCACCGTGACCCTATATAGGATTAAGCGGTTTCAGATAATGAGATGAGATGAGATTTCCCTTCACGAGGTTTGAAACGCCAAGTTCAATAACTCCGACCCACTTCTACCCATCCAGCAGTAGAGAGGGGGTACGCAACATTTATTCACTTGGCAGGTTGATATCTGAGTGGCCTAAAGTGTGAGTATTGCCACTTCTTCCAAGATATATGGCCATTATGACAAGGTAGGCAAACCATCTGGAGCAGTAGCGGTCGGTAGCTCGCAGCTTATGTTGATCCCCAAATTCTTGAGCAGTTGGTATAAACATGTAAAATTATATATAAAGGGTTAGAAAAGCTGAGATTGTTTACGGTGGTAAATTTTAAAATATGTCTTTGCTGTGGGTCGCAAATGTAATCGCTGGAGATATTTTGCAAGCACGCACAGATAGTATAGAAGCCCAGGTGCCACACTAATAATGGTTAATATATGCATAGTGTACATTTTTGTGGGTTTTAGTAAAGCAGAATGTTTAAGGATAGATCTTGTGCTGCATTCAAATGATAAAAGTGGTCTTGTGTTTAAAACGATTGGAGACCACTGCTCCAGATGGGATCTCGAGAGCTCCATTTAGTGGAAGCCTTTTTACCAGCAGTGAAGTTTTAAATGAATGTGACATCTCTAGGCTCCTAGCAATAATAATAATTAATAATAATTCCATTTGTAGAGCGCTTTTCACCCAAGGGTCACAGATGAACCCTTGTTTTCACTCGAATGAATAATCTGACTTTTTGACATATGTGTCTCTAAGTCGTGCAATGATTCTTTTTGAGTCCCTGTGTGGTTTGTTACAGAAACTTGAGCTATTTGCGACATAAATGCGGGTGCAATCAAAAATGTTTCAGAAATATGGACTATGTTATGGCAATATTCGTTCACATATTGCATATATTACAGCAACACAATATAAAACATGTGATTGTTGGTGGATAAATACAAAAATAGCTATACGTGTTGCATTAGGAAGGAATATTTTTTAATATAAACAACAGCGAGCAGTTATTGCATTTTTTTTATAAGATTATATCACAACGAAGGAGCTGGTGAATCAAATCCAGATACTGTTATGATATCTAGCAGCTGATGTATTTTGTTCAGAAGATTGTTGACCTAATGTTCTACTGTATTGGGTTGCACAAATACTTTCGTACAGAATGACATCTAATCTGAATTTGTGTTAGATCAGACGAAAGGATGACCAAGCGTGAATTGGATTACTGGAATCTGTCCAATCAGATGCTCAAATAAGGAGGCTCTTTTGTAGAATAAAAATTAACTGTTAAACAACGTACATCATACAAAGAATATAGAGTAAACATCGGTTCTTTTAGTTCAAAATTTTATGCATTGCCGCTGTTATGGAGGAGGGATTGACAACTGCTGAATTCAAAAGGTCCTATCTTTTAGTCTCTGCATGGTAAATATGTTCATTTTTTAAAGTTTACAATTACTTTTTTTATCTTGTCATGAATGCATGACTCGTCGGTAATTTTGCATTGGGGTATTATCTGTTAACATTTTTTAAAGCGTTTTTTTTAATAGAGAGAATTATAGTTAAAATAATTTCCTAGGCCAACAGGTGGCTATGGCGAGGCCTTCATTCAGTAATGGATTGACAAAGGGCCATATTAAAGTTCACATCAGTGCAAAGGGTTATAAATTAATAGTTACTTACATTAAATATGTGTTCAGTATCAGTACCAGCTTAATCCTGTACAGGGTCATGAAGGGGGGCGTAGCCAATCCCAGCAGACACCGGGCGCAAGGTAGGGCTATACCCGTGATGTGACACCAGTACATCGCAGGGCACTTTTTTGGGGCAATTTACTCAGCGGGCCAACTAAGTTAGGTAGCAACATGTCTTTATATGGTGGGAGGAAAACGAGTACTCGGCGAAAACCCACGTGAGCACGGGGAGAACACGCAGACTCCACACAGAAAGGCACCCGAGCCAGGAACCGAACCTGGGACCTTCTTGGTGCAAAGTAGCAGTGCTACTCACTACGCTATTGTCTCCCCACGTTAAATATGTAATAGTCAAATGTGTAGCGATATGTTTTTTACTGCAAAAAAAAATTACTCTTACCGATTGGTTGGTCAGATAAAATCTGATTAGCCAAGTTGTCTACTCAACCAATTCACACCAAGAGGAATATTGGCCGTTTTTGCGAAAGTCTGTCGGCAATTCATCCTACTAGGTCCAGGTGACAGCAGTTCCTTGTGATCCCTCTTGTGCCACAACCTATGCTATTCCTGTCACTCAATTTAATGTAAATGTGCTTAGCAGTAGCCTGGTGCATCAGTCAGATCGCCTTACATGGCGCTCTATTGGGAGTAAAGGATAGTTTATTGTTGCACGCGTACGTTTGTTGGAACTGTCAACACGTCCCTTAAACACTTGTCTTTCTTCAATTCCTGTTCACATACAACCGTGTTCTCGAAGTAATCCCCAACAGATGGGGCTTTAAGCCTCCACATTATGTTCCTGGTAAGAGGGCTTGAGGCTCTGGGATTTGCCCACCCCAGACTCTCATGGAAAAGGAACATTCATTCTCTATCGCACATTTGAATTTGTCCGTGTCCACTGTTTCAATCCCAAGCCAGTTCCTTCTTCCCACACTTTCTCTTAAGCCTGAATGCTAATCTTGTCTGTGTTGTGTTAAGCTGTCTGTCCCCTAAAGGACGGGCTGAGAAACATGCCATATAATGCCCTTTCCAGCCTTCAGAATGCCTCCATTCAAAAGACACAGCTCTCCAACAAGGTTACATGAGCGGGTAATCCTGGCAGTCCATTATTCACGAACATACAATAACAGTCGCTTCTTGGCTTGAAACTCACCGCCAGGAAACCATATTTTGCACCACAGTGTGAGTAAAAATATAAGACGTGTAGCTTCATTCCAGCAAAATATAAAATGAAGCATTTGCATGACATTACCCTCACAAATTTACATATGTGAGGAAACTTTTTATAACTATATAATGCTACCATTCTGAACTGGTGGGTCACGACCCACCAGTGGGCTGCAAGCACTACCTAGGCCTCTGTGGAGACCAGACCCAGTGGGCCTTCAGGTGCGAATGAATGAGAACCTCTAACTTATGTCTGTGCGATTTCAGTAAAAATTGGGGAGTAGCTGTGATGTTGACGTGGCGTTCTCTCCACAGCTCTGTGCACCGCTTTGTGACCCTCGAGTGAAAAGCACTCTCGAGTGCAATTATAATTATTTAACCCGCGCTCAGTGCTCCAGGTACATGAAATGTCTTTGCCACTAGACATACACACTGAGTCATGCCAACAATCTGCCTCCACACTGTTCAAATCGTGCAATATGACATGTATTCAAAAACCTATATACTCATCCCAGAGTATTATTTAGTTCGATTTTTCTTTTCAAAAACTAAAGGTAGAGTAACGATATGGAATTTAATTTGTTTAGAATCACTGTATTTACAGATTTAGGTTTTCTCGGCCAATGCTTAAAGATCTCTAAAACGTAGGGGCAAAACATCGTAAAGGAGAGAGGGGGAATGCACGACACGACAATCCCGAATGAACCGCTTTGGAGAGAAAATTCCACTTCATCTTCTTTTTAATTTTACTAACTTGGAGGTTCCACACAACTCGGCAACAGCACGTTTAAAGTTTCACTCATCCCATTTATGAACACAGGATGGCGTTTTGTAGTTGTAGGAAGTGACTTCTTTAGGACCAAGTCAATGTATGACTTTCAGGAAAATTTCATCATTATCATAATCGTGACCATCCCACAGCATGGATGAAAAGCTCAGGTCATCCAAGTACATCAAACGCCTCCTTGGTCACTATGGGCTCGTCAAGAAATGTTAACAATTTATCTCTGAATTTTAGTCCTAATTGGTTTTCATTATACTAATGGTTACCCACATCGTCACAATTTCTGAAATTTGTCTGATATTGAGTTGATTTTTTAAATTCAAGTGGGTCAATTTGTCCTGTGGGTTAAGGGCTGCCACATGATGTAATATAAATGGCAACTAACTACATTTTACACACGCCAACTTAGACTTTTTCATAATGCATTAAACTCTTATGAGACTACGTGGACCACTTTGTACTAGAGATAGTCTCTCTTTTTACACATCTCAAATTGGATTTTCATAAAATGTGATTAAATCTTGAAGCTTCGTTGGTTTTCCAAAGAAAAGTTGTGATGTAATGAGAAAAAAAACCAAATATTTTTTTCTTCCGATGATTATGCGTTGGCCCCATTTATTATAAAACGGTGCCCTATTTTCCCAGAAAATAATCAGCACTAAAAGCCTCAGAGTGATGCATACGCTATGTACGTGATAATGCTGCACTGTGAAACACTGGAACAAGTCGGTCATTATCAAATTTCGTACATTTACCATTCCTCTCTAAGATCCTTGTGCGTGCAGAAGCCGTGCAACTCCAGAATCATGTCCTTAACACTGACCTCCTCGATGCCTTCCAATTTGGGTTCAGATCCGGCCATAGTACTGAAACTGCTCTGGTTAAAGTAGTTAATGGCCTACTTGTCACTGCTGATGTAAGGCTTGTGAAGTATTCTTGTCCTCCTAGACCTGTGCACAGCCTTTGATACTGGTGACCACCCTACTTTACTGGAGCAACTGCAGGGCATAAGGGTCTCTGGCTATGCCATGCACTGGCTGAGCTCCTACCTCTGACTGGAAGCAGTTCGTCAGCCTCGGAGGATGTAACTCTGAGATCCATCCTGTTTTGTCTGGAGTTCATCAGGGTTCTGTCCTCGGCCCATTCCTCTTCATATCTACATAAAACCACTTGGCCATATCCTGTGCAGCCTCAATCTAAGCTACCAATGCTAATCTGATGACATCCAAAACTATATCTATGCAAAGCCATCCATGAATGCGTCTGGTCTTTGCATGTCGTCCTTACTGTCGACTGTGAAAGCTTGGCTCAATTCAAATTTACTGAAACTAAATGGTGACAAAATAGAAGTTTTGCTTGTCGGAACCCTGCACTAATTGTTCAATGCTAAACCTGTCCATCTGATGCTTGACCAGACCATCGAATTTGCTAAAGCAGTCTTGAATCTAGGGGTGATTCTTGTTTCCTCACTCACCTTCGAGACGCACATCAACAATGTAACAAAGGTCGCCTATTTCCATTTCAGAAATATAGCCAGACTGTACAACATCCTGTCACTCGCTGATGCTGAGAAGCTAATCCAGATCTTGATCTCTTACGAATCAATTATTGCAATGCACTACTCTCCGGGATCCCTGCATACCTTGTCACTCGTCTCCAACGTGTGCAAAATGTGGCTGCTAGAGTCCTCACCCATACTCCCATCCATGATAACACATGCCTTGTGCTGGTAATCTCTCCACTGGCTACCAGTTTAAATACAAAATTGAATTCAAGACCCTTCTTCAAACCTACAAGGCTCTCACTCGCACTGCTCCGACATACATCAGCACCCTCCTCAGCACGACAACTTCGATCAGCTATGTGACTAAAAAAACGGGTTGTCATGTGCGGCAAGTTCGATCGTGCCACCATGCTCACTGATGACTGGACACGAATAACTGTAAATTTGTAATTTTACATTTGAATCCCATGCTGCTAATTCAATTCCTGCTGCAAGGGCGTAACTAAAGAGAATTTGCTGGACACACACAACTGGTTGAAAATAGCTGTTAACCAGGCTCATCTAAGTTGGCATGTTGCCTCACATTTGCCCAGTTACTGGAGCCGACTTTTACAACCGGATGCCCTTCCTGATGCCACGATCTTGTCTATATTTTTATTTGTTTAGACTCCCCCCACCGACTTGTTGTTCAGCACGGGAGACGCTAGCAGAAGTGCTGGACTCCAGACTTGTTCCCCAAGGGAGACCCTAGCAGGAGGTCTAGACTCCCAGACCTGTTCATTAAGGCAAACACTTAGCAGGGGTGCTATACTCTACACCTGTTCACCAAGAGAGACCCGAGAATGGGTACTACACTCCAGATAAAGGCAACAAGGAAGACCCTGGCAGGAGTGATAGATGCCAGACCCGTTCACCAAGAGAAATCCCAGCAAGAGTGCTGGGCTCCAAACATATTCACCAATGGGAACCCTAGCAGGAGTACAAGACTTCAGACATATTCAGCTAAGGAAGACTCTAGCAGGAACACTAGACTCAAGGCAACATATCTCTGGGGTTCACTGGAACCTGCAAACCCCTGCTCCATGATAGGGTTACGATGTATGTGGTGTTACCCCCTCCCCCCTGACAAAACATGCCATTTATAAACTTTGGATAGAAATGTTGGAAAAATGTAACATAACTTGTATTCGCATTATGGAAACAAGAAGTTATTCTAAGTGCTGTCCGAATGTTCTCTGCGGCTATCAAAGTAATAAATCTCCTTTTAGGCTCTTAATAGTTCCTCCGATCACCAATCGAGTATTTAAAATTTCAGAGGCGCACAGCTCAGCTCTTGAGCAGACTCTTTAAAATAGTGCGATTAACTCAGATTTTGCATTATGTCGACCAAATCATCATCATCATCATCACGACCATCAGGCATGATAAATCTACTGCTGGATGAAGGCCTCTGCAAGTTGTCGTCATGTCCCATGATCATGTGTTGGAACAATTCCACCCAACTTACGTCATTAGCTTAAAGAAACTGTGCTACGCATTTTTCTACTTAAAATCTCACACTGTCGATTTTCCATAATCATTAGAAATGCTGTTATGATTATACGATAAACGTTGAATCAAACCATTTCCCAATATATGTATTATATTCACTGATAATTTTGCATTTTTAGATTGTAGTTGAAGGTCTGATCATGTTTTGCTTGTTGGCCTGCAACAAGCAAAACATGCAAAAATAACCCCAAAAAATGTTGTTGCTGCTGATTTTCCATTCTGGTGCCACTATTGTTGACGTGCCGTTTTCTCCATAGCTCTGTGAAACGCTTTGTGACCCTCGAGTGAAAAGCGCTCCATAAATGCAATTCTTGTTATTATTACCAATACTGGCTTTTACGGCGGCCTTTGGCCACCTAGGCCAAGCTGGTTTCTTACAAGCACCGCTGGATGGCGATGAAACGATCAGCTCTAAGCCAAGAGAACAGCCTACAGTGGAATGGGGAGATTCTCTGCAGTTGTCACATGATATGACTGGCCAATGAGAACACTGACACAATGTGTAATGCCAGCACAACTGTGGCACTATATATCGATGGCTCAATCCTGTAAAGGGTCATAGTGCGCTGCGGATAGCACAAGTGACTTTCTACCTATCCATCCATCCATCTTCTTCCGCTTATCCGGTGCCGGGTCGCGGGGGCAGCAGTCTAAGCAGCGATGCCCAAACTTCCCTCACCCCAGACACTTCCTC